>CAMQGK010000144.1:19762500-20292500 GCA_947000775.1 Pterois miles | reverse complement strand
CTCAGCAGAGAAGAGTAGCGTCTGGGTGGAGCAGGCCAGAGGTCTGTCCAAGGCCTGCAATACAAACGATGAGGACTCGGACACGGGCCTGAGCTCCATGCACAGCCAGGACTCTGACAACCCACCTGTGTGCGAGTCATTGGTGTAGACTCACTTAGTTCGGATGCATGTTGGACTTTTATGCAGTTACAAGCCACAAACTCAGGGGCAGAGAGTCAGTGTTGGCAATACTGGGAGATGTTCTTCCCTACCCAAAATGCACCTCAGTATGGATACTGTAATTCTACAGCAATAATTCCTATATGTAGTTGCACAATAAGCTAGGAGGGATAGCATGCTTAGAGAGCTTTTGTAGGCCATGTTGCTCCATAGCTGACCTTTGACCTCCAGAGTCCTGGAGAGTCAACAAAGTACTACTTATTAAGAGACACATCCTAGCCACATATAATCTGTAGACTTCAACGAGGTAAACTAAAGGTAAACTTGTTCACAGGTTTACGAAGAGTTAATCACAGCAAGCTTCTATCAGGATGCAGTCTAACTTTTTGCTAAGGCTGAGTGCTGGACTCTGTAAGTAGGCCTAATGGCCATAAACAGACAGGTTTCCTTTAAAAGGTCATCACCTTAATGCAGAGTAAAGTACTGCTAGGTCAGCTGCAAACATGCTATGAAAGCTCTTTCAATCAAACAAATGCAAAGGTGGGATGAGTTCACCTCAGCCTCTTCATATAAGATGGGAATTTACAGAAATCAGTCAAAAATGACTCTGAATTTGATCAGTTTTAGGGAAACTGAAACCTGCAGACTTTGTGGATTTGGAGTTGAAACACCGATTGCTATCCGGCTGGGCTTGCTAAGCAGAGTAGATCACTTGATATCGTCCTCAGTATAAATCGAGTCTGTCCTTAAAGCAAAAAAAAAAAAAAAAAGTCCTGTTTATTTAACAAAAAAGAGAGCTGGGTTATATACTACACTGTCCTGCAATGGTCAACTTTCATAGGTTGGATTTAAACATGAAACATTATTGTTTTCTGTCATGGCAGCTCTGTTGTGGCTGTTTTCATTTTTTCGTTGGAAGTGGGTCTAAACTGTTTTGGCTCGTGACCCTTAAAAACAACACAACGTCAACTCAAAGTCAAATGTTGCATATTTCTATGAGCTGTGAGTATTTCAGAAAGGGCGATTTATTGCCCAGATGGTTTAACTGGAACACTGAAAGACACCTGAAGAGGACTAAATATAAAAAAATAAATGTCCTAAAAAATAACAAGCATAATTATTATTTCTTTTGTTATTTTGCTCATAACTTTTGAATCATTTCACAATTAGGCCCAGTCATACAGCAGTCTGTGAGATAGTCACAAAATTTAATGTGTTGATTCATGTCCATAGATACAAATTTTACTTTTTTTGTGATGGTCAGCACAAAATCAATTCATATTGTAAATCCACGTAATTATGAACCGGGGAGTTTAAAGAGGAGCTAATGCTGCGTAGCAGAGACCGGAGACCGGTGTTCATTTTCTGTGTGAAACCACAAGTCAAAGTTGATTTATTTGTCATGGAGCTTCTTGCTTAAGTTACAGCCCTTCTGGTGTTATTTTAACCCAAACCACAATCATTTCCTAAACCTATGTAGTTTGTTGCCTAAGCCTAACCAATCAATCTATTCCTAAACCTATGTAGTTTTATTCTGAAAAGACTGGAGAGGATATTGACATGTGCACCACATGTTGCTGGACATTTGTCAGAAAATACGTCGTTGAGTGTCGTGCTGAGTGTCACAGAAAAAAAAAGGGAAATTCGTATCTATGTACACGAGTCAAATAGATTAAATTTTGGGGCTGTTTCGCAGACTGCCGTCAGACTGTGTTGCACGATTCAGATTATATTTTGACCACCGTGGGAGATTGTGAACTCGCGGTTGGGAACTACTGGTTTAAAGCATCTAAAAAGTTGATTCAGTGCCGTATCTTCCTGGTGAAACAGCCATAGACAGATAAAAACAAATGGGTTTTGGCACTTTAAAGGAGCACTCCGTATAGTATTTCAGTCCCAGCACAGACTGCGAGATCCAGATTTTTAGTTTCTCCTATGGGTCAAGCTCCAAAAACACCAGAGGCTACATTTCCCATAATGCAACAGGATCCTCAATCAGACCCCCTTCCTCCTAAATGCCGACTTCTTTCAAACCCCAAACAGTTTGCAATGAAGGCTTTCTGTTCAAAATATTGAATCTGAAGTCAGATGAAGTGAACATTAGATAACCTTGATGGTTCTTGAGTATTTTCCTCATGACAAGTAAACTTAACATTAGTTTGGCTGTTCTGATGGTGGCTTGTTGCCCCGAAAAGCATTGTACTCATCCATAATCAATAAGCAGACAAGAAAAGCTTCTTGTTTACATGAAGTTAAAGTCAGTTATTTCCTACATTAGAAGGATACTTTATCAGATGGTACTAGTTACTGTGTAAGAAAAAACAAACTGCACATTAGATATCTACAGTTTAGTAGACTATGGTTCAGGTTATGTTTCTTGTCTAATGAACAAATGTGTTTAACGAGGTATGGAAAGCCAGGAAGTCCAAAAACTAGGGCTGTCAAAGGTAACGTGATTTGTTTTACTGCCACTAACTTCTTAAAGCAGTTTGTGATCTTTTGTTTGTAATCGGGTCACTTTTAACGCTAGAGTGAAGATAAGATTATATGAAAGTAGAAAACCTAAAGAATCTACAGGTACCAACCTTGTTATACTAGCTTATCGTGAAGGAGGCTAAGTAATGATCCAAACGTGCACTAAATTTTGATGAGGAAAAACTGTCATGGTCTTTTTCAAAGGGGTCCCTTGACCTCTGACCTCTAGATATGTGAATGTAAATGGGTTCTATGGGTCCCCACCAGTCTCCCCTTTACAGACATGAACACTTTATGATAATCACATGCTGTTTGGGGCAAGTCGTAGTCAAGTCAGCACACTGATGTGTTATTAATTGATTTCTCATTCCAAATATACACATACATTTCCAAAAAGCAAGTATATTTTAGTGTTAAATACTTGACAAATCTCTCTTAGAGGTATATTTTTAACAGATGAAAAATATACCATTAACTTCTGATTAATCATGATTAACTATGGACCATCATGCGATTAATCATGCTAAATATTTTAATCGATTGACATCCCTACTGAGAACACATACACCGGAGGCCTGGTGTTTTGGCCTCCCTGGCTTTTCATACATAACTCACTCGATGCAGTTACTCTCATGTCCAGTGTAACAAAAAGACACATCTTTTTATCTTCACAGTGTTGCTAGGCCTGTACAGAGTCCATCTGTGAGTACAAACACCTGTAAGATTTGGGAGAAATGACCCCATTTACTACTCCCACAGTCCCAGTATCTGTGAAAGCTCTGACATTAAGGGAAACTATTTTAAGCCTCACTTCACTTTTTACATCCTGGAAAAAGAAGCTGCAAAGCAGCATAAGCTGTGCTTCCTGGTATACGCTCTTCCAGGAACTGCACGGACAATAAGCAACAGAAAATAAAACAGAAGCTACCAGAATATATTATTTTGTGATCGTCCTCCAGATAAATCTCTCTGTACTTTTGTCACACTGTTGTGATGTCAAATCTTACATGGTTGACTTTGTCTAACTGTAAATCAGTGGGAGTGAATAACCTTGTAACACCTAGGAGAGACTGATGATACGTCTCTGTGGAGGTAGCTGTTAGCTGTATCCAAATACCCAAATGCCCTGTGTGTAGCTAATTTATGTTCCTTGATCGGGGACAGTTTGGGACATTCAGCCTGCTAGATGGCTCTAGATCTGTACTCAGATGCACTGTGGCATCGTAACGCCAGTCAGCACATTATTACACATGACTGTTAGTGTTGAAATAAAGAGAAAAACCTCTTTGGCTTGTAGCGTGGCTTTATTTGGCGTCACCAACATGTTGGAGCATTTTTACATGTGAGTAGCTCAGTGTTTTCACACTTCAGTTAGGAGACGATTTCACCCTGCAGCTAAACATCTTTTCCACATAGTTGTTTCCAGTGCGGTTTTTGAATGGAAAGGTAGTTTGCATACCTCTAGGCCTGGCAGTGAAAAGTGTGTGTTTTGTGTGTTTTTGTATAGTGCGTATAGTGTTATCCTGTCATACTCGTCATGCATAGTTGTGTTTAATTGCTGCTTCCTGATCACTCTTGCATGAACTCCTGCATTAATTATGACAGGATGAAACAGAGACCTGGATGTACAGAGCTGAAACTATAGAGCTCAAGTTACCATTTAGTAACACATACCTCCACATGGTGGTTTCTTAAAGGGTTAGTTCGCCCAAAATACAAAATAACATTTTCTCACCTACCTCACTTGTCTAACTGCATGGTTTTTATTTGTCAAAGTTTTGTGATATCTTCCTCTGACACATTTGCATCCAGACAAAATAGTGAAAGTGAATGGAATCTAGTTTGTAGTGCTCACAGCAATGATGAATGACATTTCAAATATTTAACATCCCTTTTCAGATCCACTGTCCAGGTGACTCTGGATAAGTCCCATAACTCACTGTGGACAGCTTTCAGGGGTTTTACAGCAAGATCTGAGTAATGGACGTTCTCCATTCACCTCCATTGTATTGGGGTTGGGAAGAGTTTACGATGTAAAATGCACAGTCTACAATTCTAAATGTACATATGCTAATTGTTCCACTGACTAATTACGGTGTGTTTAGACTATATACTTAAAGGTGTGAAACTTTAAAATTGAAAATTCAGCACGGCTCACAACATGGCAACATGGCTCGCAGCTAATGGTGCTAGCAGAGCTAACAGAGTGCAAACAATGGCAGCAGTGCTTACTAAAACTGTTTAAGCTGTGCCTGCTATGCTTCCACAACGTCGCCGTTATCAGCTGTAACCACAGTATGAGCGCAGTGCAGAGTGGCAGCCAGTGGGGCCACGCTCACATGCACTAAAGGGCATATTCAGCCAGCCCGGCTATGCCAACAAAGCACAGAAAAGTTTGGATTACAACACACATAGAGGGAGAGTGACTTCATTCTCTGCTCAAGTAGACATTACTCCTCTATATCTTTACAGTACAAATAGATGTTTGATGCTGTAGGGGTCGGCAGTAGCTCAGTCCATAGGGACTTGGTTTAGGAAGCGGGCGTCACCGGTTCAAGTCCCAACATGGACCAAGACCAACTGGTTGCTGAAGAGGTGCTAGTTTACCTCTTGGGCACTGCCGAGGTGCCCCTGAGCAAGGCACCAAACCCCCAACTGCTCGGGGCGCTTGTCAGGAGCAGCCCCCTCACTCTGACATCCCTCCATTAATGCATGTATGTGTACTGTAACAACAGAGTGTAAAAACTGAATTTCCCTACGGGGATTAATAAAGGTTCATCTTATCTTATCTTATCTTAATAATGCTCTGAATATTGTTTGGTGCTTTTTTAGGCTAACCCAGGTGATAACTTATTCCTTTAATTGTCTACTGACAAGTCAAACATACCTGACCATGAGAATGTCAGACATGCCTCCTGACAGAGATTACAATTTTGTGCCAGTTTTCCTTGTTTTGCAATGCATGTCTCTGCTGATTATACCACATCCTGGTGCTCTGAGCTCCATTTGTCATTTATCTACAGAGCCTGTGTCCACAGACGAAGCCTTATAGTTACATCCACAGTGGTAATACTCTGATGAGTACCAAGAAAAAGGCTCCAATTCAGCAAGTGTTTACCCAACAAGCTGTGAGCGTTATGAGCATCAGTGGGGGAAAACCTGAAAAAGAAAGAGGAAGGTAAGTAGCCTCCTGAAAGATGCAGTCAGAACAAGAGAAGGCTACGTCTAAAGACGGATTTAAACTTTTTCATTATCACATGCAGGTAAGATATTTTCCCTGAGGGACCGTCTGACAGCTCAGTCATCTGCCAGCTGGCTGATCTCTGTCTCATGTAAATGTGTCACTCTATATGCCTGCTATCACCTGATATCCTCCATTTCATTCCTACACTGACTGCTTTTAAATCACTCCACGTTATTGTTCAGTGGTTGTTGAAATCATCAGCAGCCACATCAGAAGCACTGGCTGGTGAGTTCATCCAGTTTGGATTGATGAATGTTTTAGTGATTCACGTTGACAGTTGCCACCCACTTTCTCCGGTGTCTTCAGTGGCAGTTTGCGGTTCAGTTACACCGTCGGGTTCACCTGATAGGCTCCTCATCCTCGTCTCCGCTTACTTTCTGTCTGCTTTCCTCACCCAAACTATTTGTGCCAGATTTGGGGTACTAACAAATGTGTGTTCCAGTCTACACACATACCAATAATATACACCTGAATAAATATTAATAAGTACAGATTTTTAGCTGTGTCAATAGGGGCCTACTACACCCACTAGTAGGTTTAATCATCTATTTACATGCTAGATCACCAAAAGAAGGTATAAAAGAGGATAACAGTAACCTCTAAGCTCCATAAGAGGAGGTCAGGGACAATGGATGTGACACAAAATACAGGGTCTTCACCCAGGAGACTGGGACCATAGTTGGTTTCACACAGGATGTTCAGTTATTTTAACCCCAAACATGTTTTTCCCTAAACCTAACTAAGCAGGTTTTTTTTTCCCTAAACCTAAAGAAGTTGTAGTTGTGTTGCCTAAAACTAAAGACGTTGTAACGTCCCGCAGGACTTAGGTTATGTGTTCTATGTTGCATGCTTTTATTTTGGTGCACTTCCTGTTTTATTTTGGCATGTTTAACCTCTCCTCTCGTTGCAGTTCACTTCACTCCCTGCCCTGCATGCTTCCCGCCTTCACATTTGAGCACCTCCTTCTGACCTAGTTACCTGCACCAGTCACCTGTGTCTGATCGTCGCCCCCACCTCTAATCATGTCCACCTGTCCATAGTTAGTCACTTCCCTCATCAGTACTTAAGCAGCGTCTCCCTTTCCTCCTGTGCCAGATCATCTTGTTATCCCCAGTGTTAATTTCCAGCATTCCTAGTGTTCTTGATTCCTCGTGCCTGATCATTCTGCCTGTTTACCGACTCTGCCTTTTGCCTGCCGCTCTGGATTTGTCTGACTGTGAGTTTTGCCTACCCGTGTACTGACCCGTTTCTGTTAATAAAGGACCAGCGTTGTTTGATAATCCCTGTTCTCTGAGTATTGCATTTGAGTCCAAGCCTGTCTGCCATCTGAGTCGTCACAGACATTGTTGCCTAAGCTGAAAGAAGTTGTTGTTGTGTTGTCTGAACCTGAAGAAGTTGTTGCCTAAACCTAAAGAAGTTTAATTTGTGCTGCCTAAATCTAAAGAGGCTGTAGTTTTGTTTTGTAGTTATGCTGCCTAAATGTAAAGACTTATTGTTTGTGTTCAAAATGTAACTTTCATTCAGTTTTATATGTTAGAAAGTGATGCCTCTAAGTTTCACTTTCACTTTTACAACGTAGGAGGTGTAGTAGGCCCCTAATGACCCACATCTATGGTGCTCACAGTGACTGATAACGTCTAATTAATGGCCTGATAACAGTCGAATCAGATGACAAATCTGATCATTTTCGCTTTTGAATAACTTGCTGTGTTCGCAGGGATCGCCTTATACACACAGTCAGGTTACATTTGCATTTGGAGTTTTGAGACTATTTTCATAGTCTCCAGCTCAAACAGATCCACAAATGCACGCTGTGTTCAGGTACTGCTGAAAAACTGGGACATCTGATGAGCAGAGATATGCGCAGTATATTCTTACCACAAAATATTTTCTCAGAGAAAAATGCAGCAACAGCACAAGCAAGCAACAAAAAAATGCTATAATAGAAAAGGCATAACTATTCCTATACGAGCAGTAGTTATGTGGGTTGTTTGTGCGAGACCTTTCATTTTACTCAAAACACTGGAAGTTATCTAACTTGACATTTAGGCTGCAGGGGACACTTAACAGTGTGTGTGTGTGTGTGTGTGTGTGTGTGTGTGTGTGTGTGTGTGTGTGTGTGGACTGAGATAAATAAAGACAAACAGGGATAAAAAGACAGGAAGAGAGAGCAATATGGTTTAGGTTATGCAACCTTGTTAGAGTATTGTGTGTGTGTGTGTGTGTTGGACCCCCTGGTGTTGTGTTTGGCACAAACAGTGTGAGGTGGTATAAGGGCCAGTTAGCAGCAGATGCACATCTTTCTTCCAAAAACATTACATAACCAGACCTGGACACATATGCTGTATGTGTGTTTGAACATCGGTTGACTGGTAATACGATTTAGCTAACGGCTTATGTACATGCACTTGCTTCTATCTATCTATCTATCTATCTATCTATGTTTGTTGGCGTTTAGCCTTTCACTGTAGTCAAACACCTATTTGCTCTCCTACTTAATTTAAAGGAATAGACCAACATTTTGCATTTTAGTACCTTCTCATCTCTGTATGCTACATATGAAGCTACATCCAGCACCTGGTTTAGCCCTAATTGTTGTTTTTACATATTTTTTTCATGCAGATTAAAAGATCGTTACAGGTGTCGGTAGGCAGATTTTGTAACCGTTAGACAGCCACGACAGCTGTTTAACAGGCTGCTGCTTCATATTTACCGTACACATGAGAGTGATATCAAGCTGCTCATCCAGGAGACTACTGTTCATGTCACGTGTTGACCAGAAGTCTGCGAAGAACGTTGAATTATTTATCACGCAACGTCTGTACTGTAATGCCACTTCCGTAGTGACTTTAACCCAAACCACGATCTTTTCCTAAACCTAACCAAGTAGTTTTGTTGCACTAATCACTCGTGTTGCTGGTCATTCATGGGAAAACACACGAAAAATAACAAAATAACTTTGGGTAAGATATACCAACATTGTATGAGGATAAGTTGCATTTTGGCACTTTGATCAAAATATATATGTATATAGACATATATATGTTCAGCCATAACATTAGGACAGCATGGGCACCCTGACTGATCTGTGACTACATATCTCCATATTCAACAAGCTGTGATGCACTGTGTTCTGACACCTTTCTACCAGAACCACCATTAACTTTTTCAGCAATTTGAGCTGCAGTAGCTCTTCAATTGGATCAGACAACATGGGCTACGTGCATCGGTGAGCCTTGGCCGCTCATGACCCTGTTGCTGGTTCACTGGTTTTCCCTCCTTTTAGTAGCTCCTGACCACTTGCTTTGCAGCTTTGGAGATGCTCTGACCAAGCCGTCTAGCCCTCACAGTTGTCAAAGTTGCTCACATCCTTATGCTGCCCATTTCCTCTATTTCCAACACATCAGCTTCACGGACAAAATGTTCGCTTGGTGCTTCGTCAGCACTGGAACAAATGCATTGCATGCTGTATATCATACAACAGCAAAGTAACTCCGACCGCTCATATGCAGAAGGATGACGCAACATTAGAATGAACTGAAAACACCATAATTAAAAAATGCAAAGGAGAACAAACAGCAAACTAAATGAGTGCTTCAGGCTGAGGAGATGAATGCACAAAACAGCTGTCCAGTTTAGATAAAAGAGGTGGTGTGTGAATGTGTGTGTGTGTGTGTGCATGTGCAGTTGAGTTAATCCCTGATGAGAGTTTGCAGACATGCAGACACTGTGTGTGTGTGTGTGTGTGTGTGTGTGTGTTGTGTATGAGACGGTCACTCCGGGGGTTTGTGTGTCCTCCAAATCATAGACACAGCTGGCGTCATTGGCATTAATTTAAAAACAATACCAGCATTTCATCATCTGGATAAATTAAAAACTCAAAATAGACAAGACGTTCTGGTGGCTCAGCCTTTTAGCACTACGTTACCACTTTAACCTGGCGAACTCTGGGTGGAGCGGCGTCCGATGTTGTGAACTCACACTTAAGACATCATCAAATTTGATGGCGAATTTAAGGTAAATGGGAAAAACAAGAACGATAAAGCAGTGCATTCATTTGCCCTTTAAGCCTTGTATGTCTGTGTGTGTGTGTGTGTGTGTGTGTGTGTGTGTGTGTTGCCAACTCTCAGGGACAGCTGTCGGTCACACAGCTGGTGACAGATTATTTTTTGTTGTTGGATATTTAGAAACACCTTCATCTTCATCCCCATTTAAAATGAAACGATAGAGGAGGGCCTTTAAAAGGATTTATTATGACCATATCAGGCAGAAGAGGAGGCATTCTGTTTATTTTTCAGTAGCTTGGTCGGCATTATGTGTTGTGTGTTTCAGCAGCTTTTTCCCAGCAGATCAACCACTGTGATAAGAGAGAGTGAAACGCACACCTCACCTCCCTGCTGTGTCCTTAAATGGCTTCTCTCACCTTAAAGACGTACACCCAGGATTTGGGAGGTCGTCTTGCTGGTCAACTACTTTTACTACATGGACAACAAAATAAGCTTTGCTCTGTAGATCGTTTGATCCACTTTATGGAAGCTCCAGGACTGACAATACACAGAAAGTAGAACTGAAATAATTCATATATGTCATGGACACCACTTTTTTTAGGGTAGTGTATATTGCATAAATTTCACACCCAGAACTCTGACCCTCACATAAGATGGTGGACTGTAAATATATTGCACCATTTAATAAACAGAGTGACTCTGAACGCAGCCGAAGACCTACAGTCATCCTAGCAGCTCTGAGGCCGTAATGCTTAATGTGCTAGTGGTGGTCATGCTAAAATGCTCACAATGACAAAGTCACCTTAGCATGCTAACATTTGCTAATCAGCATTAAATACAGAGGACAGGTGAGGCTTACTGGAATGTTAGTAGTTGTGTAGGTAAACCTAAAGATCCAGACACACCAACCTGACATAAAAGGCCAAAGGCCACCAGTTTTGACCAAAAAGGTGCACTTGAACACACCGTAAAGACTACAGCCAATGGCCAGTTAGCACATAAAGTCTGTGCCTGCATGAGAGGAAATAACTCTCAGGTGAGATGTAGATGAAAAATGAGAAGAGCCTTCTGTGTTTGCTGTCTTGCTTTCCAAAACATCCAAAATATCGGAGCAGCCATGTTGACGTGTTGAGTCATTTGGAGACAGAGTCTGCTCTGTAGTGATCAGACGATGGTGCAGCGTAATTAAAGTCACCGCCCGAACCAGAGACTCACAGCTGTCAATCACATCACATAACTAATTAACACCAAACTTAAAATGAACACTTAAACATACATCAGCATGATAAAAACTACCTGAAATGACAGAAACCATCTTTAGCAAAATAAATATTTGACGTGTACTTTGAGTTTTTAGTTATGCCCATGTCCCATCCGCTAACATGGAGAAGGCGGGCTTTATGGCCTATACTGCAGCCAGCCACCAGGGGGCGATGGAGATGTTTTGGCTTCACTTTTGGGGAGATGCTCCTCCATCTTTATACGAGGTCTATGAAGCAAACCAAAGTACTGAACACATTCTGTTCCAGTGGATGATGGCAGAAATGATAGGAAAACTCCAAAGTTATTCCATAGCAATCCATCCAATAGTTGACAAGACATTTCACTCAACCAGAAAAATGTCAGCCTACTGGTGGCACCAGATGAAGACGTCAGGGGATCCAAAATCGGTAGGGTTCATTCTCTGGGGACCATGAATTCAGTCCGCTAGTTGTTGAGTTATTTCCGATATACCGTCATGGCCTCCCTAAGGCTGACATGGCTAAAAAAACTATGCAGACAAAAGGTTTCTGCAGGAGCCTATCAGATCCCCCTCCATCATTAACCTTTTATCACAGCTCATGAAGAGCACTGACCCCTGAGCAACAAGTCACTTAGATGAGGATTTATAGAGCTTGTCAGTGATATTATTTATTTAGATGGGGCTCTACCACAAGACAGACTGTGTCTAGCTCCACATCCTCTATAAAATCAACACCGTCCCTGTCGGGAGACATGGCTCATAAATAATGAAGCAGCAACAGCTTGTAGGGCCGGAGCTGCTGTTCTGCTATGTCAGCCTGCATTAAGGCAGGAACTCATGATGCTGGCAGGGAGGGAATATAATCACACGTTTGACTTAGAATATCACAATGTGGTGACAATAGGTGTAGTCAGCATGCATTAGCCGCCATGCAGGAGACCAGCGTTAAAGATTTTTTGCGAATGTGAATTAGAGCAGCGTGGCATACAAACGTCAACATGAAGACGTGGTTTCAAAGCCCATAAAAACCAAGCTGCCTTCCTGGTGAAGTTTATCATGACGGCGTTTTCAGACCTGCGGTTCATTTGTTTCGTTCAGATTCAGGAGTTATCAAGCTTAGCAAGCTGTTCTCTCATTGGTCAGAAACAGCAATGTGTACTGCTAATGTATACCAGACATCAGGCTGTAGCGAACATCTAGACAGCAACTAGAAAACATTGTCCTGATGCATGTTATTAGAAGACACCTCAACAGTTTGTCATCGGAGAGATGTGCTGTGATGGGCGGATACCGCCACACGCTCGTATGTCAATTGCTCTTCAGACGCTGCATCAGGTGAACTGGATTGTCAGCATTCACCCATTCGCAAACACATTCATAAACTGATGACAGAGGCTAACATGCAAGGCGCCAACCTGCCCATCAGGATCTAATCTAAATACTGATTCACACACCGATGGCTCAGCCTTCAGGAGAATTTGGGGTTACAGTATCTTACCCAAGGACACTTTGACCTGTGGACAGGGAGAGCCGGGGATCAGACCACCGAGCTTCCCACTGGTGGATGCTCTAACTCTGAACCACAGCAACCTAGGTGTTTCGGGTGGAAGAGTCCATTGCGTTCTGTCTGCAAACAAACTGCTCCAGAGTTTGAGTGGAGGCGAGCAGAAAGCACCATCTCTGGGTGAACTCGGCGCTGGGAGTGAAACTAAACACTGGATACGACATTTTTAGGCGACCAAAATGTTACGATTAACACTATTTTATTTTTCTACTTTGAATTGTCACCTGCTGCCTGAATTTTGTGTTTTACATAAAGACATTTCCATTCACCAGAATGCAGGAAATTGTGTTTGAAGCTCAAATTTTCCCCAGACCCCCTGCCCCGAATTTCCCTCCGGGGATTAATAAAGGTTCATCTTATCTTATCTTATCTTAATATGTGTCTGAACCAATGCTGAATTGAAACAGTCCTGAGGCCGCTACACAAACAGAGAAGTGTGCTTCTGTGAAAATGCTGCAGTCAGCCGGTTGGTTAGTGTTTGTTGACGGTTTTCTTCATTTCACATAATGTGTTCTAACAATCCTAATGAACAGGTGCGCACTTGCTGCTTTTTGACAATGTTGCCAACTTGCGACTTTATTTCTCAAATGCTAGCGGCAAATCGAATAACTTTTTCCAATCAAAACAATTGGCAAGTGATGCATTTGATTGATGTAGGTGGAGAGAGCAATAACAGGAACAAGCTTTCCCAGTCATAAGAAAGGAAGCCGACATTTATGTGAATGGATGAAAGTACACAGTTTCAGCTCGGTGACACCAGATTCAACATGTGCTGTGTGTCAGAAACAGTTCTGAGTGATGGACTGAGCAGCCTGGGATCCTCTTGTCAACACAAAGTCTGCCGTGTCAGAATTTATTTTACATTTGTTCGCCTGTTGTGACGGCGTTTCCTGCTGCCTGACATGTCTGGAGACCAAAATACATCTAAAATACATTGAATACAACCAAACGCTGACACTCTCTGTGGCTGTTTGGAGGTTACAAATCATACAAAAATGACAACAAACTGGGCAAATAAAATGTTTTCAGCAATGCTGCCGTGTTTTTGGGTTGAGTTAGCAACAACTCAGTGTAGGATTTCAACTTCTAGTCCAAACTACAACTGGAACAATGATAATGCTATAGACGAATGCCACGATAAAGCGCAAGACGTTTAGCATGCAATAAGTACACATTTCTTGATTTCCTTGTGTCATTTATACGCCAGGTATCCTGTGCTGACTGCTACGGCGTTACTGATGTGGTAAAAAAAAGTAAGCATTGGCCACTTATGGCGGTCTGGTGGGGAGATTGGTCCAACAAACACCAGACTTTTAACCAAGAGATCGGTGTTCAGATCTGTTGTTTAACAAAATTACGTTAGTGACGTTTACCGCGTGGCGATTGTCAGATGTTTGTGATGTGTTTTCTGTAGTTGTTTCCGTGCATGTTTTACTTAAGTTAGTGGTTCTCTTGCTGAACTGTGGATGTTTGGATTGCCTGGATTTACAGGCCTTCCTGTGAGGCTGGATTGGTGTAAGACACTGTTGTAGATGCAGAAACGCTGTGTTTTGGTAATGAATGAGAGCCTTTTATTGAGAGTGAGAGTTTCGAGAGGGAGACGACAATGTTGATTCTTAGAAACAAAGAAAATACTGCAGGTATTTCCCAAAGTGTTTCTGAGCATATGTCACCTCCTGATTGGACAGAAAACTCACTTGGGTAAACAATGGATATGGGACACTTTTACTACAGCACCACATCGCTGGTAAAGTATTTTACACAGTGCAGCTTTAAATGCGTACACCCATCCATCTCATATAGGTTAACACGGTCACACTTTATAATAACCATCATTTCTATTAGGTTATTCATTCATTCATTCATTCATACGTCAACCGCTTATCCCGTTAGGGGGGCGGGGGGGGACTGGAGCCGATTCCAGCTGGCATTGGGCGAAGGCGGGGTTCACCCTGGACAGGTCGCCAGTCCATCGCAGGGCACATAGAGACAGACAACATATAGACAGACAACCATTCACACTCACATTCACACCTACGGGCAATTTAGAGTCATCAATTAACCTAAACAGCATGTCTTTGGACTGTGGGAGGAAGCCGGAGTACCCGGAGAAAACCCACGCTTACACGGGGAGAACATGCAAACTCCACACAGAAGAGCCGCAAGCTGGAATTGAACCTGCGACCCTCTTGCTGTGAGGCGACAGCGCTAACCACTACACCACCGTGCAGCCTCTATTAGGTTATTTGATAGTTAATTAAATTTAGTTATTTTACTGTTAACAAATAATAAAATGATAATTTATAATTTTTGCTAATTATCAATAATGCTAAAATATATGTTAACTTCAAAATATATTGTTGCACACATTTTAACATATTATATACTATATTTGTAAATATTTAAGATTAAGATACAAACTTTTTCTTAAAGGTTTACAAACAAATTTGTAATTATTAACAAATACTTAATATATATTATAGAGTGTAAATTTTATGTGTACAACAATAAACAGCTATGATACAATTTATAATTTATGAAGTAATTATTTCATATTACACAAACTAATGATAACATAACACACTTATAAAGTGTTAACAGAAGTGTTTGTATTGGCTTGCTCCAGTGTGCTGCCCGGTCATATTTAGTCTGTCTTTACCCCGAGAGCAGAGGCGATGGAGTGAGATCAAAACGAGAGAGAGAGGCCAAACTGCAGTGAGAGAGTGTGATAAACAAGAGGAATGAGCCGCTGTGATTTATAGCAGACGGGGAAGCAGTCAGGCCTTGACATTTATGAACCTGACGAGCCGGTTCTGTTCTTTTCTTCTGCCACTTCAACCATCTCTCCAGCTCCGCTCCTGCACTAACCTACCAGTCAATTAAGGCAAATGCCAGCAGGAAGGGCGGAGAGATGATCAATATTTTATGAAAGCAGCTCAGCCAGACCGACAGTGTGGTGGCGATGTCAGAGACAGAGAAAAACAAAACACACAGACTAGAACTAGAACATCTGTTCCACCAGTTCTATCAGAAAAACCAGGCGGCCTGAAGAGCTGAATCAGCAGTTATGACTTCACTGCTGAGCTGCCCTTAAAGTGCTTTCAAAAACAACTTTTACTGAGGTAATGAGTTCCTCATGCTTGAGAACGGTTGAGACCTTTACAGTCAAATGTGGGATTTACATTATACAACCACAGAGAAAGGAAACTGCGACCACTGATTGCTCTGTTACGTCCCTAAACTTCGGTTGATAATGACTCATTAATACGCGGCTTGTGGTAAAATAATGTCATATTTTTTCACCATGACTCCACGTTGGTCAAAGTTAACGTGATAATAACACGCTAACTCAAATTTGTTTTAAAGCCACTAATTTCTTTAACACATTAATGCAAAACTTAGGTTTTACTGGGCTCGGGTTTAAAGCTAGCGTGAAGATAATGGTATCATAAACTGGAAAGTCTGAGGAATCCAGTGGTACTAAACATGTCATGCTGGCTCGTCATGAAAGAGGTTGTATATCGCTCCAAACTTACGCTAAATTTTGGTGATGAAAAACTGGCGTCCATTTTCAAAGGGGTTCCTTGACCTCTGACCTCCAGATATGTGAATGTAAATGGTTTCTAAGGGGACCCACCAGTCTCCCCTTTACAGACATGAACACTTTATGATAATCACATGCAGTCTGGATCAAGTCATAGTCAAGTCAGCACACTGACACATGCAGTTTGCCATGTTATGATTTCAGCATATTGTTTATGGTAAATGCAGAACCTGTGAGGGTTTCTGGACAATAGTTGTCATTGTTTTG
Organism: Pterois miles; assembly: GCA_947000775.1. Taxonomy (NCBI): domain Eukaryota; kingdom Metazoa; phylum Chordata; class Actinopteri; order Perciformes; family Scorpaenidae; genus Pterois; species Pterois miles. The sequence continues at coordinate 20,275,997 of CAMQGK010000144.1, read as the reverse complement.
TGTTGTTAATTGATTTCTAATAAAAATATACTGTACATACATTTCCAGAAAGCAAACATATTTGCCCACTCCCACGTTGTTAAGAGCATTAAATACTTGACAAATCTCCCTTAAAGATACATTTTGAGGAGATAAAAAAGTGATTAATTTGTGATTATTCACGATTATTTATGGACAATCATGATTAATCGTGATTAAATATTTGAATCCACTGTCAGCTCTAGGCTAGACTGAAATATCTCAACAACTTAAAACACTTTTTATTTGAGTTAAATGGAGGTGTAGTTTGGAGGACGTGACGTGAGGACTCAGTGATTCAGATCTGTTGGTATTGTTGAGGAGGGAAGGCCAGAGAGTTGGTGCATCATCTGGTGGAAAAACAAGAGATGAGAGATGAAAAAACAAAGTGAAAAACTGGCATCAAACGTCAGAGCAGTTAATCTGGTGGGATCCTGACGTCACGACCATCACAGAGGAAGTGCACTCGTCTATTTTAGGCATTAGTTTTCCAGATGGGCAGCGCTGGGCCGAACACAGTGGAAACATAGGCATCACCATCAGGTTGGTAGAGAGGTACGGATCTGTGATGCCAAAAAAACAAAAATCCAATCCTGTTTAATCAATGCAATAAGCCACCACTTCTTTTAAAGCAGTGGTTCCTGATCTATTTTCCATGAAACCCCCCCAACAAATCCCCAATTTGAATAAAGTGATTTGGTGTATTAAGAGTTGATCGTTTTTTTTTTTTTTTTTTAATTAAATCAACTTTCTTTAATAAACAGAACTCGTCAGTTTCATCAGCATAAATAAAGTGATGATGCCTTGATGATTCATAAAATGAAGGCAGATACAAATATGTATATACTGTGTATACATGGATGTAAGAGCCGTAATGTGTGAATATAACTTAACTTACACAACATGCTAAATTCATAATTTCTAGTCATTGTAGCTTTCATATATCTCACATATTAAAATTTGATAATTGTTTATATATGTACATGTAATATATGTACAGTATGCATATATACACATATTCATACATACGCACATACACAAAATAAAGAAATAAATAAAAAATACATACATATAAAATAAATATATATACATACATACATAATATATATGTATATATATGTACATATGGGCCAGACTACTTGTGTGTGTGTGTGTGTGTGTGACCTTGATCCACCTTGATCAGAGTTTTAAATAATGCTTTTTGAGGCTGTCGGGATGGGCAATGGCATCATGTTATTCTTATTTTTTTATTTCCTATTTATGCTGTTTTATGCAGATCTTGTGCACTCCGGTTAATGGCAATATACTGTATGTTGTTCTGTGGTTTAGTCTGGTTTGTTTTTCTCTGTTTACATGTAGATTGTTGTTTGTTTTTAATGTTTTTATTAGTTATTATTATTAGATGGTGTGCAGCACTTGAGTCCAAGTCAAATTTCTCCAAGGGGAACAATAAAGTGTGCTGCATCGTATCATAACAAACATAATATGATCTTTTCTTTTGTAACGACTTAATTAAATTATCACTTTTTTTTTTTGTTACTGTGGTTATACAAATGTATTTTATGGTGTTGTTAGACTGCTAATAGACCATCCTGTTAATATGGGTGCAGGCCTCCCTTAGTGTGTGACAAGTGGTTGAGCCAATAGGTTTTTGTAATGAAACTGTTGTGTTTGAAAGGCTAAACGCCAACAAATATGAACTACTCTTACTACTGTAACTTTATTTTAGGTAAATTTTGCTACTAAGTACCAAAAAAAAATTATCATATTAAATAAGATAAGATAAGATAAGATATTCCTTTATTGGTCCCCCAGTGGAGAAATTCACAATTTCAACAAAATAGTTTTATATACATACTTTTATATAAATTATCTAATACTCACATATCAGTCTAATATTATAAAATTAACTGTGTTATTAAGATTTTAGTTATACATGAGTAAATGTGATTTTGGCAAAGTCAAAGCAGACAAATCCTGGTGCACCCCCTGTGATCTTTGGCGGCCACCTAAAGGGGGCCCGGACCCCAGGTTGGGAACCATTGTTTTAAAGGGCCAGTTCAGTTTGGACATATCTGATTATTTCTTGTGTAGAATGTAGTTCTAGTAAAGACACATGATTTGAGATAACTTCGCAGTTCAAATCCAAACACACCGATATCTGCTGTGAAAGTCAGCCAAACTGTGATTTCAGTATCTATGAACCAACAGTGCTTCAGTCTACTTCCAGCCATGTTTATCAGGGTGGTGAGGTCGTTCCTGCACCGGTCGGAGTTGTGTTGGCAGGTATGGAGACTGCGCTCCACCCACTGCAGTAATGTAAACTCTGGATTAAACATCAACCGGGAGTCAACACACACTGCCTGAAGCTGCCTTGACCTCACGTTCCTCACTCCTGTCAAAGGTAAACAGACCTGCCTGTGTCAGGGTTTTTTAAACGGTGAAGGATATGACATTTACCAGATGTGTGAATGACTGAGTGACAGGTAATGATGCCTTACACTATATGTGAAATATACATACACAAACACACACAAGCCACGAGCCCCTCAAAATGCATTAATCCATATTTGCTTGGTAAAAGACAGAAGGCTTCAGGGTACTTGTGTAAATCTTACTGTATAGATCTGTGTTGTCATTCCACGGCGTAAGGTGAGCGAAACGAGGAAGTTGATTAAAATGTGATAAGGTAAATTTAGAGGCAGCTTAGGGTTTAAAGAATGCCAAGCTGTTTGACTATCACATTTCAGATTTATAGATAGCCCAATCCAGAGTTATTTCCTTCCTCTGTTTACGTCTACAGAGGCCCAGACCGTGACGACAGAGCAAGCCGTGACGTTGGGACCCCGAGTCATCGAGTCACAATATGCACCAGGGCCCAGTAAGACCCGGAAGACCCAGAAGGTCTGGGTACTTTTCCAGACCCTGAAGTCTACTCATTGACTGTATCCAGTTCTTTTTATACTGGTTCCCTTGACTAAAACCCAATGGATTTTTTCATTAATTGAATTTTTCCACTGGGTTTTGGATTACTGCAGAAAATAAATACTGTGGCAAACTAACATTTATGATTCATATACGTTTTGTCCAGCAAGATAATCTCCACAAACGACACCACCACTATGATTTTTGAAGTGTAAATGCAATCACCAGAAGTAAAAAGCTCATGCTAGGCTATAAATGAATACGCCACGGTTGCATGAGCGTGAATATACTCAGCGAGGCTGTAGAGGCAAATATGTCAGCGTGATGATGTTTTGTCTCATTTAGCCACTTGTTAGCAACTGCTTTTTTTTAAGACACATAAAGGCTTCAGAATTTTTAAATGTGATATTTACTGATGTATTTTAGAAGAAGAAGATTTAGAAGATAGTCCTTTATTAGTCCCACGAGGGGAAATTCAATTTTTTCACTCTGTTGTTAACTTATACACGGTACATGCAGACCCGAACACACACATGCACAAACATGCAACAATGGAGAGATGTCAGAGTGAGGGGGCTGCTCCTGACAAGCGCCCCGAGCAGTTGGGGGTTTGGTGCCTTGCTCAGGGGCACCTCGGCAGTGCCCAAGAGGTAAACTGGCACCTCTCCAGCTACCAGTTCACACTCAGTTCTTGGTCCATGTCGGGACTTGAACCGGTGACCCTCCGGTTCCCAAGCCAACTCCCTACAGACTGAGCTACTGCCGCCCCAAACCAGTCTCCGTAGAGACCGCCAAAAATTCCATTCCGACTATATTTCAAGTCGCAAGGCGGGGTATTGGGTTAATTTTCAACCAGCAATAACCGCCGGAAAACCTCATAGGCTACGAACTCCACTCGCAAGATTTTATATCAACGAACAAAACAAATCACTTCTTATCTCTGCTTGTGTACGAGACGAGGGACCAGAACTGCTAAAATATTAAGGATTTGTTCCTGCAGTACTCTACTGGAAGGAAGAAGGAAAAACGCAGCTGCCTCTGCTGAATTAATGTTAATTTTAATGATATATTTTGAGAGATCTACCTTTACTTTGAAATTGTTATAAAACAGAATGCTCTGGACAACAAAACAAGCCCACCCTATCATGATGGCTCCTCATTATGCAGAGGGGTCAGGGTTGGGTGGTGTTACAACATGGACTGCAGCCTCAGATATGGTAGATAATCATATAATGACGCCATTTATCATTTAGAAAGGCGAGGTACAAGCTGCTGTGGCGGGTTTACAGCCACATTAGTGACACAAGCTCTGACTGGTACAAAGAGGATTGATCAGAGTGTAAAAATCGCTCCAAGTAAAAAATATATGTATTCAAATGAGTTACATCTGATCTAACTGATCTCAACATGGCTGCCGAGTCGTAAACTTTCTCATTTCACAGCTAAACAGTAACCACAAGATGTTTCTGAAAACATTTGAGTAGAGAAATAGTACAGTAACAAAATATTGATTCATATCTGATCAGTGCTGCCTAGTTTGACCCTTTGATCAGAGTCCCTGAGTGATTGACAGCTGCTCAGAAACAGCAGACTCCAGATCAGCTCTGATTGGTTGTTTTCCTCCGGTCTGTGAAATCTTGCAGATGTCATTAGGAGACACCGGAGGACACAGAGGAACTTGATTTTTTTTTTTCAGATTACCTGTCTCGTGCACTACTGTGAGGATACAGTGGCCGTTTTATAAAAATAACGTTTTAAAATCATATTTGCTCCATTTCTGCCCAGCTTTAAAGTCCATGTACAGTATAAGAAGTAATAAACTACACATGGTCATGAGTCTAGTCGTGAATGATGAAAACCGAGGCAATAAACTCAACATTTACGCAGGAAACATGACCACATACTAACTTTTCTGCACAGACCTGCAAACTATGTGTGACTGTGAGAAACTGTGAGCAATTTTCAGAGTGCAAATATTTGTACATGGTGTGAAAAGGCCTTTATTCTCTGCAAGAACAAAAATATGTGTGTTTTAAAATACTGATCATGCTTGTATCCACTGAACCAGACATCCAGTATTATTACATAGTGGTGAGAAATGACACACGGCGCCACTAGGGATTTTACACATGATGCTAAAAGAAGCAACAGCGAGGATTCACACCTGGAGAGGAATGATGTGTGAATGAGAGAGCGACCAGGCGATAGGGCAGGCGACACACAGGATGTTCAATCTGAGTCCAGCCTCGCCGTCGTCACCAGCAGATGAATAGAGGGAAACAGATGCTGCCTTTCGCTTTCCTGTCTGCCACTTCCTATTACCTCTGCAGCATGTGTGCTCCTGTAAGACGTGTGTGAGGGTTGACTTTCCTCTCCTGCTCTCGTCAGCATAGCTGGACCGAGGACCAGAGGCTCTGGCTCGTGACAGTGCGAGATGTAAAAATTAAGGCATCCTCTTTGGTTGAGCTGTAACGTTAGCCAGCTCAGTGGTATTCGGTAAACCGTGAGCCGTGAGCCTCTCATCCATGACACGCTCTTCCTTCTGCTCAGTGATCAACCTGTTCTCACTCCCAACTCGTCTAATATTGTTGTTTGGTAAGCACCCCTCAGCATGGGGAACCGACATACGGAGGCACCCTTTAGCAACAGTATGTGATGATCCGGGCTTTCAACTAACCCCAACGGAAAGCCACCCGTGGCATTACTGGACGGTCGGAGCAAGTGACGTAGCATTAATAGTGTGGGAGTCCATTCAGGGCGGGTGGCAGGGGAGATGGATGGGTCAAAACAAAAGTGAACTGTCCCTTTAAGTTTTAATGGTACAACCCAAATTAGAAAATGACTAGGTTGAAACAAGCTGTCAAGGTCAACACAATAAAATGCACTGATGCTGATGCTAATTTCTTTAAGGCGTTAATGTAACGGAGCTTTCAGAGGTTGTAGTGGGCTCAAGTTTAAAGTGACAGTAAAGATGCCTGCATCACAGAAAACTAGAAAAACAACCATGTCGTACCAGCTTGTTGCGAAGGAGGCTAAATAACACTCAGACTCCCAAAGATATGTGAATGTAAATGGGTTCTGTGGGTACCCACCGGTCTTTACAGACATGTCCACTTGATGATAGTCCCAGTCAGTCTGGATCAAGTCATAGTCAAGTCAGCACACTGACAGCTGTTGTTGCCTGTTGGGCTGCAGTTTGACATGTTATGATTTGAGCATATTTTTTATGCTCAATGCAGCACTGTGAAGGTTTCTGGACAATATTTTTTTGTGTTGTTAATTGATTTCCAAAAAAGCAGCATATTTGCTCCCATGTTAAGAGTATTAAATACTTGACAAATCTTTTGTTAAGATCCATATTGAACAAATTAAAAATGTGACATTAATTTGCGAAATTGCTGGAGCAATATAATCATATTATATACAAAATGGAGTGCAGCCACACCACCTACATTTCAATAAACTTGTTTTTTTAATGGGCCTAACATGGCCCATTAAATATAGCCATATATCAGACATCTTAGCAGTGTTTCTCACAATTAGAGCTGAACTGGGTTATTCTACCCAGTTACAAGCTGCATCTCATTTCTTATTTTTTTCCTCCTTGTTTCCTCGCTCCTCAATCTCAATCTCCAATCTTAAGGACATCCCAAATCCTAAAATCATCTCAGGGAAGGACGAGAGGCTTCTATAGGCGAGGATACCGGCGTGTCCTTCACAGATTTTTACTGACCGAAGCCCCTGGAGGGTCTGTCTTTTACACCTTTTACACCATTTATCATCATTCCCATCAGTCACCTGAAGCTGAGGCTTCCTGAGCATCAGGTTTGATATGAGTTACATCATTTCAATTTTCCCTCAAACATTTAACCTAATAAATAATTTCTAGTGTCAGAATATCAATAACTACAGACGCTAATAATGAATAACTAGTATGAAGGCACTGTGCCAGCAGGACGCAGTCCACAGTATAAATACAGACTGCTGCTGTTATTCATATGCTGTTTGTTAGACAGGTAACAGACTACAGAGAGAAAACACTGTGTGTCTTTATAAGTATTAGTACAGTTCAGACAAATACAGCTGATCCAGCTGGTCACAGCTGGATCAGAAACTGATGTCACTTCACGAGATGCTTCAGAGAAAAGGACATCTCACTTCTCTGAAAACATATTTCCTCGCCTCCTCTCTCCTCGTGTCTCTTCCTCTCCCATGGACGGGACTAAGATGTAAGGAGAGGGGTCGAGGAGAGGAGTCGAGGAGAGGGGTCGAGGAGAGGAGTCGAGGAGAGGGGTCGAGGAGAGGAGTTGAGCCGTATAAATTGAGAATTAAAGTAATAAGGTTTTGTTGACATACATCGACTGAGAACAAAGTGACTTAAATAAAATGCATACGAATTATCCAGAGCTGAATGTAATTTTACGGTATGCTTAGTTTTTCACTCTCGCAGCCTCTGTCATATTCTGTGTAATCTCATTTCTGTGCCTTATCATGCCACTTCACTGAAGTGATTATTTATGGCATTATCAAGAAGCTTCGGTCCTTGCCAGAATTGAAAGTGAGACACTCCCAGGCTAGTTCACCATATTGCTCATCCACGGCGGTGCAGAGATATCAGGTTCAGAGGGACTCTCCTCCACTTTCCCCGAGAATGAAAGAATGTGATTGAAGATTAGCTCAACAGGGAGGATGTTAGGAAACGGGAGGCAATCATTAACCTCCGCTTCCTATCCAGCTATGGATTTCAAACTCTCTCTGAATTCCTCTCACATAAATTTTCCTTCTCCCAGTTTCTCCCATTTACATGTTTCTACTTGCTGCCTTTCTCTTTCTTTATACTGTAACTTTCCACATCACACATTCTGTTTACAGCATCAACAACTGTCAGTAATATAGGTGGACGGCACAGACGGGCTGAATGTTCATATTAGGATGCAGTTTCAATATTTTGTACAACTTGTGCATAGGGCAAACTACAAAACACACATATGATGCAAATTTTTGCAAATATCTGGTGGTGAAATTTAACCGCCACTGAACACTTGGTGTTGAAATATACAGTATATAGCACCATTTATAGCATTTAAATGTTTTATTTTGAAAGTATTCTCTTAGAAAGTGTGTGGTTTGAATTTAATTTTGAAATTCTCAAGGTTTTGACATTTCAAAAACTGTTTCGGTTGACAAATTCAGATTTGTGAAATTCAGAAAAGTAGCGCAGTGCCTGTTAGGAGGGTGTGGCTGTTCGTACCACATTTATAATCAAAAGGTTATAGAATTCCATAACGTGATCAGGAATTAAAGCTGGAGTCGGCAGATTGGAGAAAATATGATTAAAACCTAAAAACAATCATGTCCTCCGGTGGCATCTGCAAGATTTCACAGACTGGAGAAGCTGAGCTGTCTCTGAGCAGCTGTCAATCATTCATGAACTCGGATTAAACAGTCGAACTAGGCAGCGCTGATCAAATATGGATCAATATTCTGTTACTGTAATGACTATTTCTCTCCTCAAATGTTTTCTGAATTATCTTGTAGTTGCTGTTTAGCTGTAAAATGAGAAATTTTGCAACCTGCCCGCCATGTTGAAATCAGTTGAGTAAATACCAAGCACGCTAATACCAGCTAAACAGTAACTACAAGATGTTTCTGAAAACATTTTACAAGAGAAATAGTCATTACAGTAACAGAATATTGATTCATATTTGATCAGCGCTGCCTACTTTGACCATTTGATCGGAGTTCACAATCGACTAACTGTGATTGGTCAAAGTCTCCCGTCATGGACTAGATTTTTTGGAAACAGAGCCATGAGGAGGTGCAGAAGTCTAGTTTTCTCTCACAACACTTGAATTACAATATGCTGAAAGATTATGATAAATATTTTTGCCCAATAATGCCAAAAACATACTGCCTGCTGAGGCTTTAAATACCATACTGTAAATAATGTACTTATTTTAAGCCAAACATCTTTTACTACAGCTAAACAAATTGTCTTGTAACCTACGGTAATCTTAATCTTACGGTAATCTTTAAAACTGTGACTGTAATTTGGGAGAAAATGTTTCCCTCAGAACTGAGAATGCAGTTTAGTCGTATGGTTAAGTTATTTTTTTAGGAGGAAGGGTTGGGTTGTGATCACCACACCAAAAACCTCCTTGGTCAATGACACATCTTTCTACATATATTCATTTGCTTTTTAAGACCTCAAAACAAGCAAACAAACTGACATGGACATAGCAGTAACTAATAACACGCTCCATGCCTTACATCCTTCAGATCCCAGGACACCCCAAACAGCAATTTTCTGGATACTTCATGTGAAACCGCACAAGGGCAAAAAGATTTCTCATGATGACAAATCCTCCTGGAAAGGACATGTACAGCACTGACACTTGTTCAGCATTATGCTAAATACTACAAAGTAGTGTTAATATAAATCGTCAAAGCAGAATAATATTGTTTTGGACTTCAGGGAAATGTGAATAAAACAGCCGAATGTTAATGTTTGACTGATCTGTTTCATTTCATAGTCAACCTCCCCTAAAAATAGACTTGGTTTCCTGTAAAGCCAGTTACAAAACACACACCAGACAATAACAAATTGAAATCTCTAAGCAAGTTAAAGGTTAAAGCTTAATGTTTCTCCTGCAGCCAGAGCTGATTTCATAATCAGATGCAGTGAAACTGTGCAGGCTAAGTGAACAGAGGTATGCGACCCCTCCGCCCACCCGGCCTCTCTGTCCAGGTACTGCAGTCTGTCTTTGATCCCGAACCACTGAGTCAAACCACGACAAGGTCAGAGGCTCCGCTCTGGACATTCCTCAGCTTTTAATAGGTCACTACCACAACACTCGAGACGTGGGACGGACAAAATCGTTGTACGAAGAGACCAGTAAAAGGTTCCCATAATCGGTTCCTTCTTTAGCATTCACCTGCTTTTTCCTTCAACAACCTTTAGTTTCACTGAGCCAAGTATCAGTGTGTGCTTGTTTCAAGCCACACCCTCCATCCATCCACTGCAGATCCAGTTAACTGTGTTTTCTTTCATGACAGATAATACCAGCAGTAAATCAAGCTCTCCTGTCATCACACGGCAGCCGAGTGTTAATGAACACGGAGACAAAGACGTGTCAGTGTATGTGTTAAGACTTGAGAAAAAAAAATGCATGAACTTGAGGGAAAAGGAGACTGCATGGAGGAAATATATACTGTATATATATATATACAGTATATATAGATGTTCAATACCTTTTTTCCTTCCCGATAACGGTTTCAATACCTGAACTTGTGGTAATCTGCCAATATCGAGTATCGTTATCATTCTGATATGATCGATCCAATACAGATTATCGAGTATTGATCTGATACCAGAGTAATAAAACATGAAACATAGTTGTTATTATTCAACAGGTCTTTACATGTATTGATGTGACATGATTAGTGTCTTTGCTGTACGGCCTGGCTCAGGTTAAACTCTGTAAATGTGACAAACTACCTGCAGTCATTTCGTCGCTGCTGTAAAGCAGCAGTTGCCAGCGGCAGCCATGATCCAGGGCGACAGCACAGTGAAGGCTTATGGAGCGGCCAAGTTTTTTATATCAATAAAAATGATGGAATCAGATCGGTACATAGACTGGCATACTCACCGATACTTGTTACTTTTGAGCAGTATTGGACGCGGCTTCGCCGGTCAGGATGGCGTTGTCAGCTGTAACCGCCGTATGAGAGCAGTGCAGAGCGACAGCGGTGAGCTAGCCGGCCATGTAAGCAAAGCAGAGAAGTTCAGATTACAACACAAGAGAGAGAGAAGTCATTCTCTGCTCAGGTAGACATTACTCCATTATATCTTTACAAACAGATGTTTACTGCTATAGTAATGAGTCCTGTACTTTGAGGTCAGATTAGGAATGGTGTCCTCGTCATTGCTACTTGGGTCAACTGATATTTGAATTTCAATATTTTTCACATATCAAAATGAGAGACCTGTCAACACTACCTAGCTGTGACCTCTTTCATATAAGACTAACTAAGTCAGACTGAAGATAATTACATGATATGAGTGTGGTTTTGGAAGCTCAGTGAAAAACAGACTCATTATTAAGTGCTGCAGGGACGACGTTATATTTGGAGGCCAACCAGGAAGTTAGCATTGCCCTGGTTCCCTCGACAAAAAGCCGATGGGATTTTTCTGCTGGCTTTTGTATCACTGCAGAAAATAAAACTGTGTGGCAAACATACATTTATGGTACTGACTCAAAACGAAGAAGCAAACAGCAACAAGATCATCTTCACAAATGAACAAAAAGCTAACGTTAGGCTATAACTGAACTACACCGTGGTCGTATGAACGGCAGTATACACAACGAGGCTGTAAAGGAGGACGAATGTCTTCGGCTTGTGTTAACCACAGACCTTATTTCAGGCATCTAATCCCATTCAAAAAAACCCATCGACTTCCAGACGAGGGAACCAGAAGTGCTAAAATGCTAACTCATTTCCAGGTTTTAGGACTCATTCCTGCGCCACTCTCTACACAAACACACACAGGGATGCACCACACAGCCCATACAGACATCCTCCTGAATAAATAACAAGTCACCATTAAAAAGAATATCAATATTTTATTAGTGCCAACTGTGTAAGACAATAAAAACAGCCATGGTTAAGCATTCATGGGTCAGCTGTAAAAATAAACAGCACCAGCAAAGTAGTATCAAAATAGATCTGGGCTACATGCGCATGCACGTGTGCATGCACGCACAAACACAATTCAAAAAATAAGCAGTATAAAGACACTCAAGCTTAAAACTAAACAGACCTGCAGTTTGCTGGTATGGACCCTGCACAGGGGTCCCCTCACGGCATTTGTAGTAATTTAATTGGGTCCTTACGTGAGTTAGTGACGCATTTGGTCCCAGACCAAACAAGACCACCTGATTTACATGACTAACTATTGTGGTTCCTATATGTAATGTAAACATTTAGTGCATTATATAAGTTCACATCATCTCCATCCATCATCTACGTCTCCCTTCTTCAGTGTCAGATCAGCTTGGACTCTCTGGAGTTCCTGAATGGGATGCTGGTCTGATGTCTGCAGGACAACTCCCTGGAGATAAAGGCAAATCAAACGATAGCTTCAGAGATGAAAATCAGGAAAATATGGTCACATGTAATTTACATTTAACCAGTTTGGATTCTTCAGCTTCAAGGTTTATTTTTCACTTTGTAAACAGCAACTTCACAAATAACCTTCTCAGCACAAACTTATTCTGATCATTAGGACTGGGATGATATACAGTACCTATACTATCACAGTACTTCAGTGCCAGTTCAGTATGTATTGTGTATTGTTCAATAAGTATTGCATTCCGATATTTCGATTTATTGTGAGTTTTGTTAACTTTTTTAACACTGGACTAAGGGAAAATGTTGAATCATAGACTTCTAAGGACTTTTAATTTAAAAAATCTCTATTTTTCCAGCAACCAAAAAGACAAATTAGTGATATTTTTTTTTATTTATAAGTGACATAATGTTTTATACTTCGGCTGAATATAATCCAATCAATCTTATTCTCATATATTTATTTTGTATACGCAGTTCTCTTTGTTAACACTTTATTTTGAAAACCAGACGCAGTCACACGTGTATACTTCCGCTAACTTTGCTAAGTCCGTCTCTAGCTCTCCTGTCACCTCCGTTCTCTTTATCCATCCATGGTCAGCTCCATCGGGGCTGTCTGAATGCTTTAAACGTAGATGTCAGTATATGGTGCTCTACAGTTGTAGCGTCGACCCATTGGACCATGGAGATGAGAGTGACGGCCGGCCTGACCGCACTTTATCACGATACGGTAATGTTTCCTGTCCGTGACAGAGTTAGCATGCAGCTTTAGCCATAATATCTAGCTCTGCTTTTCCTGCAATGTGTGAAACCCAAAGTGTTTCCATCCTTTACTGGATGAGTAGAGTTTACCACTCTGGATTTAAAATGTGAGGGTGCAGGTCGTATCCATGCAGACGCTCCATCATATTCTGCTTTCTCTTCTTGGCTTGCTGTGGTTTGTTTTGGTTGACGAACACAGAACGGATATGACGTCACGTTACTCTGTGTACATTCCGTGGCAACGTGGATGGGAGTGTAGTAAGTCCAAATGTTACTTTCCAGACTCAATAAGAAGAATCAAAAAGCTTGTTTCTTAATGGATCCCTGCTTGAACATATTGTGAAGTGGGTTCAATTCACAACTGGTTCAGGATATCACAGCTCTAGACAAAGCAGTGCAGCAACAAAGATTAAGTTTCGTATAATAATAGTAACACAACTGATATGTTCTTGAACCTGCTACACTCAGCTGTAGCAGGTTGTGTAATTTGACTGAACTGACATCATTTTAAATATTGAGGTGTTTAAAATTAATTGGGCCAACATAAGTAACTTCATCTTCCTAGAAAATCTCCCTTCTCATGCATGAAAATAAACCAAACTTTTCGCATATGTCCAGTCCTATGCCAAACTTCGTCAAATGGCTTTGTGGGCCAGCAGTCCTGATGGTGGCGCTACACCATCCGGCTTAAATTTAAAACTTTGACATTTCATAACAAATCAGCCGTATGTGCTACAACTTTGCTACCACCAAGATGTAGACCCAGGTGAGCAGAAAGGTTCAAATGCTTCAGCCTGGCAGGAATTATGAAGCCTTTCACTTTGTTTTTCTAAAAACTGTAAAACTTAACTAATCTAACACATCTCCTTCCACATTCTGTGCTCAACTGACACCAAACTTGCTCCGCTGCATCTTCAGACTGTCCCCCACAAACCATCCAGCCAGATTTTTGAATTATCAAAAACTGAGCCCACAATACTGGACTCGACTACTGCAGATTCCCACTAAATAAAGCTCCAATGTTAGTGACCATAAATGACGATATGTTGAGGTCATAGTAGATGCAGGGTCAAACATTTCAGAATTTCATTTTATTTGAATTGATCTGGAGTAGAGCATCTTTAAAGATCACTTTGTCCATTATGGAGCGATCAGTCTTTATAAAAACAGATTACAGGCATCTCTGTGCTGTATGTTGAGGTGAATTTTTGACACTAGTTTGAAATCTGTAACCTTAGTGACTGTCTCATAATGTAAAATGTTGTTGGTGTCTGAGATTCGACTGAGGCAGAGCGACCATGCTAATGCCTCAAGGGGTTATGATGATGGACCGTCCTGTACTTCTAATCTGTCTTCCTCCTCTTCCTTTTTTCATTTTCCTCCTCTTCTTCCTCCTCTAAATGCCTGGCCCTGACCCACAGCTGTGCAGCAGCTATAATTACATTTTTTTTCTGAGTTTCCCTTGGCTCATTTAATTATTGGTTATGGTTTTTTAACCATATCTCAGTTCCTCTGAAACTGGACCAAGATTCACATTCTCAAGAGCGCAAATTACATTTAGCTAATCTGCCAAAACCAACCAACTTTGTCAAAAGTCCTTGAGTTGCAATAAACCACAGACATTCTTGAACACACCCTTCAGTTGTTAAACCGAATCTATCAGCAGGACATCAGCAACGTGGAGTCACATACACACATCCTGAAAGAAAACACACACACAGTGTTTGGGCCTAAACAGATAAAAGCTCTGAAATATTTCAGATGCCGCCTGCTTCTTCTTAAAGGACTTCAACTTTTTCAAACAGACGTTTCATAGCTGAACAGCCCCTCTGTCTCTACGGCAGTAAACAGCCACGATGCCCATACTCCTAGATGTGAGACAACTGCTCCATTATTATCTGAAAGCTCTATTTGTGATGAGATTATATTACACGACATGACGGCGCTTTTTGGACTCAAAGTGACCTTGTCTTTATTGTCAGTGGCACTTTACTCTGCTCCATCAACCACTTGCAGCACAGCGTGACTTAACTCCACATGACATAAACGCTAGTTCTGTTCCTCGGATTAACCCTTTGAGCTCTGCATCAGAATGGTCCTTCAGCACCTACACTGGTAGTTTTGCTTATTGTGATGCCATTGAAACTTCTTATGTTTTTTCATCAAATTCTATACACAAATCATACTGATCTAAAAGATTTCTAAGTGTACAAACATGAACAAACATGGAGAAACTCATAGTGGAGTAAACAAGAGTGTGTCCTTGACATGTGCTTCCATGCTATATGCTATAGCTAACTGGCTAACCACTGTCCCAAACTGGACTACTTGGAAGACTAGGAAGGCTATTAGCCTACAAGCTAACTGTACGTTTCAGCTCAAGATTGCCAGTTTCAATCATATAATGGTGCTTTCAAATGAAACTCGTGAGCTCGTTTTTTTGTGTACAAGGTATACTTGGCATTCAAGTGGTTAAGTCATGAGAACGCTGTTGCCGTTTAGAAGCCACAGAGGTTACCAATTTGCCAAGCTAGCAAGTGGGTAATATAATGTGGTCAATGCAAAGGCATAAGGAAAAATATGATATGAGAATAGCAACATTTTCCTCAGACCTATTTTAAAATTACAAAGAAAAACAATATATGACTTAAATTACAATATATTAACTTATTATACACCATAAAATTAACTTCCATAGCCCCCGCCATGCCCACTTTTGTGTGGTTGTGAACACCACAGAAGGAGGCGTTCATGAGCTCTGCTCTTGAACACGGTAAAGACGACCCCACTTGAAGGCACCATGAATCTGGCTGCAGTACTCTCTCTCTTTCTCTGTATATGATAAGTGTGTCAGTTTATATGAGTGAAGCTAGCAATCTCAAGCTGAAACACACAGTTAGCTCAAAGGTTAATAGCAAACATTCCAATAGCTAACATTAGCTTGCAAGTAACCCCATTCGGGACAGTGGGTAGCTAGCTATAGCATACTCTGTGGGGATTTCGAGGGCTGCAGCAATTTCTGTCCACTATTTCTCAACAGTTTCTCTTCTTGTAAATTTCCACCAGCAACAAGATGTGACATCATCTCAACAGGAATCTAGTTGTAGTCTTGTAAATAGAGACACTGAACGATCCCGTCTTTGCAAAATCTTACAGTCTGTGACTAAAAACTTTGTCCTAAGACACATTGTCCTCAGCTGTGAGAAGGTGTCAGACTTAGTATATGGTAGGCATTGAGCAGGATCATGAAACATCATAAACAACGATCCTCCCCAGCCATTCGCGGGAGGTCTGTTTTAAAGGGTTAAAATGTCTGACTTAGACTGCGGTGTGAGGGTGTGTGATGGGGAGCACATGTCCCTGAAAGGCAGATACCAGTGTGTCTGTGGGAGTGTGTTCCTTTGTGTGTGTTTGATTGAGTCAGTGTTGATTGGCCTGATTTAGAGGCAGTGCGAGTGTGCAGCGATTACCCTGAGCAGGTTAGCTACGGTGGCTTTAGCCGCATGTGGTTGCAGACGGACCCAACGTGATGGTAAACAGCCATTCACTGGGGCCAGCCCTCGGTCTGCCTTTCCCACAATACAAGTCTATGGAGGTAATTCAATGGAAGGATTGACATTATGGTAAACGGTGCTCCTTGACACTGGCCCCACATTACACAAGCATACGGCCAAGTCAGTCATTGCCACTAAGCAGCTCAAGCCTATGGAGAAACCAGTGAGGGGCCCAAACTATTCAGTCCACAGCCTTTAAATGAACTTGAATAATCCCATTTAAGCCAAAAGAAACTAAGGTGCACCTAATATAATGGGTATTCTCTGAGAAATCAGAATGGTACCAGTATGACAACATATGGCTCAAACTAAAAACCAACACAGACCAGTTGGAGGATAATAAACCCCCTGCCACCCACACACAACCACTACTAAACAAGTACAAATAAAAGACACCTTTGTCACCAGCACATAGAAATGTTCTCCCACAATCACTGGAGCAGGACCTGCATGGGTAATGACCTGTTTATTGTGTGTGCACGTGTGCATAAGGCCTGGCAAAGCTAATGCTATAACGTGTTAACGCTAATTTGTCGTAATGCTACTGATTTTTTTTTTTTTTTTTTAATCAAAATTGCAATTTTTCAGTTGTAGCAGGCTCAGTCTTAAAGGTAGAAATAAATTCATTGGTACCAACCATGGTTTACTAGTGTCATAGTCAAGTCAGCACACTGACACACTGACCGCAGTGGTTGCTTGTTGGGCTGCAGTTATGATTGGAGCATATTTTTTATGCTAAACGCAGTAGCTGTGAGGTTTTGATTGATTTTCATCCAGAAAAATATACATACGTTTGAATAAAGCAGCACATTTGTCCACTCCAATGTTGATAAGACTATTAAATATTTGACAAATCTCTCTTTAAGGTACATATTGAAAAGATAAAAAAAATGTGCAATTAATTTGTGATTAATTGCAATTAAATATTTGAACTAATTGACAGCCCTAGTTCTCACACAGTCACTGGAGCAGGACCTGCATGGGTAATGATCTTTTTAGTGTGCACATACAGTATGTAAGGTTATAATGGCGTGATGCAAATGAAGTTTCCTGCCATCAAGGGGGAAACGTAGACTTGTGAAAGCAATAAACATCCCTCCTTGCAACATCTACCTTTGATCTCTACTCAGTCCCTTAATTCCTGCCCTCACATCCATCACTCTCACATTACCCCCCACAATACTGGCTGTAAACTGACATTGTTTTGCACATGAGAAGATTAACCCTACTCTCGTACCTCTAAGCCAAGCATAGAGCTGAGCGACGGTTAGCTCAGCTTAGCAAAAAGAGTGTAACTAGCCTGGCCCTGTACACTGTCCAAAAATCCAAAAATTTGCCCACCAGCACCTCAAAAGCTCATTAATTGTTTGTTCGATCTGATTAGGACTCAGTCGATTAAAATATATAATCATGATTAATCGCATGATTGTCCGTAGTTCATAATGATTAATCACAAATTTATTGCACATTTTTATCTGTTTAAAATACAACCTAAAGGAAGATTTGTCAAGTATTTACTATTCTTAACATGGGAGTGAGCAAATATGCTGCTTTATGCAAATATATCTATATACTTATTATTGGGAATGATTTAACTGTAAAAATCAATGTCAAATATTGTCCAGAAACTCTCACAGGCATTTAGCATAAAAAATATGCTCAAATCATAACATGGCAAACTGCAGCCCAACAGAAAAAACAGCTGTCAGTGCGTCAGTGTGCTGACTTGACTATGACTTGATCCAAACTGACTGTGATTATCATAAAGTGGGCATGTCTGTAAAGGTGAGACTGGTGGGTACCCAGAGAACCCATTTACATTCACATATCTGGAGGTCAGAGGTCAAGGACCCCTTTAAAATGGCCGTGACAGTTTTCCTCGCCAAAATGACTTGGTTAGCACCAATGGTCTTCTTTGTTTTTTTTTTTAGTTTCATATGATGCATACTGTATCATATCTGAAATGAGCCAAAGAGAGAATGCATTAATTCCTTACAGAAATCAGTGGTGATAAAATGTGCATTAACTTTTATAGACCCAGTTTAAACAAACTGAAATTATTGTAAACTAAAATAAAATGCTGGTCAGGTGATAGAACATAGAACTGGCTGGTGGCTGGGAGGAAGTGGAGAGGCTTAGAAATAAAGCTTCAGCTTCAGCTCAGTAGTGCAGGGCTTATTATTGCAACTGTGCCTCTGCATATACAATATGCAACAGATAAAGAGAGGCCACAAAATGTGACCACCTTGTTTACAGGAAAGCGTTCGTTCAGATTTCTTGAAGATATTATCCACTGATTAGCTTCTGAGCTAACGATAATAAACCAGAGATACGGACCTCTACTGAGGTTCATACCTGCATCTGTTAAAAACATCACCCAAACCTTCAGAAAACTATGACAATAATATCATTCATGTCTATCAGGGGATACCGAACTAAAAATGAACACAAGGAGCTCTCTTGACATGTTGAGGCCTGACAGATTGAGCCGTGTGAACCCAGCTGGCCCCACATTTGTCACTAATGTAGAGCTCACAATAGTCTGCTCCACTGCCATACAAAATTGCTGCGTTAATATAGTTTCCAGTCATAGGAGCCACAATGGAACTGCTAAAACATTTAGACTGGGTGTCAAGTTGGGACCACGCTACAGCAGGGTGGGAATAATTTACACAAAGGCAGCTGAGTAACATAGTCAGGTTAACAGAGCTCTGTCTCACACTCACACACGGTCATGTCAAGTCTATTGTGTGCCTGGTACAGTAATGGGGAAAGTGTTAGCCAGGTAACATCAACCCCTGGAGCTGAGCTCAGGTTGCTTCTGTTTCACACAGACACACAGACACACACACACACACAAATGTATATATATGTTTATATGTATGCACACATGTGTACATAGATATACATAGTGGTGCGAGCGTGGTGCATGCACACCTGAACAAAGAGAGTGATTATTACCTCTCTGCTCCAGCAGACATAAAGCATACATAATTCAAATTTAATTATACTGTACAGAGAAGTAGGAAGCTGGAGAGAGAGTCACAGACAGCCGTAATGTGCTGCACCAGTAAAACCATTTCCTTTGCAGTGACTCAGCTCGTCACACCAACTGGGCTCAGCTACTCAGCTCGTTCGGCCCAAACTACGTTCTCAGCACAGAGATGCATCAGTGACACCTGACACCAGTGGCCAATGCACCTCAGAGGAACAATGGGTAACTGCAGCTTGGTGCTATAAGCCTGGTAAGACTGCTAAATAGTTTACTGTAGAAATAGGGAAGCCCCTGGGCTTTACTTCACACTCGCACCAAGCCAAGGATGTAGGCCTATGTAAAATGCCTTCATTAGTTTAGGGCATATCAACGTTCAAAAGTACAACAGGAGAAAGCCTAAGCAATAGCTTAGTCTGAAAAATTTACAAAGGTAGCAAAAAAACAGAAGTCATAACAAGTTAAGTTTTAACTTGTTTCATGAGTAATCGCAAATTAATCACACATTTACACAAGTACTTAATACTCTTATCAACATGGGAGTGGGCAAATATGCTGCTTTATGCAAATGTATGTATATATTTATTATTAGAAATCAATTAACTACACAAAACAATGACAGATACTGTCCAGAAACCCTCACAGGTATACATAAAAAATATGCTCAAATCATAACATGGTAGTCCAATAGACAATAACAGCTGTCAGTGACCTGACTAGGACTTGCCCCAAACTGACTGTGATTATCATAAAGTGGTCATGTCTGTAAAGGGGAGACTGGTGGGGACCCAGAGAACCGATTTTCATTCACATATCTGGAGGTCAGAGGTCAAGGGACCCCTTTAAAAATGGCCATTCCAAATTTTCCTCTCAAACATTGGAGCGTTATTCAGCCTCCTTCGTGACAAGCTAGTATGACATGTCTCTTCACTCTCACCTGTGGATTCCTTAAGTTTTATAGTTTTATATGATATCAGTATCTTCACTCTAGCTTTAAAATTGAGCCCGTTACAACCTCCGAAAGATCGTCTGCGTAGGGATGACGTATTTTTGTAAGCCAACCAGGAAGTTAGCATCAACCTGGTTCCCTCGACAGATGGCCAGTGGGATTTGCTGTAATGGCGGACATGTTGGCGTGATGATGTAGCCACTTGTTAGTAAAAGCTTTATCGTTCATAAGTAGGATATTTATTAATGTATTATTATGTTTTATGTTGTAGAGCAAAACATTAAAATATCCTCAGCTTGTGCTGACCACAGAATTTATTAAGGCATCTAAATAAAAGCAAAAAAACATTTTTGAGATGAGGGAACCATAAGTGATAAAATGCGAACTCATTTCTGGGTTTCAGGACTCCTTCCTTTAGCACTCTATTTGGTCTGGAGACAAACCAAGGGCAAAAAAAAAAAAAAAAAAAAAAAAAAAAGAAAAAATTGCATTGTTGCATTTCCATTTTAGTTTTTTGGCTCTGGTCTGGTTCCTGTTCATACTGACTTTTACAAACTAACCAGAGGAGTAATCATGAAGTTATACCGACTGGCAGGTAACTATTTGATTGGACAGTTTTGGTGACTGTGATCCTGCATCATCAGGACTCATGGCAGAGGTTTATGCAGCACTTTAATGTTTCTGATGATGTATATATTTGTTCTTTATCTGATTATAAACATTATTACTATTATTAGACCACAAATCCAAAACATGTTATGAATGACAACTAACAGGTAGAGACAGGATAAAATGAATGAGTAATGAATCAGGGCTTGTTACTGTGATTGCTGTCACTTTTAAATGGATTTAATTAACTGACAGTACACAGAGTCGGATACAAGCACAGCAGTTTGAACAGCTTTTGACCTATTCATCAGGGAAAATACCTGCGCTGGTTACCAGATGATTTGCATGGATAGTTTATATACATGATGAATTATAAGATCACATCCTGAACAGATTACATGACCAACAGAAGTTTAACTTTTGAAATCAAGCTAAAATGTGGTTGGTTCGTTTGTTTCACACCACATTTGAACTGCACCAAAGTCCGCTTTTAAAGCGAGACCCACCTTTTCAAGTGGTCTTGGTTCGATTGTTTGGTCTGCACCGGGGTTTGATTGACAGCTTTCACCCCAGCCTAAACGAACCATACTAACCCGGGAAACTGACCGGAGTTCATTTTACCAGAACCAAACAGGTTAGGTGTGAAAGCAGCCTTCTGAGCCTTTCACACACAACGCAGTTTGCTGCACTCGCCGCTGGGTTCAGAGCACAATGTGTTGCGTTCAAAGTCAGCGCGGTCTGAGAAGACCTCTGACAAGCGGCCTTGGACCGGTTGTTTAGGTCTGTAACCAGAGTATGATGACTGAGTTCACAACTGGTTCACTACTGCCCAAACAAACCACACTAGGGGGTGAACCATACCAGAGTTTACTAAAACGGTGGACTAAATGTTGGCTTATGAAAGCTCCTTTTAAACGAAAAGTACAACTGAGGCTGACGGCAATACCATATATCAAAAATGGAAAGATAGGAAAGGAAAAATATGGGACAAATTAAAATTTTGACCTGATGGTGCTAGATGAAGAGTATTAATGAAAGCCTAACAAAGGCTTATTGCCGAAATGTGTTTGTTTGCCTTTATATAATAAATAAGACACTTTATGAGTGCTGGAGATTTTATTCCTCCCGTACTAAATTTCATGACAATCTAGTCCAGGGGTCGGGAACCTATGGCTCGTGAGCCAGATGTGGCTCTTTTGATGGCTGCGTCTGGCTCGCATCTAGGTGACGGTCACTGTTTACCATTGCCATGGCGACTAGAAAGCTGATTCGCTGTGAGGCAGCGATCAGAGGAAGTCCGGCTTATATATGGCTGATATATGCGTCTGCTTTGTTTACCGCTTCAACATCACGTTGAGAAGAACACTGGCCACCGCTGGTTGCTCTCCATTGTTTACTTCCTTGAATTCTGTCGCGCTCTATATGCGTGTTTTCAGCGCGACGCCGTCTGCAGACACGCAGCGGTGAAAAGGAGGCGACGCAGCTCGCCAGCGGGGGAGAGACCTACTGGTTCTGCTCACTGGGAAAGGGGACAAACGCCGATTGATAGCGGCTCCATCTGCGTTCAGAAACAGCGTCAAACCACTAATTTCAGTAGGAAAGTGGCAAACATACATGTCGTTGTGTCTATCAATCAATCAATCAATCGCGTAGGCAACGCAGATGAGGCAGAGACACTTTGTTCAAGTGGGTTGCCATATTTTGCTGTCCAAAAAAAACGGTCGATGTGCGCATGCGCAAAAGGGTCCTTTGCAGCTCAGGTAGTGACCACGGCTCGTTTTAATCCAGTTGTCAACGAGCTAATTGCAGAAACTCTTTTGAGAAAATGGCTAAAAGAAAAAAAGACGAGGATTATCGTACGTTTCAGCAGCAATGGACAGAGGAGTTTGTCTTTGTGGAGAGAGCAGGTTCTGCAGTGGGTGAATTACATTACATTACTGAATTACATTTAAAAATATGTGGTGTTCATGGCTCTCTCAGCCAAAAAGGTTCCCGACCCCTGATCTAATCCAACATTTACCGAGACGTTACACTCTAAACCACTCGAACCTCCTGGTGGCCCTAGAGGAAAAGTTGCCGATCCCCAAAGTCATTAGGGTGAATGAATTTAGTGCCAATCCATTTAATAGATGCTGACATATCGTAGTCAGCAATATCCTATCTTAATAGCTGACTACAAATGGATTGCAAGAAGAATTTCTGCAGTTCTTATTTGTAATATACAAGTCATACTCCCACGAATGTACCATGGATTAGATGATGCAGAGATAAAACCAGAAGATGAAACTGGAAGCTAACCTTACCTCAGCTACTGTCAAACAAGTGTCACGACAAACGAGTGAAGAAATGACCCAGCGTGAGGGCTGAACCAAAACATCCTCTGAGGGTGGGGGGGGGGGGGGGGGGGCGCGAGGTGGTTCGACAGGTAAACGCTTACGTGACGAAGGTATAGGCGGGTTGAAGTGGGGGATTCTTGCTCTCTTTTTTGCACAACATTAAAATTCTTTTTGTTTTTAATGTCCTTTAAAGTGTTCCTAACAGACCCACGCTCTTTTTATTTAACCTATATAAACTCATTTAACAACTCAGCAACAAGCGTTTCATTTCACAAACGGAGACAATAGCTCATTCACCACCATCTCCCTCATCCTGTCCCCTGCAGGTGTTCGTAGTGAGACAGAGCAGATATCAGATAAAATCTTAGATAGGGGCTATAGGAAGTGCTGGGAAGTTACTAAAGACTTTCAGCATGCAGTTCATTCAAAGCGAGTGAAATAGATCAGGGTAGGCACAGACCGAGTGCATATCTTTAACTGTTCCCACAGGATCAGGATCTCTGTGATGGTCTTGATTGTTTTTTTAATTTTCTTTTTTTTTAAATACATTTTCAATGTTACACACATACCACACATACAGTATTAAACACTTGACAAATCTCTCTTTAAAATACGTTATGTACATAAAAAATGTGTGATGCCATTAATTGCGATTACATATTACATATTTTAGCCCTCGTATATTAAGGCTGTTAATCTCAAGGGAACAATCTCAAACAATGACATATATTGTCCAGACACCTTCACAGGTCCTGCATTTAGCATTTACTCGTAGAAGAATAAACTGAACTGAGCTGGATTTCTATCTTTTGTTGCTTATTGGTAAATTTCTGCAAAGTGGTGTTTTTGTTTATCTCCGGACTCTTTGTTTCTGGTGAATGTTATAGGGACTTGCATTTGATCATCTCACACTTCACTCCCAAGATCCACTTTGTTTGAACCAATCCAACAGCATCCAGTCAAGTTTCAGGAGAAAAGAGTTAGTCTGCTGTCCAAGTAATCCACATGGCTTGTTTAGGACTCGAGACCCGAGTTGGGACCTGACTTTGGACTAGAGTGCATAGACTTGAGACTTACCTGTGACTTGCAAAACAATGACTTGGTCCCACCTCTGGTAGCCTATACCTGGTGAAATGTCAGTAAGGTATACAAAATAAATACCACCCAAGCATTCAGGCTTATTGATTAACTGTCAATATATTGAAATTATTTTACTTACTTCTCTAGGTTTGTATTCAACATAATACTGCATTATCTCAATTAAAGTAAACGTGACACAAAAAGGCAATTTATTGTTTTGTCCGGTTAGTCAAAAAGTAATTTCAGATACTACCTGTGATGGTTTCTGGACAATAGCTGCCATTGTTTTGTGTTGTTAATTTCCATGAAAATCTATACATAACTGTATTAAATACTTACAAATATCCCTTTAAGGTACATTTTGAACAGACGAAAAAAAAAGTGTAATTAATTTGCAATCAGTATAAGGAATCCAAGTTGCCCTGTGAGCTGCGACGTGTGATCAAAACTGTTAAATGAACAATATTCTAATAATCATTTTTGAACATTACAGTTAAGGAAATTCTCTGGAGTATGCCACCATTGCAATTCATTGCACATATGGAGAAATATGAGTATGTGCCAAATAAATCCTTCAATCTTGAATGACTACCTACATAGAGAATAAGCTCTTTCCCTTAGCACCGGAAGACTTAGACTCTGCATTGTCCTTTTATCCGCGCTCTTTTCACTGTCAGACTTTTAACCTTGAAGGCCTTTTCCCTGTCATTAATTTTGACCTTTTCCATTTACTGCAATGACTAGCATTCAAACCAACCCTTTCATTAAGATTGCAGATAAGCAACAATTTATGACACGTTTCTCGGTGAAATTTCCAAACCCATACTTTTTTCTATTCCATTTTTCTATTAGGAATGACAGCTCCCTTTGTTACACTGGAGGAAAAACAATGAGCGCACCTCAGAGAGCCATTAATTTTCACTCTATTCCATTTATCTCTTCCCTTCACTGCGAGCATGCGGGGAAACCTCTCCATTCAGCTCTTAGAAAAACAGCGAGGTGTGGTCCATTCATGGCTCACTCACTTTTACATTTATACCTGTTAGCTTTTGTTCACCTCTCTAGATAAACAGTAAGGCGTGGGCCAAAGCTGCCATTCACTTACGCTGCCTTGAGGCTGACCCCCTCTCAGCGTAAAACTTAACTCTTGGAACTCTGTTTATACATGTACAAAATTTACTATAATTATGTCATTTGCATATTAAGGGTTTAGAAACTGAAGTAGAAATACTCTATTTAATGACAATAATGATGGCTTATTAAGAGAACTATAGTATAACAAGAGGCTTCTTGGTTTTGGACTGTAAATCAAAACAGACTTGGAAACAAAAATGGACGTTTAGACCACAAACTGTTGTTGAAGTATAAAGTAATAAAGTTCAGCCAGAGTTGAAACACTTAATTCAGTGCTGCTATTGAATTTCTCTCTCTAAACGTTGAGGCTCGACACCTTCTTGAGAAAGTATAGTGTGTGTGTTTGTTTATGTAAGTCTTCAGGCTGAGTCTTTGATCAACCAACACCACAGTGTGGGATATCAGAGTGAGTCTGGCTTTTTCACTCATATCTGTGTTGTTGTACATGTTACTGTTCACATGGGTAAAGCCTGCAGTGGCACGCACACACACACACACACACACACACACACACACACACACACACACACACACACACACACACACACACACACACACACACACACACACACACACACACACACTGATTGGTAAATTTCCCCACTGTGGGACTAATAAAGGAATATCTTATCTTATCTTATCTTATTCCATGACTTTTGATGATATTACATTGACTTACAATCATTTCCTGGACACTTACCCTAACCCTAAGTGTAACTGTTGTTGTTAGTAATCGTAACCCTTACCCTCACCTCAACCTAAACCTAAGCTCAAACCACGTCCTCACCCTAAAATATAATGTTTTACATTATGGGGGTGTGCATTTTGTTCCCAAAAACGTGACTGCATAAACAGATTCATGTCCCCACAACATAGAGTTATACACACGCATGCACGCACGCACATGTACACGCACGCACGCACGCACGCACGCACGCACGCACGCACATGTACACACACACACACACACACACACACACACACACACACACACACACACACACACACACCAGCTGGTTATCCCTGGGAAATCTGGAGTGACATCATGAATGATTAAGATTAGAGTGGTGTAGTGTGTCAAGAGAACAGTGCTTAACAGAAATGGAGAGAACACATCTATATTTGCTAAACTGTGAGAAAAACAACAAAAAACACTTGACTGCAGGGTGATTAGGCTTCTCCCAAAGATTACAGCTCATATTTCTAGGTGCAATGTGATTCTATCATACAGTGGAGTCATGACTTTGATCAGAGAACTGAAGTCATGAGAATGTACTGTACATTGCCTTAAGTCTTTATTATGGCTGTCAATTGATTAAAATATTTAATCACGATTAATCGCATGATTGTCCTCGTGATTTATCACAAATTTATCACACATTTTTTATCTGGCCAAAATGGACCTCAAAGGGAGATTTGTCAAGTATTGAATGCTCTTATCAACATGGGAGAGGGCAAACGTGCTTCTTTACAAAAATGGATGTAGTTTGTAACACAAAACAATGGCAAATATTGTACAGAAACCCTCATAGGTACTGCTTTTAGCATGTCAGTCTGATGCCTTTACTATGACTCGCCCCAAAGTGGGCATGTCTGTAAAGGGCAGACTCATGGGTACCCATAGAACCCATTTACATTCACATATCTGGAGGTCAGAGGTCAAGGAACCCCTTTAATTATGGCCATGACAGTTTTTCCTCACCAAACTTTGCAAGTTTGGAGCGTTATTTAGCCTCCTTTGTGACAAGCTAGTATGACGTGGTTGGAAGCGCTACAGAGCCTGCTACAACCTAAAAATGGCTAGTTGCATTAATGTGTAATTGAAATTAGTGGTATTAAAATGAATTTACGTTAAGGTGTTATTACTGCGTTAACTTTAACAGCTCTAGTATTTATATCCATATTTTTGTAGTTACATGTTTTGAAACAATGAATGCATTACGCAGTGTACTGCAGAGATTATATAATAAAAGACAACACTGTCAGATGCTTATTAATGTTTTTTTTATGACTTTTTAATATTAAAACTACCGACTGAAGCCATGCTGGGTTTGTTTGTGGTAGTCAGGGGAATGACGGTGTCGCTTGGCTGGTCTGAGCACCAAACACTGCAGTAAGCCGTTCACTGTCCCTTTGTTTCTTTAAATAGGATGAGGTGTGTGTGTGTGTGTGTGTGTGTGTGTGTGTGTGTGTGTGTGTGTGTGTTTGATCACTCATCTGTCCTGTATCCTCACTACCCTGTTACATAACACCACAACACCTGCATCTTAGAAATTCCCTCAACAATGGCAGAGGTGGTGTGTGTGTGTGTGTGTGTGTGTGTGTGTGTGTGTGTGTGTGTCTAGTACAGTCATACACGTGCTTGAGATTGCCTGATTAGGATTTTTTCATGCATATGGCCATACCTGGGATTTATTTTGCATCGTGTTTCATCACATGAAGCATGCACAATCCAAAGGCACATCAGCACACACACGTGCGACCAGGTTACAAAAGCACATGATCTCATATTGAATGTCCCCGATGTTAACGTGGACTGATATGGTGGATTTGTGTTCAGTGTGTGCGTGTATGTAAAACATGTGTACACACACATTTCCCCGGGGAGTAGAGATGAGAGGTGAGTACAGGACGGGAGAGCGGCTCCCACACTGCTGAACACACAGCCGACAACGCCAGAGGATCAGATGACAAGCTTCAGCCAACAACACACACTCCAAAACACACACACACACACACACACACACACACACACACACACACACACACACACACACACACACACACACACACACACACACACACACAAGCTCATGCAGTATGCACAGACACAAATCATGTTATTTTCTCTTTCTCCTGCTCTCCCACACATGCATCCCAAACGGTAACACACTGGACACACTGACTGCCCTTTGTCCTTAGAGCCAGGACACAATCACTGATAAGATCATGTCGTCACACCAACACACTATGAGTTGTCACACTGAGCCTGTACACTTCTGGCAGGCTGCGGAGGTCACATATGTTCTGCTGCTCTAATGTGGGGGTGGGTGGGAACTATGGCTCTAAATGTGTCAGTCCTGCACACAATGATCAGCTTCTATCAGCGTCCTCACACACAAACAACAACTATCAAACAACTATCTAACCTTCAAGGTATTGTTCAACCTGGACCCTATTTTCACATGTTTTTGTGTCTAAGTGAAAACGTAATTGTAATTGTATTGAGCTGTTCGGTTCGGTCTGCGACATCATATCGGTTCACGCTGAGACACAAACAGCTGTTTACGTCTATTCGTCGCACACGCCGAACAAAAATGTGACTTTTACCTGGAAAGATTTGGCAGCACAGTAGTTGTAGCAGCTCGCTGTAGCAGCTCGCTGTAGCACCTCGTGTAGCAGCTCGCTGTAGCAGCTCGTGTAGCAGCTCGCTGTAGCAGCTCGCTCGCTCGCTGAGTTAATCTAGCTCAGTTGACAACGTTTTGTACCAGACTGTATGCCAATACTGTTAAACCGATGTCAGGTATATCGGTGGATATACAGTACTTCAAACATTTAAATTTTGATGGCATCACCTGGATGTGTCATTTAGCAGAATAAAACAAAATCACTGATGTATTAAGAGAGCTGGATACAGTGTTGGAGGTGGGGCCCCGTTCATTCCTATGAAAGCTGCTCAGTGGAGCATGATGCCAAAATGTCAAAATTACCTGGACCCTCAGGCTATCTTTCGCAGCCATTGGATCCATGAAACAGACGCAGTAGCGTCTGCTCGTTCACAGGGTCAAAGCCATCACACTGTCGTCACATGAACAGAGGGAGGGAAATAACTGTGAGTCAGCTATTAGTGGATTTTTACAACTTTTATGACTTAATGTTTTTAAATAAGGGCTATTCGCTATTCGAGTGTTCTTGAAGTGTTCATACAGGTAAGCTGATTCACCTCAAAAAAAAAAAAAAAAAAATCCACTGAGTTACCGACAACTTGTTCCTAATATTAGCCTATGGGGAAAAAGTGTTTTTGGGCCCAATGGCATCACGTGATGGACATGGAAGTAGAAGTACCACCGTTTGGTCACTATGAAAATTGGGATCAATGACCGGCGCTGTTCCAGGGGGCATTTTGCATCTGCGTTTTCCCTGTTGTACCAAAAACGTACTGAACCGTGACCCCAAAACCAAGGTACATGAACAGTGAATTTAGTGTACTCTCATACTAAGACTCATACTAAGTGACTAATGGGGACAAGAATTTTTGAAACTGGTCCAGTATTGAACCAGAATGTTGCAGCTGGCAGTCGCTAAACATGTTGCTATGTAATCACTTGGGGGAATTCCTCACTGTCAATTTCTGACCATTTAAAGTGCTTGTTTTTGACAGTGACAGGTTCAGATTGACATTATAAAGGAAAGGACCCTACTGAGAAATAAAAGAAGAGCAAGCAGTAAAGGAGAACTTTTTACTTCTCTGTAGGATCCTTTCCATAATGTTGTCAGACTCTTAGCATTACAATCTGAGTCTGTCGGTGGCAAAAACAAGCACTTTTAGTGGATGTACAGTGAGGATTTGCCATTCGGCATAGATAGGAGGTCATGTTGCTCTGGCTCTTTCTCTTAGGCGTGAAGAGGAGGTCATGTTGCTCTGGCTCTATCTATTAGGCGTGGAGAGGAGGTCATGTTGCTCTGGCTCTATCTATTAGGCATGGAGAGGAGGTCATGTTGCTCTGGCTCTTTCTCTTAGGCGTGAAGAGGATGTCATGTTGCTCTGGCTCTATCTATTAGGTGTGGAGAGGAGGTGGTGTTGCTCTGGCTCTATCTATTAGGCATGGAGAGGAGGTCATGTTGCTCTGGCTCTATCTATTAGGTGTGGAGAGGAGGTTGTGTTGCTCTGGCTCTATCTATTAGGCATGGAGAGGAGGTCGTGTTGCTCTGGCTCTATCTATTAGGCATGGAGAGGAGGTGGTGTTGCTCTGACTCTATCTATTAGGCATGGAGAGGAGGTCATGTTGCTCTGGCTCTATCTATTAGGCATGGAGAGGAGGTTGTGTTGCTCTGGCTCTATCTATTAGGCATGGAGAGGAGGTCATGTTGCTCTGGCTCTATCTATTAGGTGTGGAGAGGAGGTTGTGTTGCTCTGGCTCTATCTATTAGGCATGGAGAGGAGGTTGTGTTGCTCTGGCTCTATCTATTAGGCATGGAGAGGAGGTCATGTTGCTCTGGCTCTATCTATTAGGCATGGAGAGGAGGTTGTGTTGCTCTGGCTCTATCTATTAGGCATGGAGAGGAGGTCATGTTGCTCTGGCTCTATCTATTAGGCATGGAGAGGAGGTGGTGTTGCTCTGACTCTATCTATTAGGCATGGAGAGGAGGTGGTGTTGCTCTGGCTCTATCTATTAGGCATGGAGAGGAGGTGGTGTTGCTCTGGCTCTATCTATTAGGCATGGAGAGGAGGTTGTGTTGCTCTGGCTCTATCTATTTGGTGTCACACTGGGAAGCTGCTTGACATGACATCCTCCTGAATCCACCTTTTCACACATGTACGGTATGTTCGCATTATATGTATTAATTTCTGTCATATGGATTGTCTATGTTGTATTTTCATTATGTTGTTACTCTGGACACACATCTATTGCACATCTATCTATCCTGGAAGGGGGATCCCTCCTCTGTTGCTCTTCTTGAGGTTTCTTCCATGTTTTTCTTTTTTTCCCAGTTAAAAGGGGTTGTTTTGGAGGGTCTTTCCTTGTCCAATGAGAGGGTCGCACCGTGAAACAGATTGTAAAGCCCCCCTGAGGCAAATTTTTGATTTTGGGATATACGAATAAAATTGACTTGACTTGACTGCAGCCAGTTTCGTGGCTGCTGTCTGCAGTGCTCTCCCTCAATACTGGATCAATTTCAAAATTTGTTGCTCCTGGGAAAATAGGGTCAAGGTTGAAAAATACCAAAGTCACCCTTTAACCACCGTTGCTCAGGTGGACAGATACACACATACTGTATATATAAGGTTTATAAGACAGTTAGTTATTAGTTATTTGCCAGATCATCACCAAAGCAGAGATCTCAATTACACGCTATTATGTCTCATGGGTATATTTGTGTTGTTATAATGTAATACGAAACAGATTAAAAACAAATCCTTTAACATACTTTGGTAAGTGAGCCATGTCATGATTAGATTTAATAAGGAAACCTTACACACCCTGTTTCTATGAGAAGATGCCAAAAAAAGATGTGTGTGTGTTTCTCTTTGTCAGTGTGTCCACAAAAGTGTGTCTCATAAAAGGAAAAAGTTTGATTACAAATACACGCAAAGATAAAAATAAATTAGATAGAAAATACATGTAACCTAAACCACTGCATGAAATACAGAGATTGTGAAAATGTGTGTTTGCATGTCAAAGACGGTGTTGCATGTGTGTCAATATGACTGGAAGAATACCGGTTGAGCTACTTACTGTGCCAGTCATAATTAGCACTGTGATTCTCAGTTGGAAAATGTTTTCCTGCCTGCTAACCTGTCTGTCACGATGGGCCTCGCGCAGAAACATTCTCTTAAAATCAAAAACACCTTACCAAGGTGTGCTGAATGATGAATCTCAATACTGGACTCAAGGCACTTCATAGTGGATGACACCTACTCAGTTTGTATAATCCCACTCAAGGACACTTGAGTAAGACATGGGGCATCATAAGCTTGTATTTACTATATAATCAAAAATAAAAAAAAAATCAAAATAGTGAGAAATTGTACTTACCAGAAGACTGCAACTAGTCTCTAGAGAAGTGCATTGGCCAGTCTTCAGATTTTCCAACTCAAACAAGCTATGACAAGATTTCACACAAAGTTTGCATCTAGCTTTCTTTACCCATCTGGAATTGTTAACCAACCAGGCTTTGTATTTGGGATCGTCAAGCCAGCCCTCAGAAAACATGCATTTACCCACTGTGGCTGTTCAGTCAAAAGCCCTATAAAGTGGGATGATGTTCCACGGTCAGACTTCTGGCACCTGGGACAAACCTGTCCTGCAGGCTGTGACCAGGCCTGGACATGCATTTCTGCTGCTTTAGATGAAAAACAATTATACTGCCCCTCTATTAGCAACAGGGACAGAAATCCATCCCTGGACTTTAAGTTGGAGAAGTCTTTCATGCGAGCACCCAGAGAGCGTGAGCTGAAAAATTTTGGGCAGTAAATTTTTTTTTTTACTTTAAAGACTTTATAGTGGATGACGCCTCTTCAGTTTGTATCAGCAAGTCACCTGAATCAAAACAAGACCGGCCAGGCAAGCTGAGGTGAGCAGGAATACTAGTCACAGTCCGTCACGTTCATGGTGAAAATGACTGAGCCAATCAGATTTCAGCAAAAAGAGGATGAGTCCAAATTAGGAGGGGCTGCTGGCTTCCCCCCTCAATACTGAAAGTGTTAGATTGGTGCAGTCTGACAGGCAGCTTTCCATTCTGTGCCGTCTGCCTGCAGTTATTACTTTTATTATTAGATTATTATTCAATGAATATTTGGCCCACATTTTGACCCCAATGCGTAAGTGTTGCCGTAAGTAATTGACCGTATTTTTCGCACTATAAGGCGCACCGGATTATAAGGCGCATTAAGCAACACAAAATGGCCAGATAAGTCAAACTTTATTCAGTTCATTTAACTCAATAACTTCAATAACTCAACACTTTTCAGTTGTAACACAAAATACAAAACAATACACTCACTTTTCGGTTCATTCCTCTTCCACAAATCCATCAAATCCTTCATCATCAGTGTTGGGCGATTTTAAGTGCGCCTTATAGTGCAAAAGATACGGTAGTTCGTCTATATGGATGTGCCGGTCCTGGCTGTGATGCACAGGCCTAGAGGCAGCTCTCCGTTCAGTTACACGTCATAGCCTACTTCTTGATTTGTTTTCGACGACTTCAAGCTAGCTCTCTCTCACACTGTGGTAAACATTTTGGCTGCACTGGCTGCTCCAAACACCATGAAATACACTTAACCTTTTTTAACTTTACTTTTACAAATTCTGACTCTCAGAGAATGGGGACAACAGTCTGGAAACAAATATTTTTCCATACTCATTTCTTTGGGTAAATGTTAATAGACTCTGCTCTGATGGCATTTATACAGCCCTTTTCTAGTTTTCACTACATGTCAGCATTCACTCATTCACACACACATTCATAGCAGAGGCTGTTATGCAAGGTGCCAACCTGCCCATCGGAATCTAATCTAAATACTCATTCACACACGGCGATGGCGCAGCCTTCAGGAGTGTCTTAGTGGCCTGTTAAGGACACTTTGACGTGTGATTGAACTGCCGCTTTCTGATTGGTGGACGACCTGCTCTATCTCTGAGCCACAGCGGCCCCATACTGATCCGACTTGAACATTATTAAAATCAAATCCCATATTTTTCCATACTGCGAAGGAACCCTGTCCATCCTTTTCCTGTATGTAGCCTTCGTTTACTGCACAACAAATCTCTCCTCTCTTTCACCCCCTCTTTTTTCCAATGTCTGTCCCCTCATCTATTCTCATGGAAAAGTCATTTCAGGCTGGGTGTGGCGGACAGGCAGATACTGTCCGTCAGTGACGTAATGAAGACGGGACAACTTAGCTCATCTTCCTCTGCATGTCAGTTGTATTTCCTTGTTTCCCACACATACAGGGAACAAATCCACATCTCTCCACAGTCAAAAACTACAGTCAATAGACAGCAGGAATGCATACCCACATAAAACATGTTGTTCTATCAATAGTCGAGGTGTGTGTACCTCCCACTGAGGTTCTTGGGAGGGACATATTGTTCAGTAGTTGTGTAACCTACTAAACAGGAAACTACAGGTCTATTTCTGTGCCGTGGTGTCCCCACCCTGCCCTGCTGTAAAACACAACACGATGGGTTATCTCTCTGTCTCCCAGTCACTCACACATACTCATCTCATAAACCCATTACAAGGACCATTAACACATCAGTGTGGTCCATTTACCACTGGTGTTTACAACCAGGCATGACAAACCAGTGAGTCTGAAATCAGCCTGCGGTTCTATGTTTTGTTTCTTTTTGTGGGTAAAATATGACATTTAGCAATATCAAACATTCATTAGAGTAAAAATATTGTGATGACTAGATGCAAAATATGTGTGGTAAATTATTAAAAATGTGATGACAGATTTAGTATGTTGCTTTTCAGCAGAGCAAATGAATAAAGGAATGTTGTTTTCTCAGTGTGGCCATATTTCCTCACAGTGTGTTTCCTATATATATATATATATATATAGTATATACACAGTAAAATGTTAATTGATGTTTTTCTTTTGGTTTTGTATACTGGTATGTGTTGCTGGAAGATGACTTTTTATATGTTTAATATAGTATGTGTCTTGTGGAATGGCATTATGCAGAAAATAAATAATCATAAATAAATAGGGCCGATTACTAGTTTCACATGATAGCAGTATCTTCACTGCTACAACCTAAAAACCACAAGCTTTGTTAATGCGTTAAAGAAATTAGTGCTATTAAAACCAATTTGCATTACCGCCTCATTATCGCATTAACTCTGACAGCCCTAATAAATATATACGTAACTCCCCTTACTGATTGACACACTGGATCCTAATCAGCAAACTTGAAACTTCTTCACATCTGTGGCAGCTTTTGGATTGATCAGCGAGGAGACGTTTGATGTGGGGCGTCGCCGTCTGTGAAATAAGCACACTTGCTCCAAACAGATTAACACAGCCTTACACGTTGCCGGTTTGAAAGTGTGAAACTTGATATACGAGCAACGGTATGTGATGTGGTTTGCTCTGCTCACCACACTTATTTTGAGCTTGACCGCAGCTTTCTTCTACATCCGTCATCTGTCAATAAAAGGGCTCGTTTGGCAAGTCTGATCTTGTTAATAATCAGGAAGTTTCAATCTTACTACCTACCGTCACAATGCACCAACTCCACCCAAAAATGCTGAATTTTGTGAGATGTCAATGATTGATTCAGTGTTGAAATAGCTATTTCATATGATGTGTAACTAACTACAACACACCTATCTTTTAAACACAACCACAAATAGTGATTTTAACATTAACATAAAAAATAAACATCAGAAAAGTGTGCTTTTCATGAATTAGCAATCATAAACGTCCTTCCCCAAGTCAACTACTAGTGTTGAGATTATTCATCTCAGATCTCTTCATTCATCTAGATGACAACAACACAATTAATCCCAGATCTGGCTAAGCTGTCAGCCAGTGTAAAGTTGTTTTAACACACAATACTTCAAGTACTTTAGTGTTTGATTAATAAGTATTAGTAATACTAATCAGAGCAATAAATGCACACATTAGTATCCAGCACAATTATTTGCGGTTCAGTGATGCATCAAGTCAAATATCAACCTGTTTGAACATATAATGTGGGATAAATAAATCAATCCAAGTGGGGGAAGATTTAAATGAAACCACATGGCATGGTTCACATCAGACAATGCTTCTTGAGAACAGCTAACTCAAAACTGGATCGATACAGAGGAATCAATAGTCACAGAGGCATGAGATGCCAAGACATTGATCAACTAGGAACCCAGTCTTAGCAGGAATCAGTTCTCTATTGCCATCTCTAGCGTTTTCCCTGTCTGCCAAAGTGGCGGATGGCCTGATGATTTTACCCACCACTGCCCACAATTTACCTGTATTTGGCAGGTGCTAATTTCAGACCTTGCATCATAACTAATAAACGCTGTTTCAACTGACACATCACAGACATCCATAAATGATCCCTGCAAAGACTCAATGTCCTCCGTAAACTGAGAGCACATGCACCTCTTGCTATTGCTGGACTGTTCCTCCGTGTTAAACATTGCCAACAAAAACTAACTTTCACACATTGCCTCTGAGATGATCTGCTTTCCCATACCTGATCTCTCAGACATGAACCACTGAGCCATCACACACCTAGCACTCACACTGATCAATGAGCTGGAAGGGATGAATGCATACATAGGATTTTGTTTACCGCATATCAAGGCTGACAATCAATTCAAAAATTTAAACATGATTAATCACATGATTGTCTATGACTGATCCTAAGTTAATTGCACATTTTTAAAATATTCAAAATGTACCTTAAAGGGAGATTTGTCAAGTATTTAATACTCTTATCAACATGTGTAACATGGCAAACTGCAGCCCAACAGGCAACAACAGCTGTCAGTGTGTCAGTGTGCTGACTTGACTATAATTTGCCCCAAACTGCATATGATTATCATAAAGTGGTCATGTCTGTAAAGGGGAGACTGATGGGTACCCAGAGAACCCATTTTCATTCACATATTTTGAGCTAAGAGGTCAAAGGATCCCTTTGAAAATGGTCATGACTGTTTTTCCTCACCAAAATGTGGTACAAGTTTGGGGTGTTATTTATCCTCCTTTGTGACAAGCTTGACCAGTGGATTCCTAAGTTTTCTAGTTTCAAATGATACCAGGAGCTTCACTCTAGCTTCAAAACTGAACCTGCTACAACCTCCAAAAGGCTGATGGCATTAATGCATGAAAGAAATTAGCGGTGTTAAAACAAATTGCGTTAAAGCGTTATTATATATCTATATACTGTATGTTGCTATGTGTATATCTGTATGTTTTGGTGTTCTGGCTGTGAAATCTCCCACCGGGACAATAAAAATGTAAGCAACGTCTAAAATCTACTATTCTGTTCTCTATTCTAGAGTTTTTTTTTTCATAGGGGAAATCATCACCTGTTGTTTACTCATTATCAGTAAGATAAGAGAGGAAGCTCATGAGGTGGGGTGAGCATATGGACAGAGAGAGCAGTCACAGTTTGATGCCAGACCTGCATTGTTCTGAACTTTTGAAAGATCCACTTCAGAACAGGCACATTAAGAGGTGGTGATACAGAGCATGCCATTTTCATCCTCTGTGTGACAAAGCTCTTACTATTTCAACCTATTTGACACATAAAACTCATATGAGGTTCTTACTTGATGAGAGCAGTCCTGGGTGTGTCTTGCTGCTTTTGCTGATCTCCGCATTGAGGAGCACTGGCTGGTGGAGGACTTGGAGACGGAATGGAGGAGGATGGAGGAAGGGTAGAGGAACGGAGGGACGAGGGGAGGACAGAGGAAGAGGGAGAGGTCTGTCTCAGCGGGTTCTTGCTGCCTCGTAGAGGACGGAGGGACTTGACTCTGATAGGTTGGACGAGGCTGTGGTTGCTACGGCGACTGGCTACCTTACCAGTAGGTCCTGTACCTGTCCTCTTAAAGTTTTGATCTGATCTGGAAACAAAATGACATGAGAGGTAAGAGTTTTATTATAGAGCTAAATAACTTTCCCAAAGATTGTTCATAAATTGATATGGAAATTGGCTGTTTACAAATTTGAATACATTCTATATATATATATATATATATGAGGCCCTTCTGTGTGGACTCGAATGGGATTATAACTGTATTTTCACAGTGTTGTGATATGCTGTTTATCCTCAGGTGCCGGCCTACAATACCAACCTGCAGGAAACAGCTGGATAGTGGCTACCTCATTACAGAGTAGGGTGGGGGGTGGAGTGATACCTGGTGAAACACTGTAGGGAGGGAGTACTGCTAATTCTGACAGTAGGAAATGAAGAACATGCAATAACACTGCATGTATTTTGAATATATGAAGACGCAATGTACTGTATTGTAGGGATGTCAAGTACTGATA
The DNA here is from genome assembly GCA_947000775.1 of Pterois miles. Classification (NCBI taxonomy): domain Eukaryota; kingdom Metazoa; phylum Chordata; class Actinopteri; order Perciformes; family Scorpaenidae; genus Pterois; species Pterois miles. The sequence goes on along the minus strand of CAMQGK010000144.1, from coordinate 20,237,782 downwards.
CTTCGGTACCAAGTCAGTGCCAAAATTCTGAGAACATGACGGTTCTCATTTCTCTAAAGTGGGGATCAGCACAAATAACGGCGTAACCTCATCTTGGTGAGGATATAAATTTACCCCGATGCTGCTAAATTGTGAACAAGAAATCTGTGTTGACATCGACAGAAGCAAATTACAATTATAGTAGCTGTTAGCAGTTAGCAACCAGTGGGTAGGCCAGTCCTGCTTTACTAAATAACGGAGCTAACAGCTAATGTTAACAGAGGTTACACTGAGTTACATTATAAAGCTCTATTCAGTAAAATGGGTGATGCTAAATTATAAAGTTATCATTTTGTGTTCAAATGTAATTTCTTAAAATTTTGTTTCTGCCTAGAAACTTGAGGTGGATCATCAGGGATTAATAATAAATTCGCAAAGATGTATATGGGATTTATTTATTTATTTTTAAATCAAATGCAGTATTGTATCAAGAATCATGGAAGTTCACTGGTATTGGCTACATCCCTACTTTATTGTATTTCCAAGGTAAAAAGCTGTCAACTGATCCTTGTTAGGAGCTTTATTAATCATATTACAACAACTACTTTCAGGTTAGCAGATTTCCAGCTATACAGGAAGTACTGTTAGATGAATAGACACACAAACAATGCATCACAATCTGAATACAAAATACCTATCAAAACTATGTTGAAGTACTACAGTACTTACAAAACATTCTCCTGTGTTACAGTGTTACAATAGTGTTACAATATGTAATAAAGAACAACTACTGTAAAATACTGGCAGAAAGGCTCAAGGAGCTTTGTCTATTTCCTTTTTTAACGAATACTGTAACTAAGAAGAATCTTTCTAGATTGAAATCAAAATATCAAGATGAGTCGGTCGGTAAGAGACAAAAATATGAAAGCCAGGCGGCAAACTCTGGGTCTGAAAAGTCAAGCCAATACAGAAGTGCCTTAAACTTGCATTCTTTCTAACAACCAGCAGGGGGCCACTCCTCTGGCTGCTAAAATAAGTCTGATTGTATAGAAGTCTATGAGAAAATGAGTCAACTTCTCTCTGATTTATTACCTCAGTAAACATTGTAAACATGAGTTTATAGTCTCAAGTCTTCTTCAATACAGCATGATGTTCATTTAGTAAATTATGGTCCCATTTAGAGTCAGATAGACCATAAAGCAGGAGATGCTTTTGGATGTGGCTACCTTGTGATTGACAGGTCGCTACCACTGCTTTGGTCTGGTTTTTGTCATATAACTTTAACCCTTTCATAGTGGGTTTTCAGTCAATGAAAGTTAATTTTAACCATTTTAGTAGCCTAAAAATGTCTTGCAGTGCGGTCGTACTTAGCGCCACCCTCTTGTATTACTTCTGATTGTGAGAAAACAAGATGGCGACGATGTTTTTACCCTGATTATTCCTATGGACACAACTAATTTCAATGGGGCAGAACTGTAAAAGGCAAATATTAGTAAACTTTATATGCAGAATAGTGGACTAGTTGTTGAACTGGGATTAGCGTAGACTAGTGACTAAAGGTTATGAGTGGGGACATACACACATGGACAAAATTATTGGTACCCTTCAGTTAATGAAAGAAAAACTCACAATGGTCACAGAAATAACTTGAATCTGACAAAAGTAATAATAAATAAAAATTCTATAAAATTTAACCAGTGAAAGTCAGACATTGCTTTTCAATCATGCTTCAACTGAATTACTTAAAAAAATAATCTCATGAAACAGGCCTGGACAAAAGTGATGGTACGCCTAGAAAACAGTGAAAATAATGTGACCAAAGGGACACATTAACCCAAGGTGTGTCCACTAATTAACATCACAGGTGTCTACAATCTAGTCATCAGTCAGTGGGCCTATATATGGGGCTACAGGTAGTCACGGTGCTGTTTGGTGACATGGTGTGTACCACACAACGTGGACCAGAGGAAGCAAAGGAAAGAGTTGTCTCAGGAGATTTGAAAGAAAATGATAGACAAGCACGTTAAAGGTAAAGACTATAATACCATCTCCAAGCAGCTTGATGTTCCTGTGACTACAGTTGCACATATTATTCAGAAATTTAAGATCCATGGGACTGTAGCCAACCTCCATTGACGTGGCCGCAGGAGGAAAATTGATGACAAATCAAAGAGACAGATAATACGAATGGTAACAAAAGAGCCCAGAAAAACTTTAAAGGTGAACTTCAAGCTCAAGGAACATCAGTGTCAGATCGCACCATTGGTCATTGTTTGAGCCAAAGTGGACTTAATGGGAGATGATCAAGGAGGACACCATTGTTGAAAACAAGTGATAAAATGCCAGACTGTAATTTGCCAAACTACATGTTGACAAGCCACAAAGCTTCTGGGAGAATGTCCTCTGGAGAGATGAGACAAAAATGAACTTTCTGCCGAGGCACATCAGCTTTATGTTCACAAAAATAAAGCATATCAAGAAAAGAACACTATCCCTACTGTGAAACATGGAGGAGCTCTGTTATGTTCTGGGGCTGCTTTGCTGCATCTGGCACAGGGTGGCTATGAGGAAAACATTGGACTAGTCTAAAGTGGCCTTCTATGAGCCCTGACCTAAATCCTATTGAGCATCTTTGGAAGGAGCTGAAACATGGCGTCTGGAAAAGGCACCCTTCAAACCTGAGACAACTGGAGCAGTTTGCTCATGAGGAGTCGGCCAAAATACCTGCTGAGTGAGAGGGGCAGAAGTCTCATTGACAGTTACAGGAATCGATTGATTGCAGTCATTGTTGTGCAACAAAATATTAAGGGTACCATCATTGTCCAGGCCTGTTTCATGAGTTTATTTTTTAAGTAATTCTGTTGAAGCATGGTTGAAAAACAATGTCTGACTTTCATTGGTTAAATTTCATAGAATTTTTATTTATTATAACTTTTGTCAGATTCAAGTTATTTCTGTGACCATTGTGAGTTTTTCTTTCATTAACTGAAGGGTACCAACAATTTTGATTTTGATCGTGTAGTTTCATGGTCTACTGCCTGACAAACATGCATGAGATGTATGATCATCCATCCATCCATCGTCAACCGCTTATCCCGTTAGGGGTCGCGGGGGGCTGGAGCCGATCCCACTGGCATAGGGCGAAGGCGGGGTTCACCCTGGACAGGTCGCCAGTCCATCGCAGGGCACATAGAGACAGACAACATATAACAGACAACCATTCACACTCACATTCACACCTACGGGCAATTTAGAGTAATCAATTAACCTAAACAGCATGTCTTTGGATGGTGGGAGGAAGCCGGAGTACCCGGAGAAAACCCACGCTTACACGGGGAGAACATGCAAACTCCACACAGAAGAGCCGCAAGCTGGAATCGAACCTGCGACCCTCTTCTGTGAGCGACAGCGCTAACCACACACCACCGTGCACCCCAGATGATGATATAATGGCTAAATTTGTAACTTAATATCTAGGGGGTAAACCATGAAAGAGTAACGCAGATCTTTTTATGATGCTGATCTGGGACTTCAAAGCCATTATATGCCATAAAGATCATCTCAAGACAGAGTTGGGGTCCTGAGCTCAAGACACAAGCTATCAGCTGTCAAACTATCAAAGTGTATAGAGAGCATAACCAATTAGCAGCCGGCAGGCCACATCAGGCCCACCGTACATAAATCTGATACTGTATATGACAAAATATGTGAACTTCATCCTGTATATAGCATACGGGAGTAGCTGTCGAGTGAGCAGTCTCTCTTTCCTCTCACCTCTGGGCCTGAGAGTTGCGTTTTACACATCGGGCAGAATGAACACATCGGAGAGCGACACTACCAATCAGATCTTACACACATCAGTGTTTTCTGCGATGAGTCCGCGTCAGAGGTGACCAATGGTGAAACATTTAATGGTTTTACTGCTTTTGCTGCTTGCTATGGTTCTGTGCATTGATAGTTTTTTTTTTATTCTGCGTCTGCACTTTGTGATGTGTCTGCATCAGCTATATGGCCAAAATATATTTTTTCAAAAGTGAAACAATAAACACTGCTATCTTTTTACTGTATTCACTTGCATTTGTCATAACCAAAAATTAAAACAAGATTTTAAATAGGCTGCTGAAAATGTCTGACCCATACTTGCCAACCCTTTCGACTGTCGCTTCTCATTGCCCTCTCCTGGTTTCCTCCTGGGGTCACAGTTCACACATTTCTTCTGATTTATTTATCAATTTTTCACCCTTTCTTTTCTCCTTTTCTTTATCTCAGCCTACTGTTTCCACCCGGACAGCAAAAGAGAAGAGCTGGTCGCCACACCATGGCGTGGCGCAAGGCACTGGAAATAACGACTATCACAGCGCAATGGTGCCGTCGTCACATTTTGTCTCAAAGAACCCTCAGTGAGTGAAAGGAGAGAGAAATGGAGAGAACTAAGAGAAAGAAATATTAAAGAAATATTAAAATTCACACCAGAGGGGTGAATTATTCACATTTCTTTCCTGAGAATTAAGAGTAAAATTTAAAGTAGAATTATTTAACAAAAAATGTTGTTGCAATGTAGTTCTGAGTTTTTCATTATTTCTTTTAAAGTCACCAGAATGCAGGACTCAGTCTCTGGGGGAGGACCCCAGACCCCCTGCTTCGGCTTTGAAGGTTAGCAAGTATGGTGTGACCTGTCTACATAATTTAAAAATCAATTTATGATTGAGCCCTTGTGTACAGGGTGCATGTAAACCTGCTGAGGCGGGCTGGAGGGAATTCTGAGAGAGGCAAATGCCACAAAAGAGCGCAAAGCATTCCAACTATTGTTTGACTGCTCCCCTCCTGTAGCTCGCTTCATGTTTTGTCTACCGGTTTCTTAACAAATTCAACATGTCGGACAATAATCTAACTAGAGTCAAAGACATAGAGATGCTTAGACAATACAGTATAGCAAGAGATATGTCACATGGTCATGGTATAATGTCAAGTGACTGTGGTATTCAAGCAGGGTGACCCTAAAGGCTACCTAAGGGCACCAAGCCCTGAACTTTGACCCCTAATATGATCCAAGGCTGTTGTCCTTTGCTAAGGAAGGTTCCTAACTGAGCGAAATGACCCGGAAGTATCAGCCATGATAAGAGCTGGTGGAATTCTCTAGATCTTAAAGGACAAAACACACCGCAGCTGAACGGTGCACGCCGACGTGTGCCTGTGTCTGCTCTGATGTCCTCCTGTGATCCTAATGGCTTCTGCAAGATTTTCACAGAAGAGCTGATCTGGAGTCTGCTGTCCAGCAGTCAAACTAGGCAGAGCGGATCAAACATGAATCAATAGTCTACTATAGTTACTGAAACATCTTGTAGTTGCCGTTTAGCTGTAAAATGATAAAGTTTGTGACACAGCAACCATGTTAAGATCTGTTGAGTAAATACAAAGCACCGCCCACCAGCCGGACCACAGCCAATAGGAACGTTCTCTCTGAAATGACCTGTGATTGGTCAGTCTCCCGTCACAGGCCTGAAGCAAGTATCCTTCACACTCACAATGGTCATTAATTAAGACTTCAACAGTGTAATAAGTTTGAAACCTAAACAGTGATGCAGTCAATGAGGGAAAAGAAAATGCTCTTCCTTCTTTATATTATTACTTTCCAACTCACCCCGGTTCTCAGCAGCACTGCTTTTTCTTAGAGCACCAGGGGCCGAATATTGCACGATCATTTCCATAAAGCTGCATAAAGCCGTAAGGAACATTTCCAAAAAAAAAAACACTTGGGTTGAATTATTACAACAGATAGATAAAGCCATTAATATTATGTATTCCATGTCTGAAAGGGCTTAAGGCTGAAATATAAAGTTTAAACTGTCTCTGTTTTTAACTGTAATGTATTTCTCCATTTCCCTTCCTAGTGTCCCACCTCTCACTCCACTTGTCTTGGTGTCATTGTTTGATTTTCTTCTTGTTAAGATGACGCAAGTTTTCAACACCTGGCAGACACCATTGTCCAGTTCCATCCTATACCACTGATTTGCCACCCGGTTACAAGAATCCTTTTGGTGACCCCTGACGACCCCCAGTGACCCACAGCCTGGTTAAAACAACCACAACCACTAAACACAAAGACTTAAGTCTGCGAGGAATGACAAGTATGCTTGAAACACGAGCGCATACACGTGCAAGCATACGCATAGAGGAAAGGGTACGCACACACATGCACGCACACACACCACTAACACGAGAGTGACAGCCTTTTGTTTTGAGCAGTGTGCCTGTCGGAGGGAAAAACAACATTACAATGAGAGGATTAGAAGACTATTGTGGAATTCTAAGTGCTGCTGAAGTACCAGCTGCTTTTATGACAAAATAAAATGCCAATTGCTTTATGCATGTGCAAGCTCATTTGTCTGCACACACACTTTAAGCATGTTTGGGAGAATTGCCTGAAAAAAAGAAGCCCAGTAAAATGAAATACTAGGCCCTGTCTACATGTATGCAGATATTTTCCTCTACGCTTTGGCTTCTCGTCCATTTACAAACAGAATTTTGTGTGACAAAAACAGATATTTTTGAAAGTGCACCTTTTTAAAGACTGCTGATTACTTTTAAAGTCTCTGGAAATGTAAAACGGAGCATTTGGGAAATGATGACATCCTCTCCTCATTTTGTGCATGCCCATTGTTGTTTTGTAGTATGTAATGAGCATGGTCCAGGAACAATAACAAAGATGGCGGACTACCGGCTTTGTTAGCACTGCTCTGACTAATTACTACTTTACATTTGAAAAATGTTGCAGTCACAGGAGGCCGAAGCAGGGAAGACGTTAAACATGTCGAGGCAGACTGGTGATTGAATGTGCTTTTGGGAGATTGAAGGCAAAGTTTGGAGCACTCAGAGGGGCTGTGGACATAAACCTGAATGACCTCCCCCTCGTCATTTATGTATGTAAAGAGAGCTGATGACAGCAGAGTGATGACAGTCATTCAGTTTAACCAGGAACCCCCCTCCCCCAACAATAACTGTTATCAGACTGACTGTAATGAAGCTGAAGGAAAGAAAGACCCTTAACAAATGATCGACTAGTTTAATTGCGCAACAAATGGTAGGTCTTGTGTGGCCGTCTCTATGTGCACCTGCTATTTTGGTCCACGTATGTGCAGCAGTGCAAAGTGCTTAAAGGCTTGGTTGTGTGGAATAAAATGTAGATCAGAGGGCGTGGTCATACATTTTCAGTGGCAACCTGATAGTGAGTGTTTAGGGCGCATACTGCATGGGCACAAATGCCCTGAGCAGCTCCAACCTTTGGGTATTAGTCTTTTATTGCTCTGCATTTGAAAGCATTTTGAACTGTACTTTGCTTGCATTTATTGACAAGAGCATCAAGTTGGCAGCAGACTGACTAGCTTCTGAGAGAGCGCTAAAGTCTAACATACAATATCCACCAAAATAGCAACAAGTGGCTTTTCGCTAGCTCATTTGAATCCCATCTTTTCGCACCTCTCCTGTCACATGGGCACCAAAATACCACAGAGATACGCAAAGCAAAGTCTGAGGTCAGGGTACTGCTGGTTCTTGCTTCAACGCAAATATAGGTCCCTAAAGTATGGATGTGGGTGATAGTGTAGAAAGACAGGGAGTGTAAAGGGCAGAGACATAGAATGTAAACTGAGATATGTATGATTATTACCACAAACAGTTAATGACTGGCATCATGCGCTTCAGACAGACTTACTGTGGGGCTACTGTATTTGATTGCAATGAATTGTACAGGTGTTCATGCTCTTGTGCCCACCCTCTGTATATAATATACAAAGATCAGGGGAAAAATAGACTACTAGCAGTGAATGGTGAATGGCCTAATATACAGCCAAAGGAAAAAAACACTTCAGCAAAGAGCTGACATGCATGAGTACGGGCATGTCATGTTTGTTTGCGATGTTTAACCTTTGTCCTCACCTGTCAGTTTTCCCAGCTGTATCTGTCACCCTGACAGGGGCCACAGTGACATCACCACTGCACCCCTGCACTACTGGCTGTGGAGCCCCGCCTCTCTGCTGGCTCCGCCTCCTGGATCTGATCTGAAAGGGGAAACAAAGAAAAGGTGACGCAGCTGGAATGAGAGCGACGCTACAGTAGATATCAATCTGACTATAAGCCTGATGATTGGGTGCTCCACCACAGTGAGGAGGAATCTCAACTTGCTTACTTTTTTGACTTGTACCAGTGTGTGTGTGTGTGTGTGTGTGTGTGTGTGTGTGTGTGTGTGTGTGTGTGTGTGTGTGCGCGCGTGTGTGTGTTGGAAGGCACATGAAGCTACCCCTAAGAGGTTTACATTCAGTCCCACTTTCCATGAAAATAACATATCCTACTGTAATTCAGACCCTATATACATGAAAATGTGTAATGTGTGAATAATTTCACAACACTAAGAGTCTAGTGCTTTGAGCTAAACACTGTTAGCTAACATGTTCACAATGACAATGCTAGCACGTTGATTTGTACCAGTTTCATCATCCTAGTTTGGTGTGCTAGCAGGCTAACATTTGCTAGTTAGCGCTTAACACAAAGTACAGCTTAGGCTGATGGGAATGTCCTTTGTTTTCAGGTATGTGGTCAAAAACCAAAGTATTGGCTGAGGTCTGTCAAAGTTAGTGTGAAAATAACACGTTAACGCAAATTTGTTTTAACGGCACTATGCTCTATAACGCATTAACGCAACTAGCTTGTCGTGAAGGAGGCTAAAATACGCTATAGTAACAGGTCACTTGACCTCTGACCTCCAGTTATGTGAATGTAAATGGGTTCTCTGGGTACCCACCAGTCTCCCCTTTACAGACATGCCCACTTTATGATAATCACAGTCAGTCTGGATCAAGTCATAGTCAAGTCAGCACACTGACACACTGACAGCTGTTGTTGCCTGTTGGGCTGCAGTTTGACAAGTTATGATTTGAACATATTGTTTATGCTAACTGCAGTACCTGTGAGGGTTTCTGGACAATATTTTTTTGTGTTGTTAATTTATTTCTAAAAATAAATACAGACATTTGCATAAAGCATATTTGACCACTTCCATAATGATAAACTTTAGGTGCATTTTGAACAGGTAAAAAATTAATGATTAATCACCATTTACTATGGACAATCATGCGATTAATTGCAATTAAATATTTTGATTGACTGACAACCCTATATTGGCCATGTTAAAATTTTGACCTGATGGCAGACAGGGCATCATCAAAATCAGTCAGCTTCATCCTGAAGGGATCATCAATATCTATACAAAATGCCATGGTAATCCATCCAGTCGTTTGGTGGATCAACCACATTGCCATCCCTAGGGCCGTGCTGCTGGCGTGGCTAAAAAAAAAAACATCACACATAAGCTTAAAAAAAATTGGGAAGCGAAAGAAGAAAATAGTTTCGACTGAGAATAAGATGATGGGAGCAAGAATGAGTTAAAGAGTGTGACAAAGGGGCAGAGGAGGAAAGAGGAGGAAATATTTAGACTAAAATGTGGACCATCGTTAACCAGAACCAAACCCCAAGGGCTGTCAAACAGTGATAGCTCTAACATTGAAAATGTTAACCTAAGTGAGAAGCCTGTTTACAGCTTTGATTTTGCCCTTCATTTTATTGGATAAAATTGGGTGCAGGAGCTACGGTGATAATGATTGTCTCAGCAGTGTGTTATGTGATATTATTTATTATTTTATTAATTACTTTATTTATCCAGATTTTCATGCGGTATAGACAGATAAGCTTTATTGTTAGGCAATCATTAGGCTTTGTAAATAACAAAGCTGACAGTTTTAAAACCATTAAAATCCTTGTTTTTTGTCAAATGCAGGGAGGCGCGTGATTTTTTCAGCTAAGATGCTTTGGTGATGTCTGGTTGCTGTGATAAGTAAAATATCAGCACAATGTAGAGGTCTTTGTGTATGTGTCCCGCTCCTCCTCCATTGTGACTGGACAGCTGGGTAAAAAGTGACAGTGACGAGTGCAGCGGTTTACCCAATATTGAACATTTTTCAACCCAGAATAGATGCTCAGCAACTCGTCACAATGCCGTCATTTGTAGCATAGTGTTAGCATGAGGTACTCTCATTTTAAAGAATTCAAACAAAACGTGTTATAAAAAATATAAACATGTTATTTATATAAAACAATAGTAATGCATGAGACAGTTAATCTGAAAAAAACCCTGTTCTTCTGTGTCCTCCGGTCCTCCTAATGACATCTGCAAGATTTCACTGACTGGAGGAAACAACCAATCAGAGCTGATCTGGAGCCTTGCTGTCCCTGAGCAGCTGTCACACTGAAAATGTTTTCAGAAACATTTTGTAATGTACTTTTTAGCTGTAAAATGATAAAGTTTGTGACCCAGCAGCCATGTTAACACCTGTTGAGGAAATACCAAGCACCACCCACCACCCGGAGCAAACTTTCTCATTTTACAGCTAAACAGTAACTACAAGATGTTTCTGAAAACATTTGAGGAGAGAAATAGTCATTACAGTTACATAATATTGATTCATATTTGATCAGCGCTGCCCAGTTTAACTGTTTGATCGCTGAATGAACAGCCAATAGGAATGTTCTCTCTCTGAAATGACCTGTGATTGGCCAGTCTCCTGTCACAGGCTGGATATCTTAAAGCCTGAAAACAGAGTCCTGAGGAGGTGCAGAAGTCTAGTTTTCTCTCAGAACACTTGAATCACATTATGCTGAAAGGGTATTATGAAATTTTTGCCCAGTGATGCCAAAAACATTTTGCCTACTGCAGGTTTAAGTGATGAGACATTTTACTGTATGTTTTAAAGGGGGACATTGAAGCAATGGTGCACTGAAACCCTGTGGATAATATAACATAACGTATCTCTATCAAACCCTCTAAAACTGACCTTTACCTTCTGAAGTAGCTGCTACTGTGCTGGCAGTAAGAACAAAAACACACCTTGTTACTAGATATTAAAACAGTAAGAACAGGAATGGCCCTGTTGTGTCCAAAGTGGTATACATCAGATGCCAACTTAGTGGGCCTTGCTGCCCAGTCTGGGTTTAGCAGAAGGATTTGGCATCTAAATTAAGCTGTTGAAACTCTGGTTGTCAGACACTTGGTCCTTTGTTTGAGACTTTCAGACTGCTGGCTGTCAGCAGATCCTGATTTATGTGATGGCTAAAGAAAACTACATACTATATAGGAATGAGAGTTTCGAACAGTCTCCAATTAGCAGTAAGTTGAGACATTCTTGAAACTGCAGTTGAGGTAAAAGGCCACACTATACAGAGCTTATTAAGAAACACCATACTGCATATATACATTGTTCCATTGCCATTAAGAGCTTTATTGTACTGGCAAAATCAAACCAACCAGCACAAAGAGACAGGTCTTTTAAGGACAGTGGGAGAGGTACCAAGGATACCTGCTACTTGGTGTATGGGCACAAGTGTTGGGTTAAGTGGAATATAATGTGAAGGGTATGGTCATTAATCATTATCCAGCTGTGCTAATCACAGTGGTGGTGGTGGTGGGGGGGCTGGCGCCGATCCCAGCTGGCATAGGGTGAAGGCGGGGTTCACCCTGGACAGGTCGCCAGTCCATCGCAGGGCACATAGAGACAGACAACATAGAGACAGACAACCATTCACGCTCACATCCACACCTACGGGCAATTTAGAGTGATCAATTAACCTAAACAGCATGTCTTTGGACTGTGGGAGGAAGCCGGAGTACCCGGAGAAAACCCACGCATGCACGGGAAGAACATGCAAACACGTTTGTAAAGGAATGTTTATGGTTATTAAGATGATACACAAATGGGTCTCATGTCATGATAACCACTTTCCTAACAAAGTTTTACCTGAGCTTGTGTTAGCGAAGCCGAGATCCGACTCCTGAACACTCGTCCAGCTGCAGGACTATGCTGTCTGGGCTTGGCCTGTGTTTGAGAAGCCTTCACTTCAGCCCTCTGTCTACCCATTGGGTCCAACAGGTACCGCTGGGCCAGGCGCATCACCCGGGTCAGTATACTTTTAGCCCCGGTAACTGAGTCTGGGGGTAAAAAACAATGAGCCAATATCGTAAATCATCCTGTGACTAAGTTCTGTGATTTCTGGTTGTGTTACAAGCCCTATAAAGTAGAAAATGTAATTTAATATAGCATGCAAATTGCACATGTATTGCAGACATACAGGGCCTGAGTGCCACTCACAAAATCCTGAGACAACCCTGTGATGATACTGTAAGCAGTGTACATTGGAGCAACAAAACAAGTTATCATTCCATTACAGGCATACCCCTGCTGAACTGCCTTTGTGTATGCATGTGTGTTTTGCTGTGTGAATGTGTCCTTGTTATACACAAATTAATGTTATCAGTGGCTCACCATGTTTACTCAGGGGGCAGAATTTGCCTGCTTAGGCAAGCTGTGAACACAAAGGCCCACTTATACAATGCACTGTCCCTGTTTGTGTGCAAGAACACTCATGCATACCACCACAGACACAGAAGCTGTATCTCATTTAGCTTAATAACACAGAGAACATGACATTTAAACAGTGTGTGACTATTTTTGCTGTACTGATTTAGCATTAAAACTATTTCTGCTATTTCCAGGAGTCAAATTTATTGAAGTAGACTATTAAAAAATGTGACGCGCTAACCCTTTTTATTTTATTAATTTGCTTGGTGGAGCAAGAGTCAACAGCTCTTTTACCTAAGTGTGGTCCTGGAGCTACATTTCTCTGGGGATAACATAAGTTATCTCAAGACGCTTTTCATACAGAGCAGGTCTCGATCATACATATATAATTTAGAGACCCAACAAGTGGTCCTCCCATTAGCATGCACTCAATGCAGCAGAGGCAAGATAAAACCTCCCTTTAACAGGTAGAAACCTTGAGCAGAACCAGGCTCTGGGTGGGCGGACTAGGACTAATAATCATCAATAGCAGTGGATATAATAGAGCTATTATAGAAATCACTGATAATAGCAGTAATATTACTAGAAATATGACTACTACTGCTACTAATATCAGTAATAGTAGCAGTAATAATATAGAAATAATGCTGATAATAATAATAACAGTAGCGAGTGTCAGAAAGGGCTGCGTGCAAACAAAATCAATGTGTAACTCTGATATATAGTTGCAAGAAAACGTATGCGAACCCTTTGGGATTATTTGGATATCTGCATAAATTGGTCAGAAAATGTGTTCTGATCATCTAAACCAAAACAATAGACAAACAGTCTGCTTAAACTAATACCACAAAATATAATATGTTTTTTATGTTTTTATTGAACACAGCATGTAAACATTCACAGTGCAGGGTGGAAAAAATATGTGAACCTTTGGATTTAATAACTGGTTGACCCTCCTTTGGCAGCAATAACCTCAACCAAACGGTTCCTGTAGTTGCAGATCAGACCTGCACAACAGTCAGGAGGAATTTGGACAGTTCAGCAATATTCTGGATGTCTGGTGTGAATCTCTCTTGAGGTCCACAGCATCTCAGTGGGGTTGAGGTCAGGACTCTGACTGGGCTGCTCTAGAAGGCCTATTTTCTTCTGTTGAAGCCGTTCTGTTGTTGATTTACTTCTCTGCTTTGGGTCGTTGTCCTGTTGTATCACCCATCCTCTGTTGAGCTTCAGTTGGTGGACAGATGGTCAAGTTTTCCTGCAAAATGTCTTGGTAAAATTGGGAATTCATTTATCTGTCGATGACAGCAATCCGTCCAGGTTCTGAGGCAGCAAAGCAGCCCCAAACCATGATGCCCTTCCACCATATTTCACAGTGGTGATGAGGTTTAGATGTTGGTGTGCTGAGCCTTGTTTTCTCCACACATAACGTTGTGTGTTCCTTCCAAACAACTCAGTTTTGGTTTCATCTGTCTACAGAATATTTAGCCAGTAGTGCTGTGGAACATCCAGGTGCTCTTTGGCAAACTTCAGACCTGCAGTAATGTTTTTTTTTGGACAGTCTTCCTCCGTGGTGTCCTCCCATCAACTCCGTTATTCTTTAGTGTTTTACTGATTGTGTTCAATAAAAACATGAAAACATATACTTTTTTGCATGGTATTAGTTTAAGCAGCCTGTGTTTGTCTATTGTTGTGACTTCGATGAAGATCAGAACACATTTTATGACCAATTTATGCTGAAATCCAAGTAATCCCAAAGGGTTCGCATACTTCTTGCAACTGTACTTTCAAAATGTGACAGAGGTTTATTTTACAATTTCATTTGGCCATAGAGTGGAAAGAGAGCAACAGTTTGGCTCTGATGAAAAGAAATGATTTTACTTGTGGCAACTGTGCAGAAAGTGTACAGTATGTTTGGTCAGGGGTGATTTACACTGGAAGTGTGTGCTTGAGCTTCTCTAGCCTTGTACTGTTAAAGGTCTTCAATCTTTCAGATAACCACTGAACAGCAATTTAGTAAAATTATTACTAAGGTTTGTCTTGTTATGTAATCGTGACTTAATGCACCATCATGCAGGCTTGTACTTGTCCACCTTTTGCATGCAAATCTGCCCTATTTTGAACCTGCTGAATTAATAGTGATTTAGTGCCATTGACATCTTTTTTTCCTGTATTAGCTGGGTCCATTCGCCAGTCAAGCTAAGATATATGGAGGTGGGAGGTCTGGACCTGTTGCATAGACTAATATTGTCCTAGCACACACAAAAAATAGAATGAGACAAATGTTAAAAATGTAGATGTACACATGTAGAGGCATAGCATGCACACTTACCCTTCTCAGTCCTCTTTTCTCCTTCTGAAGGTGTTGATACGTTTTCTTTTTCTTTACCTCCACTGATTAGGGTCGGCAGTGTGGCCTTCTGTTTTTGACATTGTTCTGAAAAAGAGACCACATATTTAATACATCAAGAGACATTGGCCTCTACTAGCACACAGCAAAATCTCCTACTGAAGTGTTGGGGTCAAGTTGCATGATGGGTAATTTAGGCGTACGGTTTTGACAAGGAAGAAGAATGCATGGAATAAAAAAAGGAAATATCTCTGGTTCGGCCGCAACTATTTTGATCCTGTCCATCGTGAGTCAATGTCACAGGAGTACAGCACTTTGAGCCCCTTTTAGGAGCCTTTCAGCTTCCTGTGGATCATTCTTTTACCTTTTCAGACCGGCAACTCTGCTCTCATCAACCTTATTTCCAGTCATAGCAGCAAAAACTGAACACCACCTGCCCAGAACCAAACGGCAGAGTGAGCAGCTTTTTTTTTTTTTTTTTAGCTTGTTCCACTGCTCCCAAAGGGCCCAAAATATCCTTCAGGTATCAGTACGATCAGTGCAGTTTTAGTGTCACAGAAGTCAATAAATGCAATTGGCACATACTGAATTTTGATGATGAAAAACATTGTTGATCATCATTTAACCCTAACCCAGGTGGGTTTTAAGTAGGGGTGGGAAAAAAAAAAAATCACCTATGGATCTGGGTTTTGTTTTCCAATTTTGTAATAGGGAACACTTACTTACAAGAATGATTCAAGTTGAAAATCTTTACTGATGTACATTATATAATTTGTTGAGAACAAAATTATGAAACGACGTTCAGTGGAAACCAAAACCATCAACCCACTGAGGGCTGGATTCAAATCAGTCTGAAAATCAAAGTAAAACACTGAAAACAGAAGCTGATCCAACTTGTATGAATTTCATAACAGCAACATATAATGTGACTCAGTCATGTGTTTGGCCCCCACATGCCTGTATGCACTCCAAACGTCTGGGCTCCGGATGAGTCTGAGGATGGTGTCCTGGGGGATCTCCTCCCAGACCTGGTTCAGGGCATCAGTGAGCTCCTGAACAGTCTAGGTCGGCGCAGAATGCACTGATTCATAACGTCCCATAGGTGCTCAGTTGGATTTAGGTCAGGGGAACGTGAGGGCCAGTCAATGGTATCAATGCTTTCATCATCCAGGAAGTGCCTACTGGCCACATGAGGCCAGGCATTGTCCTGCACCAGGAGGAACCCAGGGTCCACTGCACCATCATGAGGTCTGACAGTTGCTCTGAGGATTTCATCCCGGTTCCTCACAGCTATGACATGGTACCGCTGGCTATGACATGGAGGTCTGTGCGACCCTCCAAGAATATGCCTCCCTAGACCATCACTGACCCAATGCCTAACCGGTCATGCTGGATGATGGTACAGGCAGCATAACGTTCATCACAGCGTCTCCACACTCTTTCATTCCTGTCACATACTGCAGTATGTGCTCAGTGTGAACCTGCTCTCATTTGTGGAGAGAACAGGGCGCCAATGGTGGACCTGCAAATTCTGGTGTTCTCTGGCAAATGCTGATCGGACTGCACAGTGCTGGGCTGTGAGCACAGGTCCCACTGGAGGACATCGGGCCCTCATGACACCCTCAGTCTGTTTCTGACAGTTTGGTCAGAAACATGCACACCAGTAGCCTGCTGAAGGTCATTTTATAGGGCTCTGGCAATGCTCCTCCTGTTCCTCCATTTAGTCCTGTTCTACCTCACGCTACAAGTAGTGACACTAGCAGAACACAAAACTAGAGAAGAATCAGTCAGGAAGGATCAGGAGAGAGCAACTGTCTGTGTAAAACCATTCCCTTTTTGGGGTTGTCTTGCTGTTGCCTGTCCATTGCACCTGTTTTCACTTTCATTTGCACCAAAGCAGGTGAAAGTGATTCATAATCACTTGTGCTTCCTAAATGGACAGATTGATATCCCTGAAATTTAACTGATTTGGTGATTTGCTTCATTTGAGTTTACGTGGAGGGTTGAAGGAAGCTACCATGTTTATTGTTGTAGTCACAGACACGTCACATCATATCTGTTTCAGAAAATACAATGCCGAAGCGGGAAAACAGAAAACAGCGTAGGGTCAGGGACAAATTATGGAAAACACTACACATACACTAAAGCATGGAAACATCGTAATGTATACGAATATATAATAAATACGCCCCAATGGAGCTGACCATGGATGTATAAAGAGAACGGAGCTGACGGAGAGCCAGAGACGGAATTGGAAAAGTTAGTAGAAGTTAGCACCTGTGATTACGTCTGGTTTTCAAAGTAAGGTGTAACTAATGGTACATACATATATAGAAATAAGAATAATTGAATTATACTCATAAGACATGACCCTTAGAAATTAAAAACAAAATACCCCTAATTTGTGAGGGAAACATCTTTATTCTTTGATTTTTGGGCTGCTGAAAAAAAATAATAAATAATTCCTGACAATGACTGATATGTTTTTCAGGACATCTCTAACTACATGCTGTAAATAAAACAATGTTACTGGATCAATCTGAAGCTTTTCTGAAGTAAAAGTCCCTTGAAGTGTGTGATTCAATTTCTTCCCATGGTCTAGCGTTATAAAAGTTAGCAATATTATAATATTGAATCACAATATTTGTAGAATTAAAAAAAAAAAATTGTGATAGTATGGGATAAGGAGATAAGCATATCGTCCCAGCCCTAGTTTTCTGAGGTTAATCAAATGGTTCATTGAGCACAGACGCTTTCTAAAGACATTGAAACTATGCTAAGCTAAATGGCAGAGTTTCTATTTAGGTCTAGTTTACAGCAATCTGGAAAAATAAATACTGTTCTTCTTTTGTCAAAATTATTAAGTTTTGCCATGTGTTCATCAGTCAGATGAACTCGTAAGTCACTGGACCAGGTTTGGCTGAGTTTGTATGTTTTCAGTCATTGGGGCATAGTGAGGCCAAGGTGACGTCAGTGTGTGGGTTTGTGTCATGCGGGAGGCCGGGAGGTTACGTTGACTTCTAATTTGTAACAGTGCATGTCAGGGTTTTAACACAAGCTTCCAGGATATGGCTTCTGCCAAACAGGAAGAGCCGATGATAAAGTGCAGTGTCTCCCGGCCTAATGCGAGGTCTTTGCAGCGTCCTGCGTAGGCTTATCTTTGATGTTAAAACAACTCCATTTCCCAGACACCCCCCCTCCTATAGCCCATGGCTCTCTTGCCCTGCCTCTCTCTCCTTCCTCCCCTCCCTCCGATCTATCTCAATCACTGTCAGACATCGGTTAAGGAGAGGTTCCCTCTCACAGCCAACTTCAAAACACTGACGTGCCACAGCCTGTCTCCCTTTAGCCATCCAGAGACTAACTAGATAGGAACACACAGTATTTTGGAATAAATTAAGAGCAGAAATTAGTCAAGTATTGCAGGTCTGACAATATGTTCAATGTCCAAATTTAAACCTCTCAGCAACAGCAACAAATCTTGGCTGATTGGCGATAAAGCCAGACAATGAGCACCATATCTTTCATATTATAGGTATATAAATATGTTTTCATAGAGCCATAATAGTCACACGTGCACAAACAAACACTACGGATACTTTAACACTGGTGAGCTCACCTGCAGTTTCTTTATGACAGGGTTGTAATGAAAAGGTCTGACTGTGTGTGTGTGTGTGTGTGTGTGTGTGTGTGTGTGTGTGTGTGTGTGTGTGTTTATTGCTGGAATTCAGCCCTGTGCACGATCTACTCCTTCTGAAGCCGCCACCCAACAGTCAGGTTCACTCTCACACAGTCTTAATGCTCTTTAAAGAAGACAGATTTTGAGAAAACACTGCATAGCAAACATAGTAACTCCTGACAATTACATATATCAATATTCTACCAGTCTAATAACTGACCATTTCACATCCTACCTCCCTTAGTTACTGTTGCTAGGTTGGATAAACTTGACAAAATGAACCGTCGGGTGTATTTAACCAGGTGTTTAGCCAGTGTGTATTATTATTACATAGTTTCTGGGCGCCAGGAAATGTAGCGTCAAGTAGCCGACAGCAAGTATGCGATGGAAGAATATATTCACTACGATAAAACTAAGGTTCCCGTTGGCGTGCTAGACGACGTGTACATCAAAATAAGTAACACCAAAAGTTACTTCAGTGCGGCACAAAGCTGAGATAAAATAAACAAAGAAATGTAATCAGATGAAGCCATGCAGGTTCACCTAAAACTCCTTCAGCTCAGAACTCCAGCATTGCCTCTGGCGGCGACCTGCCGTCTGAGCTCCAGCCGGAGGTGCTGGACCCAGCAGCAGTGGCTCTGTCCAGTATCAGAGCTCTGCCTCGCTGCTCCGACGGTCCCCCTGGGAGCCGACACCAACACCACACTGTTGGAGGCCCGGGCTGTATCGTTGGGCCCACTGGAGGGAAGGGAGGGACCCTGGAGGAACCAGAACCAGGATGGCGCAGACTGTCAGACCCTGCTGCTGCAGTAAAATGAGAGGTTTTCTAAAGGCATACTAGCCTACAGCTTTTGTCCACAGCCAAAATCAGCGGGTAAGAATGAAAAAGAAGTGCTAGAGAGAGAAGTTGAAATCCTTTCTCTCCTCTGCACAGTTGGCCAACCACGGACGTTGTTGTGAATGTTGGTTATTGGTGTGAGGAAGTTACAGAAATGGTTGGACCCAAAGAGAAATCACAGGATGCAGTGAACGGCTGCACGTTTTTTCAATCATGACGTGGTGGTAATGCTTTCTCTCTGGTCTCCTGCTTGTTTGAGGGGGAGAAGGGGGTCATTGGTGAGTTTTTGGTTTTATACCAAATGAACAAATTGATTTGTAAACTGTGATTAACAAGTCGGGAGTAGGGGTGGAACAATTTACAAAAGTCACAGGTTCATATCACAGTTTTGGGGTCACAATTTTCGGTTTGGTTCGGTACATTTGTCAGCAAGGAGGCCAATTTCCAATTTCAACATGCTTTTCATTTATAAAATAAAAATAA
This sequence comes from Pterois miles, assembly GCA_947000775.1. NCBI lineage: Eukaryota > Metazoa > Chordata > Actinopteri > Perciformes > Scorpaenidae > Pterois > Pterois miles. The sequence continues at coordinate 20,218,052 of CAMQGK010000144.1, read as the reverse complement.
GTTAATGTTTGCCTTAACAAAGTACAACTTACATATGGAACACACTTCTTCATTGTCAAATCTAAATTGAAAGAATAGGTCTTCCACAGTAATTGGTGAAAACAAAAAAGCAGATTTGTTATTTTCATATAAATATTGATGACATTATAGACTAAGGCCATCAACATATAATGAAGCATAAGCTCAATCAGAAATATACTAAAAAAAACAACAACAGTATAACATCTCAATTTCTTGATTATCAGCTCATAATTGAAATTTTAGTTTTTCCACAACTGAAGTGCAGTATTTGGAAAGGAATGTGGTTGGATTCCTGTGCCACTGTGTTATTTAAATATGGATAAATAATGAATAAATATAAAACACATTACAGGAATGGTGCTGTTGCTTGCCTGCTTATGTCAGTGTTTCAGAGAGATGCTCACTGTGTGGCTCATAAAAGCGGCACATCTGCAAAACATAGCTGCTTATCTCCCACTCAGAAATGATGTGGTGGGCAGCCAGTCACTGTTGAGTAACTTCCAGTATCGTCCTGGATGTCCATCTGTCTGTAGTAAGGGCTACGTAGGCTGTAGTGGACAATCTTTGACAATTCCTTGTCATGTCTGTTCGGGATTACAGCGTTGCTTAGTGTCGGCGAGAGAGAGTAGTGCCATTCAAGTAATGTTGCGTTAATCATATGGTGAAATGCAGCATCCTTCAGGACCCTGCAGGGCTGCGTAGTTTTCAGTATAAACCTCCCCAGTGCTTTAGTTGTTTTTTCTCGGTCTGTCTGCATGTAGAGGCTGTTTAAATGCTGCAGGGAGAAGGAGTTGCTCTTTCCCACCTGAATCTCTCCTTCTTGCGCTTTCAATGGACACATCGGAGTGACGTCTTCATTAATGGTTCATCATATTGGAAGTATTGCCCCTAGCGTAAACCATATGCTGCACAGTGCTTACACACAGTCGCCGTTTTATCCACCACTTTTTTAAAGTCATTGTCATAAGTAAGACCAAATCTGTATCGTATCCACTCACCATTTCCAAAACTCACTGACCACTGCACTCAACACCTCATCCGTGCAAACGCATCATATCTTTGGGGGTACAACACATGCGCAGTAAAATCTGGTCTCCCTTGTCGAAATTGAGCCAATCACAACGCACGACTGCAGCTTCAGTTACACTGTCCATGTCTTATCCCCCACACCACTGTCCACACGTGTCTCAGCCTCTTTCCATAGGCCTTGACTTCTAGTGTGGCCATAAACACACTGAAAAAATAAACAATTGGCCCCGTAAACTATTTCAAATGAACCAAACGATACAGTCATGCCCCGAACCATGACTAACAATCCGAATGGTTTGGATTTTAACCAAACCATTCCATCCCTAGTCAAGACTAAAGATGGAAACGTCACAAATCTCCACTCCCATCTTAAAACTCACCATCCAGAATACACAAGTCTGCCACCGACTCGCTCCACGAAGAGTAGCTGGACCAAAACTCCTCCCACGGTCGGCAATCAGCCCTCAATCAAAGGTAACAACATATAAACGGAGGTGACACTGTCCAAGGACAGATACTAGTCACTAGATTGATGTGATTTACTGAACTCAGCATGTCATTGTGTAAAATAGTGCTAACTGTCTATACGTTGTGTCCGCTTACATATTACAATGTATGTGTCTCCAGTCCATGGATATTTCTATCTACGTGCATCTGTCTTCAGCTTTTTTTTTTTTTTGACGATAATGTATATCATCTTCTTTCTTAAAGCAATTTCGTCAGTAGAGAAATTTCAATATTGCTCAACCCTACTGAGAGGGGTTCTGGAGTGGATCCAGACAAGTGAGGAAAAGCTGAAGGTTTTTGAAACAGCACTGGCAAACTTTAAGTAGCCAAATGGTTTGAAGGACAGTTGTGGGTTTAAGTCTAGTGGGAATGTGGCTTTTAGCCCACTGAGGCTGTACAGACAAGCAGTTATGCATGGCTATTATATTTTTCAGTGTTTCACCATTCCTCTGGGCCTGAGCATTTTAGTTACTTTAAGGTTAAATACTTAAGCTTCACGTTGGACTGGTAATTGCTCAACTTGAAGCTTAGAAAATGGCTGCCCTTACTTTATTATTCAGTCAAGTCATAGCTTTACCAAGTTATTTAAACTCATTAGATTTCAACAATGACATCAGTTGGCTTGGCATCAAAGCAGCTGCTCCAAATGAATTAATGTGGGTTCCTGTTCAGCCTTAATTTAACTGCTGCTCCAAATGAACAGCTCGTTGTAGCACAGGTTGTTCTGTCACACTGAAGTCAACCACTGGTCTGGACAAAATATATGTATATTTTTAAAATTACAGGCTTTCAAATTATTATTACATAAGCCAAATAGCTAAAAATAACCATATGAGAGCTTTAGTCCTTTGGAATTATTAAGAGAGTAACATATCACAGGCTTACCTATGACAGCTGTCAGCTACTCACTTTATACAGCTAATACCAAAATAAAGGTTTAGACTAATACAAAAATGATAGACGCCAAAACACACACACACACACACACACACACACACACACACACACACACACACACACACACACACACACACACACACACACACACAAAAGACACCCTACTCTCGTACTGTAATGACAGGGTTGTAGACATGTTGGCAAAGCCATTGACAATACATCCCATGAGGTATCATAATTCTTAGCCAAACTAGAGGTACGGAGGTTGGTGGGTCCACCATTTTGCTCCACACTTAAAGGGATAGTTTGGGTGTTTTGAAGTGGGGTTTTATGAGGTACTTGTCCATAGTCAGTGCATTATCTCCAGTAGTTGGTGGCTGGCACATCCCCCAGATGGAGAATCAGCCCTTTCTGACAGGGAACTGAACTGAAAGTGAAATTTATTTATCTTCAAAATCTTGTACATACATTCATGGTCCACAGAGGATAAATCCCAGTTTCTTTGGTGAGCCCCTGAGATTTTCTCTACTGCCACCAGCAGGTAAAAATTTCAGTTATCTGCTGAAGTCTCAATGAAATTTCTCAACTACAGTTGGATGGATTATAATGACTTTGGGTATCCCAATTTTTTATTTAGCGCCATCATCAGGCTAAGATTAAAATCAGTCCAGCACATTGTAGTGTTGCACAGTATACCGGTACTAGAGAGGTATCGTTCATTCATTCAACCTTTGTATAAATCTTGAGGAATCGCTGAGGGCATGCCCTCATTTTCAATAATGTCGAGAATACAACAAAACAGAACGTCCAATAAAACAAAACAAATCCATAACAGTTACATCAAGAGGAGTAGTTTGTAATCACGGATTTAAAATCACCTAGAAGTACAAATGTGTTTCATTTCAATGTGTTTTGTAAAGTTTTTCAGCACAAACATCAAAAGCAGTTTCCCCAAATTTTGCGGGACTTCAAGCTTTAGCTGAACACCTGAACAAGTCGAATGACTATAGGACCAGTTTAGTAAGGACATGATGCATGATGGTAAGTTGCCATTAAGGGCTTTATAAATTAATAAATACCAATGTCTATTACATCTTACTGTTAAAGATGCCCACCCAACATTTTAATGGAATGATGAGCAGAATAACTGTCACTGGTAATAAAGTACATCAGTGTTAAGTTTGGGGTCCTGCCAGATGCCGAGGTATTTACAGTCCGAGCCCCTGTCAATACTGGGTCCATCCAGAGTGGCTCTAGAGAATAACATATTTTTAGTCTTCTTTGCATTCAGAATTGAAACCAATTTCAGATTAAAAAGTGTATTTGCAATTTGTCAAAGGCTTGTTGTATGACTTCAGAGGCAAAGGGTGCAGTATCACGAATGCAATGCAGACCTGTTTCATCCGTGTAAAGATAAGAGTTACAATTGTTAAGGACATAATATTATTAATATAAATTCTGAACGAGACAGGACCCAATACAGACCATTGTGGAACCCATTTTGGCAGTAAAAGTACAGTGTGATCATTTCCATGGATCAGACATTGCTGTTTATGAGACAGGTAGTCCTGAAAGCATTTACAGGATTTATAATCAGAAACGGTTTCATATAGCCTCTGTAGGACCATAGCATGATAAACACTGTTAAATGCTTTTGTTAGATCGACAACGAGGGCAGCACAATATTTCCCTCTGTCAACAGCAGATAAAATATAATTTATTACCAAAGTGATAGCAGTGACAGACTGGTTTGGATTTAATGCAGTATTGTAATACCCTGCCATTAAAAAAATGATATGATATCCAATGTTATTTGGTACTTTGAGAACAACCGTGTTTTAATACGAGCCGTGAGTTGTGCTGATGTGCGACCACGGGGCCGTGCATGTGTGCAGTGGAGGACGCCATTAGGACTAGGATACCTGTGGGAGAAGGAAGCAATTTTCCTACTGGTGGGTAAAACATATTGAAGTGAGTGCAGGAATATTATGTTTCTCAAATTCTGTGCCTTCAAGGTACCTTAAGATTTACAAGAGACCAGTGCATAATGTGCGATCATGGAGCATTGCATTAAAATGAACTCTGAACTGAAGACAGCTCATCAATACAAAATGTAACCGCAGCCAAGGTCGCCACAAGCACATCTCTAAATATTTCACAAACTCATACAGAGCTTGAAAACACCACATGCTTAGTACAATTTAGTAAAGTGTAGAGAGGGTCAGGGTCGAGTTTGTATCAGACAGTCTAAGATGTAATTATAGGTGTGGCCTTCAAGTCTGTTAGACAGCCACACATTCACAGCATATACACAAACACACACAAATATATGAAAACAAATTACATAACACAAACACAGTGATGTGAAAACTGTGAGGTATTAAATTCAAACATATGGTCCAAATCACAACTGGCACACACAAACAGTTCAAATTGTCAGTGTCGGTGAGCTCAGCTCCGGGGTTTCTCTATGACTCAGGAATATAATGAGAAGGTATGAATGACAGTGTGTGTTTTACTGCCCACTCTCTCTCGCCCCCGTCTTTCTCTCTCTCTCCCTCAAAGTCAGTTTCAGATGACAGAGTACTCTGCTGATTCCTCAGTGTCCAGGAATTAATGCTGATGACACGCAGCCTTTTGAAGGTTGTGTTTTGGTGTGTTTGAAGCGCCTGCCTTCCTCTGGGAGTTGGCGGGGCAGCACACCTGTAGCTGGGATTGAATAAGCTCTAATGTAAGGCTGGGCTCAGCAGATCCTGTGGCCTGGGAGCTCACTGACTGCTCAACGGCAGCTTTGAAGTGCTGATCATTTACAGAGGGGGGAAAAGTCAAGACTGGGCTGAAAGCTAGCATCAGGCCCAGAAACACTACAGTAGTGAAAAAGACGACAAGACTAAAATCAGGTAGGGGGTGTCCTAACATATCTGTGTTTTTTTTATTTTTAATACAGAAATGAAGCCTTTTGGAGTGTTATGAGGATGGAATTAGGGCTGTCAAGCTTTAAGTATATGAATGATGGGAAATTAATTAGCAACACAAAACAATGACAAAAACGTTACTGCATTTAGTATAAAAATATGCTCAAATCATAACATGTCAAACTGCAGCCCAACAGCAACAACAGCTGTCAGTGTGTCATTGTGCTGACCTGACTATGACTTCATGGGATTATCATAAAGTGGGCATGTCTGTCAAGGGGAGACTCGTGGGGACCCATAGAACCCACTTACATTCACATATGTGGAGGTCAGAGGTCGAGGGACCCCTTTGAAAATGACCATGTCAGTTTGATGTCAAAGCTAGTAAGACATGGCTGGTACCAGTGGATTCCTGAGGTTTTCTAGTTTCATATGAAGCCAGTATCGTCACCTAGCTTTAAAACTGAGCTCGCTAGAACAGTGGCATTAATGCATTGAAGAAATTAACATTAACTTTGACAGCCCTAATTAGACTATAAAGGGACATTTTGTTTTGATAAAAAAAAAAAAAAAAAAGATTTATTCTATTTTTTATTTACGATCACAGTGTCAGTCCTGGATATTAACTATTCATCTGCAATTCTCTGTAGTGGTCCAAGTAACATTTATTTAAAAATGGTATTGAAGTAGCATATCACATGGCGTAGTTAAGCTCTGTTTGAGGCAAATAACTGAGGACTTTAATTTAATAAATTCAACAATATTACTCATCTAAAGAGTTAATGTCCTATTTCAGTCACACGCCACCGCACAGTGGACAGGCAATGGTTTGCATTATTTTGTTACACCGACCAGACTTAGACTGCATACCATGACAATTATGAACATGCTCATGACCTAAAATATAAACATCCCCACAGCATCAAATGTTGGTCTTACTGAAAACAGCTAGATAATGTTCCTGCTCCAGCTTGAAGACCAGTTAGGAAACAGGGGAGACTTTATTCTGCCTCCAGGGCTGAAGCTACACACGGGACTTTGCCTGGGTCTAGAGGAGCTGCAGTATTTATTCATTAATTATTCTAGCACCTGAAAACTGCTAATTTCTTCTATTGTTTTCATTAGTGATTTTTCTTTTTTTTGTTTTGTTTTGCTGTTGTGGCAAAGACGTTACACTGACATGCCTATTTATTTTTTGAAAGAGCAATATCGATGGGGAAACTCCAACACGATCTGACCAATGGCACAACTTCATCACTCACTCTGTGACAGACTTTAATGTTTATAGGACTGTAAAATAACAGTAAATTACTGGCAGCAGGGACGCCAGTAATTTACTGTTATTTTACAATGCACCTACTGTAATTTATTTTAACAGTATAGTACTGTATTTTGAATTACAGTATATTACCGTAGGATAACAGTGGTGGTGGTATGGTAATTTCACAGCACATCTACAGTTATTTATCTTAACAGTATACTACCGTATTTTGGATTACAGTACATGACAGTAGGATAACTGTGTTATGATAATTTTACAGTATACACCATTTTATTTACAAATGATATTAAATCTGCTATTTTGCATTTAATTCCTATAAATCCCCACAAATTAAAAAGTATCTTATAACATCATACAGGGCTTTTGAAATTCTGAACAGCAAGTCAATCTGGGCCCATGTCCATCCTCATGTTTATCAGCAGGTAACATTCACAAGTCCTGCTATTAATATGCAAGACATGACTTTTCTTGTATCTTACTTTAATTGTGTATCTTCTTGTGCTTGTGCTTCTACCTTAAGCCTATCACAAAGGCATCCAGCAACATGCTTCCACCACTATTTGCCTGTCTGTGCCAAGTGAAGAAAAGTAGCAGGTCAAGCTAGCAGAGGAGACTGAGGAGAGTAACACAGGAATAGTTCTACTTCACTCAGCAGCTGGTCTGCAAAACAAGGTAGACAGAGCTACCGCAACAGACTTCAATTTGATGTGTGAATGTGAAGCAGCCTGGCCTAATATTTTGTTTCTGCAAGCACGAAATCTCACAGGCAACACTGTTTGGATCCTCAGGTTGAGTGAGGTCCAGAACCACTGTCCACAGGTGCCACCACAGAGAATAAAATGCAGATCTTCAACATAGTTACCTTTACTGTCTATTTTTCAGCTGGCTTCAATTGGGTCTAAGGATACCCGAACGTTACCTTATTTACAAAACTATTTCATGAAAGGCTGTAAATCAGATTTACTGTTAATAGGCTGGCCTATATTTGTCAGAACTTTTAAATGAAATTAAATGAGTAAATGATAAGATGCTAACACACCTTACAAAGGTTAGAAACAACACCTGATTGCTAACGTTAGCTAGTTCAAGCTTGCTAAATTACAGAGCTTACTTTGCCAATTTTAGCAGCCTGACCAGGTGAAACAGACCTAATGAAATATATTATAATGTCAACTGTTCAATAATCATGCAGACTAAACAATACTGGCCACTGACAGTATTGGGAGATAAAAAATAACTTTACCTCTTTGTTTGAAGTCCACATGAACTGCCTGCCATGTGCTCGCCTGCCTTTCTCCACCGCTTGACAGAAAATACTGTTTTATACTGTTAAATTACAGTTTGTTATTCTTAACCAGGCATTAACTGTTAATTTACATGTGGGGATGAATATTTAACAGTATTTTACTTTTTTTTTTTAAATTACGGTAACATACTGTTCTGACATCGGAAATTTACAGTAATCCATAATTTTATGCTGTTAAATTACAGTTATCTACTGTTATTGTTAACTGACTGATTTAACTGTTAATTTACATGCTGTGGATGAATATTTAACAGTATTTTACAATTATTATAAAAAACTGTCTTAAATTCACCGTAAATTTACAGAAATTTGTTACAGTGTAGGACTAAGAAATGGACACAGAAAATTTCCTGAAGGACAGAATACAGAAAGGCAAAAAAAGATGGAGGCAAACTGAAAGAGTCCAGATCTACATAACCTGAACAAGGAAAGATAAAATATGATGGGTTGCATTTGTACCCGATGTGACACCTGAAAATGATGAAAACTGCTGTAAAGTTTATATATGAAATTTAATCTGAGATCAATAGACAAGCCAGAAAAGATGTTTGCCAGTGGTTCTCAAGATTGAACGCCCTGGGGTAATATGATGAGCAAAGGGCAAACCACAGTTTGGACTGGGGACATTTTAATGTGTTTTCCGCTGTAATAAGAGTCTGTCATGCTGAGCTTAGGTTACAAGGACTGGAATCAGATTTGTTTTGTCAGAACTGCCACCAGCATGAGCTCAAAAAAGACGACACCTTAAGCAATAATGCTAGTTGGAGAGAATGCTACGGCCGTGATGATAAAGTCACTTAAGTCATTATATATAATTGGTCATTATTTCATAATTATAACGTGGTGTATGTGGTGATTATGAGTGACACCAGGAGTGTAAAAAATACTTTGTGTTTTAACGATTAACAAACTATTGATTATTAATACACCAAACAATTTATTACAGTGAATCCAGGAAATCTGGAAGCAGTCATTTGTAGCTAGTGACTGGTACTCTTTATGTAGTTAGTATCGTTCTGATTCTTCTGGCTTTACTTTTTCTATTATGTATATACTAATTTATTTATTTTATTGTATTAATACTGTTTTTAAATCTATGCTTCTTGTCTTTATTGCACTATCCACTTTGCTGCTGTAATGTGTGAATTTCCCCACTGTGGAACCAATAAAGGAATATCTTATCTTATCTTATTCAGTTTATGATTGACTGATTCGTCCCATCCTATGTTCACTTCTCTGTCATTAACTACAGCAGCATGTCGACATGTCTCAGAAAAAGTGGTTGTATGTTGGCCTAGTGGAGGCAAACAGCTGAGTGAGGGTTGCCCTGAGTTGAAGTTAGTTTAACTGTTGTATCAAGTGGCTGGATTCTATCAACAATGACTATATTAATTAGATATTTAGCTTGATAGAGCGTCTGTGAAAAAAAATCCTTATTTATAAGTCCTTAGGCACACAGTATAGATTAGTTTAGTCAGTTAAGCATTGTTGGTAGTAGTACTGTTTCCAGTTTCTTAGCTTGTTTTTCTGTGCAAATAACAGTGTTAAAGCTGCTCTACTCAATATTTTCATATCACCATATAGGGTTAAGGATAAGTTTTATCAGATACTCTGCAGCTTCACTCGGCTCTACAGAGCGCTTTAATGTTCTTCTTGTTTTGGTTTTTGAGGCCCAAAACCTTTCCGTTTGGCTCACTGTTTGGTTCACAGCTTTCATCAACACGGTTTCCAGCAGCCGCTTATAAAAACGCTATGATTGTGCGTTAACTGCCTAGCACCAAACGGCAGACAGAAAAAACTGTATGGCTACCTGGTGAATATAGTGGAGCATTTAGCAGGTACAGAGTCGGATATGTCCCTCAGGAGCTGGTGGAGACCGAAACACAGTCATCTGATGGGCAGAATGGCTTAAAATAAATGCAAATGTTGCAATTAGTTGGCTGGATGTGCAAATAGACAAATGTTTGCTTGACTTTTCCAACTGTTACTGTCACAATGGGAAGAGAGTAACTACGCTGACGCCAAATTCTGTTACTGCCAGAGTGAAAACATGAAACGGCCTAATGCTGTAGTTAATCCCTGTTAACCTGGAGGGAATAATATTTTGGCTTGTCCTTATTACAGGACAATGGACAACAGTGAAAGCTAGTCAATTTATTTGTTATTTGAGCCTACTGGACATGATTCTGATCAACCTCCAGTCATCCCATTTCCTTCCTCTGCACGCTGTTCGGTCACACAACACAAAGGACTGTTTCACCTTTTCTACTGGGTGCAGTCTGCAAAAAGATAAGGAGCAGAAACACAAGGGAAAAGAAAGGATTATATCAAAGGCAGAAAAGTAGAAAGTGAGAGAAAGAGATGAGGGGCAGCAGGGAAGGACACTGGAAAGTAAGAAAACAGAAGAAAATGTGCAAAAATTCCCAGATGTCTTGTGTAATTAGAGATAAGCTGATAATTTGACAGAAGGGAAAACAAAGATTAGGACTGCTGCCTGTGCCTGTAAACACCGATGTAAGATGTCAGTGAATACTGTCAAACTACTGGCTTTTTAATGCTTTAGTGGACTGAGATCAGTCAGCACTTGAACCTCATAGTCACGTTTTCATTTCATCCAGTGTGGAGTAGAGCCAAAAGAATGAATAACATTTCACCACCAATACGTCTGGGACTCAATGTGTCTCTAGTCTTGTAGTTTTATCTGTTGTTCATTTTCTAGTTTTGAAATATTTTCTATGTATGGCATCTGAGAGAAGCAATATGTATATCTTATACAAAATAATTCAGTTTTAGCATTTTTTTTTAATTAGAGTGTAAGCAAGTAAGTGGAACCATAGGTTGAATCTGATTCATTTGGGTTAAACAAGGTTTATCTCGGCACTGACAGATGGAGGCTGGGGGTGAGGACATGTAGTTATTTTATCAGTCCAGCTCATCACTAACATCAAAGTTGTTCATGGTTCAAAGCCCTCAGCAGCTGTCCCACAATTCCTCTAAACTCAAAGAGGTTAAATTGAGGCTATTACAATGAGCCAGCCTATAGCGGCTGAGCTGACTGACTGACAGAATAACCTGCTACGTTTCTCTGGGAATTAAAGTTTGGAAGGTTGTTTTACTGGATGTTTTATGTGTACAAAATCTATGAGGCTGTATTAGACTACAGAGTGGTGACAACAATTACAATGAACTACAACTGCTTTATTTAGCCTGCAATGAAAAAGACAGACAGAAAGGGTGAACATGAGAAAAACAGCAGGGAAGATGACAAATGAGTAGAGGAAGGGGATTCCCATGGAGAGACTGTGGTCCACTTACAAACAACACCCAACCTAAGAACAAAGTCACAGTTTTAACACTTCTCTCTCTCTAACAGCCTTTCTAGGGAATTATGACAGATGGTGGATATTATGAGCCTTGCAACCAGTTTCACTGGCACAATCTGTACTGTACTCTTACCAGAGCTATCAGTCAATTGTCCATAGTTAATCGTGATTGCAAATGTATGTAGAAATGTATTACTGGAAATCAATTAACAACAAAACAATGACAAATATTGCAAATGATAATCTAGTAATATCACAAAGATTTTTCAAACTTTTAAATATGTGTCTGTTAAGTCACTATCTATTGCTGAATGAAACAAGCAGCGCACAGTGATGCTGCTTTTACACTAAATGCGAAGTGAATTTTTGCCTTGCTTTACTTGTGCAAGTTTGACCACCAGGATTATTTATGTTTGTCACTACTGTGGTATCACCCCAAAATATAAACAAATTGTACTATGATTTAATTAACCGATGAAAAGAAAAAGGATGTCGAAATAATGACATAATGATGTTGATTTGTAAAAAGTCTGCATGACAGCAAGCAAACAACTTTTACCATGCTTGTTTTCTGACAGGAGTTCAGATTGAGTAGTACCAAGCTATGCTAACATTGTAGCTGCTCAATCCATACTCAGCATAACATCATCTAGTCATAAATACGGCAGCAACATTGTTGTTTATACCATAGACAGTCTGTGGTTTACACACATCCATTTATACACAGTATCATCCGGTTTGCGTATAAATATGATACACTATTGTAGCTCAGGGTGACCGCAGACAGCTACAATATTTTTTTCCTCCATTTCTGATTCAACGTCAGGACGTCAGTGATAACAGGACGAGACTGGAGCGTCATCCAAATTTCTTGCCCCAGTTGAAAAATTTCAATGTGCGGACATCATTCCTGTCACCTGGAGCAAACGCATGTCCATTCGCCTCTTTGGATTTACTTTGTACGTAATCATGCCACGCTACGTTTTGCTTTGCGTTTGGTGTGAACGCAGCATTACTGATGTATTTTCCATCGCCCAGCATCGGTTGGTCTGCCAGAGAGGCTAAGCGGAGCTCATGCAACAGACTCCCTCTTCAACTCACTTGTGTGCTAAACGATTACAGATAAACGGTTGCTATGGCTGAACAAACAAAGAAAAGAGTGATGATGACATCACAACAACAACATTGGGAAAAATCTGCCAACTGACGAATGTCACACAGGAGACACTGGATCTCTGGGATCCTAAAACACACCTACGATTATCTCTCATCACCATCGGTGCTGCCAAACACAACAAAACACAGATCTTTGAGCTTGTTTGAGATAAAATATGATATGATGTGTTAATGTCATGATTATGTTATGGTGTTAACTGGAGGCAAAAAAAAAGGACAGACTAGAGGCTATCATTAGCAGTGGGCTAAAGTTACATATTGAAAATGTCATCTTGCTGTGGTTGGGTGCCAGAATCCAGATATCACAAACACAACACAAGGACAAACTGTGATTCGAGGCTCTAGTGAGCTTCAGTATCGACGAACCATTTCAGAGATGGACAGTAAATCTCGCTAAGATTTAGCCTTCTGCTAACCGCATCCAATGACTCACAGCTGCGGTTAGCAGTATGCTAAACAATTAGCAACCCTTTCTCTCCATCTCTGAAATGCTCTGCTGATATTGGACAACTCTTTTTGACTGACTTTACTGAAGGATCGTAAACTATAGGCATCCAGAAATTGATATGCCCTTATTATATCTTTACAGCGCTGCCATTGGCCACCAGCCCGCTGGCCAGACTAGCTACTTTGCAAACTTACCTTGTTATTCCACCATGAAACCAAAATAAGAAGGAACAAAGTTTTCATTCGTCTGTCAATAGCATTGTGCCAAGAGTATGCAGATAAAGCATTCACTTGTTAAAGTTTACTCAGTTAGCAACTGACTACTTACCTTGTTAATTCCTACATGCTACAGAAAATAAGTCCAACAGTGGACAGTGCTGGGTCACCATCCCTCTGTCTCACTCGCCGCTTGTCAGTCTCCGGACAAGCTAGCGGAGACAGAAAATCTAGGCTGCTAACCACCGTGAGCCAACCTTCTACTCCTCTAGTAGCCTGCCTACGGTGTAGGTGTCAGTTAATCCCATTGGTTAATGGTATCTTTCTGAACTAAGACTCGCGATCCTAGAGGGTGAGTCACTGAGCATAATGACAGAAACTAGTGCGGTATTTTCTGTTAGCCTGCATTAACTAATGAAACTGAGAACTTTTCTGCTTCCACTTAACCCTCTGCCCACAAAATGTCAAGACTTCTAACCTCATAAGTTGCTGATTATTTTCCAACTGCTCGCTCTAAAAGGGGAAGCATAAAGTCATTAAGTCAAAGCAGGACCTCGACCTGTTCAGTTCCCATCATGAGTTTTAGCTCAGAGTGACTTGAAGGCAAGATACTGATTACAGTATCTAATCTAGCCTCATGGGCATCACACCACAAACGGGCTCAATCATCACCCGTTACTGTGTTTAAACCACTTGCAAATATCCATATCCTCAGGCAGTCCTGCAGAGCAAATACCCATAAACAGAATTACGGTCAAACACTAACACCCACGCTCATATTTATCACTACAGTCTGGGTTTGTTATAATACTTTAGTACCCAAGGGGATCAACATCTCATCTCAGACTATGTCCTCATTAATCAGACGGCAGCTAAATTATTCCTGCTGTGTGTTTTTGTGTGTTTACGGCTTTGCGCGTGTGCGTGAAACTGACAGACAGGAAACGCTCCATGAGGAGTGTGTAGTAATTGGTGTTTGGGAATCCACACCACAGTCAACATGTGTCTGATGACAATCAGAGAAAAACACAGAGCCCCTTAACAGAAAGACTAATGCACAAATTCAGTCAGTCATACACCCAAAGCTCAAAGAAATGAAAAGTCCCTTTAGTGTGCTGGTAAATCAATGGCTTAAGAGTGTGGAGGCCACGACAGGGCATGGCTGGGAGAATAGAGGGTGCAGGGAGGGAGTGTGGGAAGACGGAAAAAAAAAAGCAAAGAAAAGACGAATGCAAGGCAGTAGATGAGGGGGGAACGGGGGGAGGGGGAGGTTCAGAGGAGGGTATAAGTTAGGAATGCTAATTTAAGTCAGTGACCTATTAGTATTGTCATTACCTCCAGCTGTTTGACCATGAACACAATTACATTTGTAATTAAATAAAATACAGAGAAAATATTAAGCTAAGAGCTTTGACAGCAGATCAGTTTTAAATATCACAGGGAGTAACAGAACCACAGTGAGCTGCAGGCGACACACCTCCAATTCCTTTCACTGTGCACTGCTGTTGTGTGGAAAACTACACTCACGCCGTGCGCAGCATGATATCAGATCGCGGTTGCTCATGTTATGAAGGAACAACGGCAATTATTGACTGACTTCATTGTTAAAACAACGTGACTTTGATTGCTTATGCTGTGAACCGATACACCAGTTGTTCTGCTGCTGTTTCTGGCAAAGTAGCCGCTCAAGGAGTGTTAGCTGCCATGGCCTTTCTGCAACATTAACCACACCTGCCGTTAGTGAGTGAAATTTTAAGGACTATAAATTCAACTACAAACAATAAAATAAATGCATAGGAAGAGAAATGCAAGCAATAAACAAAAACATCAATTAGTTAACACAATAATAACCTTACTTTAAAAACTTTGGGGTTATTTATTACGACTTCTTTCTTTAATGCATTAACACAACTTGTGATTTTAAGGTGTTACTGGGCTCAGTTTTAAAACTAGTGAATATACTGGCATCATTTGAAAGTAGAACCTCAGGAATCCACTGGTACCAACTATGTCATATTAGCGTCTTGTGAAAGGAGGTCAAATAACGCTCCAGTGAGAAAAAAACGGCATGGCCATTTTCAAAGGGGTCCCTTGCAAATCATAGTCAAGTCAGCACACTGACAACTGTTGTTGAGCATATTTTTCATGCTAAATGCAGTAGCTGTGAGGGTTTCTGAACAATATTTGTCATTGTTCTGTGTTGATTGGGTTCCAGTAATTAATATATACATACGTTTGCATTAAGCTGCATATTTGCCCACTTCCACGTTGATAAGTCTGGTGCATCTGAGGAATCAAGAATCAAGTAAAGGAGAGAACATCGGATGGAGGAGGGAGAGAGAGAGAGAGAGAGAGAGAGAGAGAGAGAGAGAGAGAGAGAGAGAGAGAGAGAGAGAGAGAGAGAGAGAGAAGGATGTGGGAGAAAGTCATAATGGAAGGGAGTGGGCCTGTGCGCCCCTGATCCCCACTGACCTGTGAGTTTTGACCCCTACCACACCCTGTCATTCAGAGGCTGCCTCTTAATACGCCTTAAGGCCTACTGCAAGGTCAGAGTTCATTCCCAGAGGGCAAAGGTCCAGCAAGGACTCCAGAGGCCGGGGTACGGGACGTTGGGCACTGAGCAATAAGTAACCCACAGCTAAAGACAGGGTAGAGTGGAGGTTGGCATAAACAGAGATTTAATACTCTGAAGAAAGCAAGAGGGGTGGGGGGATGAGAAGAGGAAGGAGAGAAGGATTGAGGGATGAATAGAGGGCAGGGGAAGAGATTCTGAGAGTGGGAGGACAGGACTGGAACTAAAATAGCCAGATCTCTACTTTCAAACCTGTAATTACAGCTGCCAAAACTAGAATGATGAGCAATCTAAGCAGAGTCTGGGGCCTCTAATTTAAACTCCACAATCCTAATATTTGATAGTGTCATGTTTGGGTTATGGTTAAACACAGTTAAATGAAGCTTTGACTATGTGATTGCCTGTCAGACCAGCCCTCTGATTTCTCTGTCAGTGTGTGCAACTTGCAATGTTAACGTTGCAGCAGGCTCAGCTTTAAAGCTAGAGTGAAGATACTGCCACCATACTAGGAAACTCCATTGGACTCCATTAGCACCAACCACGTCATACTAGCTGTCGGGAAATAGATTAAATAATGCTCCAAACGTTAAATTTGAGTGTTGATGATAAGAGGTAGGTATTAATTATTTGTCAAATCTCCCCATATGGTACAATTTGAACAGATAAAGAATGGGCCATTAATTTTTGATTAATTGCAATTAACTATGAAATATTTTAATCGACTGACAGCCTAAGTTCTCAAACATTGTGCCCATCTATTCCTCACTTTGACTTATTCTGACCTACTGTAGGTCCTCTACTCACTCACACCTCCTCAACCTAAAAACAACACGTTCTAATTCTAGTTTTCTTTTATTTCAGTATTTTAGGTCAAAGGCAAAAAGTTCTTTTTGCCTTGTTTGGTAAGAAGAGGACGACCCAAATTCAAGTGTATGATAATCATCCTAACCGGTTCAACAAATTATGCCCCAGATTTTCCCGGAAGTAAACATGATTAAGAAAATCTATTAATTATGAAGATCGCACCGCCTCTGCTTGAGTTTGACAGCTTCTACATCAGGATACAAAGAAAGCTGCTTCATTCACATGCATGAACACAAAACAGTGTATGGTTCTCTCTCTCTCTCTCTCTCTCTCTCACTCACACACACACACACACACACACACACACACACACACACACACTCTTTTACTTTACACTTTTACCTCAATTATATAGCAATACACACACTAGCCACAGGGGCTCCACAGGGTGTAACAGCAGAACAGGGCGAGAGGAAGTGAACACACACACACACACACACACACACACACACACACACACACACACACACACACACACACACACACACACACACACACACACACACACACACACACACACACACACACAGCAGGCAGGAAAGCCTGAAGGGTCCGACCCTGGAGGAAAGTATTCAGGGGCTTGGCGCAGTAGGAATCGAGCCAGCACCGCTTTCCTTTCTTTTCCTCTGAACAGATTAGTTCTTCTCTTCCTACCCTCTCATCTCCTCTCCTACCTGCGGCTTCTAATCCCATCATCTAACACATTTATACCCAAATCACAAATAATTCATTCTCTTCCTAATTTTATCTAATTAAAGGACCATATGCAAACAAGCACAGAATCCCTAACCAGCTGCCTTGTTCTGCTTTAATGAGGGGAGATGAGGACATGCAAACCGTTGTTCACTTGCCTTCATCTGATGTAATTCATCTGTCAAAAAGTGTCCAGTTATTACTGACAGCTCCTATTTCACACAGAAAGATATTGTAATTGCAACATATACAAAGTCTTCCTCACAAAAAGTATGCTTTCTTGAGAAGGAAAAAGTTTGAGCTGAATTAGCTGATTCACATATGGAGCCAGTATTGTAGCCAAACCATGTGCAAATGTGTGTGGAGAGGTGTGTAACTGTATCTGTCCATGTGTGTAATTACCTATGTATGTATGAAAACAATAATACGTAAAAGAATTGTTAAAAGCTTACAGGGATTTGTGAATGTGTACAGGAAATGCGTTTACATAATCCGGGTGTGCATAATCAGATTTATAAAGTGGAAAACATTTCCAAATGGTATTCAGATTAACAGACAAATATGTAAATGCATACGTAAATCTGTAAATGTGTAGACAAACCTGCAAATGTGTAGACAAATTTGGAGCATTGGACTATTGAAAAACAAGCAATTTAAAGATGTCAAAGTGGGCTCTGAGAAATTGTAATGCCATTTTATTTATATGATTAATTATGAGAATAATCTTCAGCTTAATCAATAATGACAGATTGCTGTAGACCTAGAAAAGAAATGCTTATTCGAATTTAAAATTAATATACTGCTGTGTTATACATGTACTGTACAAGGTGCTAGCTTTGAATGAATTTCCTTTATGAATTATAAAAGTAGAAATATGATGATCATTACTTGATTAAAAACTGAATAAATAAAATAAAACTTAAAAAACGACCAGGTAAAAAAACTCAACAAACTGTTTTTCATGACATTAAAATCTGATTTGACATGTGAATGAAAATGAAACAACACAACAGTTACAACTAGTCCACAGGAGGAGCCAGACAAGCCTCCAGGCCTCCAGGACATTGGCCCACTTCCTGCTACCTGCTAGTCAACTTCAAGTTGAACAAAAGAACTCACAATGTACAATATCTAGGTCACTGTTGTTGGATAGAACACAAACAAGCTCAGGTTGTGACCCCTCTGTCCCATAGGAGTTAAAGAGAGAGGTTAGTGAAAAGTGCATTTACCATCACATACTGGACCTATACTCAACAAGGACCTTGACCCTCTGGTCAACTAATTCCAGTTTACCAAGTGGGATAGAGACCCTTATATGTGATAGTGATCTGCTTAAAGCCTCCTTGTGCTTCAGCGTGAAGCTAAATTATACTAATAAAGCTCCCACTCACAAGAGAGGTGTCCAGTGAGGGGTGTAGGTTAGCCTCGGGCTGATAAAGCAGGTGGCATTCCACTTCAACCATCAAAAAAAATTGAGATGGAGAGGGAGGGGGGATTACGACAAACCTTTACAAAGAGCAAAGCTTACTCGGAAGCAGGTCCAACTGAGGGGTCATGGGTAGGCTAAGTGCCCATGGCTAAGAGGCCTTATCCAGGTTAAAAAGGTGACATTCTTTTAGGACTAATGGATGCAATCCAGCCTCAGACCATAAGACCATGATAAAGACAACCCAGATATTTTCTACCACCTCCATTAAATCACTATATTGGTCAGAACATACAGTATGAGAAAAATATGCTATTTCTACCATCATTTTCTGAATCGAAAAAAAAAATGCAACATTGCAAAGTCTGCGACTACTTCTCTATTTGTTGTAAAAACACACTGTTATACTCTATAAACACAGATCTATCTTGCATGACATGAGCAGCATCAGTCCTTAGTATAATATTATCCAAGGTGACTTCCACTGTTTGATCAGTCGTTCAGATTAGATAAGTTAACGCAAATTCCTTCACTAATTTCTTTAATGCATTAACGCAACTTGCGATTAGAGGGGATATGAAACTAGAAAACCTAAGTAATCCACTGGTATCAACAATGTGAGCTTGTCAGGAAGGAGGCTAAATAACGCTCAAAATGGTAGATTGGATCTTTGTAACTAGAAATGCAGTCTGCACAGGCAAAACGCAAAGCTGAAACTGAGGTAGACTCAGCACTATTTATTCTTTGAATAATCAATGTAATAGGACAAACCTGGGCAACACAAACACCTGTCAGTCATGTTCTAATCATTTTGGTCACTTGAAAAATGGGTGAGTTAAAAAAAAAAAAAAAAAAACGGCGCTATCTGCTAAGTTGCGTAACAGATCTAGATGTAAATACCTGGAACCAGAAGCTGAAATAATCTCTTGTCTAATATTCATCTTTTCATCTATGTCAAACTCAAATGTTTTCAGTGTACAACAAAAATAAAGGAACTAGCCTCAATGTTCCAACAGTTTTGGATGGGACTGTATTTGCCTATTCTCAGATAAGAGTATTAAATACTTGACAATTCTTCCTTTAAGGCATAGAGAGCCATGAACACCACATATTTGCCTCCGCTAAGGAGGTTATGTTTTTGCCGGCATTTATCTGTCTGTTTGTTTGTTTGTTTGTCTGTGTTCAAGATAACTCAAAAACTTATGGACGGATTTTCAGAAATTTTCAGGGTGTGTCGAAAATGTGAAAAGGAAGAACTGATTTAATTTTGGAGGTGATCTGGAAGAAATACTGGATTCTGGATCACTTTGAAATTTTCGTTAACATTGGGGTAAATGGGACCCAAAAATTGTTTCTCAATATCTCTGGTAATTGTTGCCCAAAGCTCATGAAATTTGACTCAGGGATTTACAATGTGTACTTCTATCAAATCCCAAAGGCTGATCCAGATCTGATCCAGATGGCGGAGGTCTGCGCTCTCCGAGTGCTTTTCTTGTTTTAAATGTAATTCAGTGAAAGCCATACAGTATGTTTAAAACTAAATATCATTGCATATTAGACCCACTGCAGAAGCTGCTCTCTCCACAAAGACAAACTCCTCTGTCCATTGCTGCTGAAACGTACGATACTCCTCGTCTTTTTTTTTTCTTTTAGCCATCTTCTCAAAAGAGTTTCTGCAATTAGCTCGTTGACAACTGGATTAAAACGAGCCGTGGTCACTACCTGAGCTGCGAAGGACCCTTTTGCGCATGCGCACATCGACCGCTATTTGGACAGCAAAATACGGCAACACAACTAGACCAAAGTGTCTCTGCCTCATCTGCGTTGCCTACGCGATTGATTGATTGATAGATAGACACAACGACAGGTATGTTTGCCACTTTCCTACTGAAATTAGTGGTTTGACACTGTTTCTGAACGCAGATGGAGCCACTATCAATCGGCGTTTGTCCCCTTTCCCAGTGAGCAGAACCAGTAGGTCTCTCCCCCGCTGGCGAGCTGCGTCGCCTCCTTTTCACCGCTGCGTGTCTGCAGACGGCGTCGCGCTGAAAACACGCATATAGAGCGCGACAGAATTCAAGGAAGTAAACAATGGAGAGCAACCAGCGGTGGCCAGTGTTCTTCTCAACGTGATGTTGAAGCGGTAAACAAAGCAGACGCGTATATCAGCCGTATATAAGCTGGACTTCATCTGATCGCTGCCTCACAGCGAATCAGCTTTCTAGTCGCCATGGCAATGGTAAACAGTGACCGTCGCCTAGATGCGAGCCAGACGCAGACATCAAAAGAGCCACATCTGGCACGCGAGCCATAGGTTCCCGACCCCTGGTTTAAGGTATATTTTAAACAGATTAATTTGTGATTAATCAAAATTAATAATGGACAATCATGCAATTAATTGCAATTATATATTTTGATTGACAGTCCTGGTTCAGATGTATTGAAACAATTCAAGGTTGGCTTAACAATTAAATTAATCTAATATCAGAGTCACACTGCAGAATCGCAGAACACTTTGTGAAGCTCACGAGTATTGTTAGATCTACAATGTAAAGATTATGTAATATATTATTGCTCAAAAATAACTGCTCACAATGTACATTTCATCAAGGGTTTTCCTTTGCTGGCCACGAGGCTATTGTTGTTGGGCCATCTATTAAGACGACGCTGTGACAAGCCCAGTAAGGACCAGAAGCTGTGTAACCTCAGCTCAGCTTAAAAGAACTTCTCATTTAGATACCCTGTTTTTGTTTCAGTCACCTGTGACCTGTGTTTGTGTGTTTCCGTGACCCTTGCACCACAGTAGTACTAGTAGTGTTCCAGGAAAACACCTTCTGCAGGTCATAAACTCCACATTATGATCCTTGGAACACCCTTCATCCCTCTTTTTGTGTGAGGTCGCTCCAGCTCTGAACCACGGCCAGTTTCTCTTTTCTGTCTTTCAAAGGTTGTTGTGGGCTGAGTTTGTAGAGATACTGGTATTTAGAAAAAAGACAAACAACTAGAAAGCCATGTTAAATGAATATCAAGCTGACTTGGAAAGAATACTAAATAATGCTAAAAAGCTGGGCTAAATTTTGGCATGGCAACTTTTACAGGGGTCCATTGACCTCTGACCTCCAGATGTGGGAATGTAAATGGGTTCTCTGGGAACCCACAAGTCTCCCCTTTACAGACAGGCCCACTTTATGATAATCACATGCAGTCTTGGGTAAAAAACTTTTTTTTTTTTTTTTTTTTTTTTTTTAAAATGGAGGATAAATGTATTATTGTCACTTATTCTCAAATTGTGTGTTTGAATATTTCTGCACACTGGGGTCCCTAGACAGTCTTGGAATTACCTAAATAGGGTATGACTGTAAAGCTGAGACTTGTGTGGATCCAATGAGCCCAACTGCATTCATGTGTGATGAGGTTAATCCTCATAGTAGCCATTTCATTGTAGTGAGACCATTTTTTAAAACTTGACCTCACTGTATAATATGTTGTGGTGACCTCTAAGATAATCACAGTGTCATGAAACTTTACAGCCACAAACTAGAGACGTAGAGCATTCAGAGGATGGATGGCTTTCATAGCTAGACAGGAATAACAGGGTTTCTGAGCAGTTTCCAGAACAGAAGTGATCGCCATCCAATTGCCAAAAAATGCAATTCTCGCAGAAATGTCAAAATGTCAAAAGGTGTCGAAACCACCAATCACAGCATGGCTTTGTCTATGGTGTTCCTCAAGGTCTTGGTGTCTTAATGTGGTATTTTTGTGGGATAACTGATCATTTTTATTAATTCTCGATTGGTTGGAAATGGTTAAATTTAGTACTAATCTTTGCAGCAACATATGAGACATAATAGAGCATGGGGGTGGTCATCACAAACATATATCATCGTGTTCTAAGTCTTGATACACTTTCAAAATGTATTTTAATTGATTAATTGATTATTATTAATTAATTTAATCATAATAATAAAGTATTATTCTTGTTAATGACTAGAACAACTTGACACACAGTGCTGAGCTGCATCTCAAATTACAATAATCTTCAGGTTCCCAGCTTTCAGGCGATGTTCACTACTTCTGACATCTACTGTCCCTCACCCCAACCCCAAACATACATTTAGATAATCTACCTCTGACAGACTCTCTCTCCATCGAAGAGACAAAACGCACAACGAACAAAGTTAAAGATGAATTTAACTGCATGATTTCATATAGTTATTTTTCCAAATTTTCTATACATATTGCAATAATATCATTGTGAATTCTTTTAGCCACGATAATTGTCCACTGAAAATTGTGACAGCCCCATACCTCTGCTGTTATGTTTATCTCAAACGGAAATGGAAGAAAAAGCATGAATGATACATGGCATGTTGTCAATACATAAGTATTCTGGGAGGAAGCGAGGGGGGAGGAAATGGTGTTATCAAAATATTGAATGGATTTTGATGCAGTCCTGCCACACATACACACACACGCACTAATATACATAAACTACTGCAGTGAGTCTGCAGGAACCAAACAACAGATGGACAGCAAGGTCAAAAATATTGTGAACAAGGAGATGAAACAGATATTTAAGGAAAACATGGACATGAAGTTTACTGATGGGAAGTGTAAATAAACAGTACGAAAATGAGAAGTGTGGAGCCTCATGTTGGACAACTTCACTAACCACCTGGTCGTCCAGCTGGTCCAGTACATCAGTAAATGACAATGCACTGTCATAAAGCATACATAACATCATACTATAAAGTATCATATAATTATGCATGAATTCAGTACTGCCTGTAGGAGGCTATTAAGGGTCACTGAGTAAAATGAATGCTGAGTCACTGCACTACGGCTCCAGCTGCAGGCCGGCAGGAAGAAAGCAGTGTAGGTATCAAGGGAGCCTGCTGAGGAGAACACGACGCTGGCCTCTGCTGCTACACCAGAAGAGTCACGGAAAAAAGGACACATAAGAGGGCAGGAGAGGCAACGGAAAGAATGAGGAGCAAACAATGGAGGGAAGGAAAGGGTGAAAAGAGGGCTGAATAAAAAGGAGAATAGTGTAGGAGTGGGGATGGACGGGGAGGGGAGAGAAAGGTGGTAAGAGAAGGGGAAGGAGAAGGGGAGAGGAAAACAAGTGGAATACAACGGGAACAGCCTGTAGGAGGACAGAAGGACACATCTACCTACTCTCAGAGCTCCTCAGCCTGACTCAGCATAACCTGAAGTCACCTCAACTTTGTCCTTTATTGCTGACTCAGCCTACTGTTGGATGAGCCCCAGGGAACCTACTGTCACGACAGAAACACTTTTGTACAATATCATTAACAAAATCAGGGCAATGCTCAACAAGCAACCTTTTTAGTCACCTGTATATGTGTGGGTGTATATATATAATATATATATATATATATATATATATATATAAATATATATATAAAAATATATATATATTTATAAATTTTACGACCACGATTCAATTTTCAATCTAAACATGCCATTGTTAGACTATGGAGTCACAATTCGTAAAGATTAACCGATAATTGGCTTTATGCCCTGACAACTGCCACTTTCAAATTGTTATTTAAAAACAGAACAGCTCCCTTTTAATTTGGAAAGTGTATCAAAACTTGGACTACAGCAGTCTATCTTTTCAATATCAGTATCTGTGTGACCCACTTCAGTACATAATCATTGCAAAAATAAAACTGAAATGTTGTCATTTACTGTCGTGCTTATTTCTCTCCTCTCTCCTCTGATCACTGTGTGTCTCCCATGGGTGTCACCGAGCTTTGGATACAGTGTGCGCTGAGAGAAGGCACTCAGCAGTCCCACTAGCATGTTACTACCAGTATCAGCTGTTCTGATTCGTCAGTGTTGAGCTAATAAAAAGGTGCATGTAGGCTGAAATTCAACCATGGTGTTCTGTTGGGAGATGCAGTGACTCAATGTTAAAAGTGTAAGGAAAAATAACTAACTAGCTAACTAATTAACTTAATAAAGTCCGTTAGCTGCAAGGCTAAATATGGATCAATGAGGCAATCCATAATAGATTAACTGCCGTGAATTCAAGCAGACTACAGCTGCCATCCTAAACGAAAGAGCAAGCAACAAACAAACAACAACAAACCTCAGATTTTAGGATGAGTTGCATTACAATTCCGGAATGTTCAGTTTGGATTTTAGAACACATAACATTACCATTCCGGAATGTTCAGTTCAGATTTTAGAATGGGTAACATTACAAATCCGGAATGTTCAGTTTGGATTTTAGAACACATAACGTTACCATTCCAGAATGATCAGTTCAGATTTTAGAATGGGTTACATTACAAATCCGGAATGTTCAGTTTGCATTTTAGAACACATAACGTTACAATTCCAGAATGTTCAGTTCAGATTTTAGAATGGGTTACATTACCATTCCGGAATGTTCAGTTTGGATTTTAGAACACATAACGTTACAATTCCGGAATGTTCAAGTTCAGATTTTAGAATGGGTTCATTACAATTCCGGAATGTTCAGTTTGGATTTTAGAACACATAACATTACTATTCTGGAATGTTCAGCTTCTATTTTAGAACACATAACATTACCATTCCAGATTGTTCAGTTCAGATTTTAGAATGAGTTACCTTACAATTCCGGAATGTTCAGTTTGGATTTTAGAACACATAACATTACTATTCCCGAATTTTCAGCTTCTATTTTAGGACACATGACATTACCATTCCAGAACTTTCAGTTCAGATTTTAGAATGGATTACATTACAATTCCAGAACGTTCATATCAGAATTTAGAATGGGTTACATTACAAATCCAGCATGTTCAGTTTGGGTTTTAGACCACATAACATTGACATTCTGGAATGTTCAGCTTCTATTTTAGAACACATAAAATTACCATTCATTCATTACAATTCAGTTCGGATTTTAGAATGCGTTACATTACCATTCCAGAATGTTCAGTTCAGATTTTAGAATGGGTTCATTACATTTCCGGAATGTTCAGTTTGGATTTTAGAACACATAACGTTGCAATTCCAGAATGTTCAGCTTCTATTTTAGAACACATAACATTACCATTCCAGATTGTTCAGTTCAGATTTTAGAATGAGTTACATTACAATTCCGGAATGTTCAGTTTGGATTTTAGAACACATAACGTTACAATTCCAGAATGTTCAGCTTCTATTTTAGAACACATAACATTACCAATCCAGATTTTTTTTTTTTTTTTTTTTTTTTTTTTTTTTTTTCATTCTCTTTTTTTATGTTCAGTTCAGATTTTAGAATGGGTTAAATTACAATCCCAGAATGTTCAGTTTGGATATTAGAACACATAACGTTACAATTCCGGAATGTTCAGCTTCTATTTTAGAACACAACGTTACAATTCCAGAATGTTCAGTTCAGATTTTAGAATGCGTTACGTTACAATTCTGGAATGTTCAGTTTGGATTTTAGAACACATAACGTTACAATTCCAGAATGTTGAGCTTCTATTTTAGAACACATAACATTACCATTCCAGATTGTTCAGTTCAGATTTTAGAATGGGTTAAATTACAATCCCGGAATGTTCAGTTTGGATTTTAGAACACAAAACGTTACAATTCCGGAATGTTTAGTTCTGATTTTAGAACGCGTTACATTACAATTCCGGAATGTTCAGTTTGGATTTTAGAATACATAATGTTACAATTCCGGAATGTTCAGTTCAGATTTTAGAATGGGTTACATTGCAATTCCAGAATGTTCAGTTTGGATTTTAGAACACATAACATTACAATTCCGGAATGTTCAGCTTCTATTTTTTAGAACACATTAATTACGATACAGGAATGGTCAGTTCAGATTTTAGAATGAGTTACATTACAATTTCGGAATGTTCAGTTTGGATTTTAGAAGGGGTTCATTACAATTCCGGAATGTTCAGTTTGGATTTTAGAACACATAACATTACAATTCCGGAATGTTCAGTTCAGATTTTAGAATGCGTTACGTTACAATTCCGGGATGTTCAGTTTGGATTTTAGAATGCGTTACGTTACAATTCCGGCTGTTACATGTCTTGAGCACAGCTGTATTTTCCTTTATATGCATGACATAGGGCAGGGTCAGAGAAAAATAATAATTGTCAGTCCTGCCTTTGATTTCAGTGGTCGGGATCGGAAGCCAGTTTCAATTCAATCATTTTCCAATTTAGAGTCAAACTTGTGATGTCCCCAGTATATATGGATGAAAGCTTGTTGCCGCAGAGCAATACTTCTTAGTCTGAACTAGTCTGAATCATTCAATGCAACAGCAGTCGGACATATGCTTTGCTCCTTAAATAGAAATTATGGATCAATGTGGCAATCCATTACAGAGTAACTGCCGTGAATTCAAGCTGACTACAGCTGCCACCCTAAGCGAAAGAGCAAGCAACAAACCTTTTGGAGCCAAGTTTAAAAACTGCAGTGAACTTCAGAACAATAATATAGAGCAGTGATAATGCCAGAAGATAGACATTTGTCAACCATAAGGGAATGTGACATTTTGGATAGTTTATTGCATATTGCCTCTGGAGAGCATGACGTGTAGCACAAGACACAGGGAGTAGGATGCCTGAATATTAATGAATTATCAATTTTGAATTTGAACACACCATCACAGTTTAATCAGTTAAATTTATAGTATCTATATAGGAGTAGCCTATAAAAAATGTCAAGTATTTATTTATTTGTTTGTTTTTCCTTTTCAGAAAGTGCCTGAGAGTCCCAGAAGGTAATATGGGTTTGGTTTTGACATAATGTTTTTGTATCCAATTTAAGCAATAAATTGCAGAGTTTTCTAACAATTAAACCAATTAATTTTTCAGTCTTATTTTCTCCTTTGTATATTTTCTAGGGCTGTACATCAATTAACTATTTAAGCATGATTAATCGCATGATTGTCCATATTTAATCATGACTAATACGCAAATTAATCAGAAATGTTTTTACTGTTCAAAATGTATCTTAAAGGGAGATTTGTCAAATATTTACTACTCTTATCAACATGGGAGCGGGAAAATATGCTGCTTTATGTAAATGTATGCAGATATTTATTATAGGAAATTAATTACCAGCACAAAACAATGACAAATATTGTCCTGAAACCTCACAGGTACTGCACTTAGCATAAAAAAATGCTGAAATCATAACAGAAAACTTGACTTGACTATGACTTGATCCAAACTGCATGTGATTATCATAAAATGGGCATGTCTGTAAAGGGGAGACTGGTGGGTACCCATAGAACCCATTTTCAACATATCTGGAGGTCAGAAGTCAAGGACCCCTTTGAAAATGGCCATGCCAGTTTTTCCTCGCTGATATTTAGTCTAAGCTTGGAGTGTTATTTAACCTTCTTCCCAACAGGCTAGTATGACATGGTTGGTACCATAGGTTTTCTAGTTTCAAATGATGCCAGTATCTTCAGCCTGCTACAACCTAAAAATACCAAATTGTATTAATGCTTTAAAGAAATTAGTAGCATGAAAATTATTTTATATCTCTAGTTGTGCTACATTGATTTTGATCCTTTTTTTTTCACTGTCTATTGTGAGTATGACAGTATCATAATGCAATGCTAAGTTGATGGAGTACTCCTTTAAATAGAGCACAGTCATCATTCATTTTATTAGTAACACCTGTGCTTTTCCTCCTATGCCAAGTCAAAATGTCTGCTGTAAAAAAAAAAAATCCTACTGACTTTTTGTCCAAACCTGCCGCCTACATTTCCTGCAATACAGCTTGACTCGGTTGGAGATTTGTGTGAGTTATGCTAACACTAATAAAAATAATAATAGTGGCTAATGTAGCCTCAACCCACTAGCCTCAAGCAGAGAGGAGAAGCAGGTACAGAGGTCTGGTAAGATCACTTCTTTCCAACTCCACACCCCAATTTTTTTCATTTCTAACTTGCAGTCGTCAGCCCCAACGCCGAGTCAAGAGACATCACTCAAGGCAATTTATCAAAGCAGCTCTATCAGTGCAGCTCTCTCAGAAGCCATAAAACGCTTTAGGCAGCTTTTGTCATAGACGCAATAGCACTCCCCAAGACCTGTAAACAAACTACAAGCTAAGCAATGTACTGCTGTGTGGACCCCATGCTAGCTCAGAAAACTGATTGATGCAGCAATAGACCAGCAACTCCTGTGTTCTGCATTTGTGAATGGAGTCTGGTCTGGTGGCTTTGAAGACAGCGATATAATGGCTTCAGATCCCTGTCAGAAAGGACTGTGATGGTAAGATCAAGCTGTGACCAATATAGTTTTTTTAGGGGGCTGAAATATGTTTTTCTGCTGCTCCTGTCCACAGTTGCTTTAACTCACCATCACACAGCCCTTCCCAGCAGGGAACTGAAGCAATCACGCTCTTTAACACCACCAGACTCCATGTACAACAGCAGAAATTTGACTTTGCAGAACGTGACAGAATAAGTACAACCCCACTTCAAAAAATCCAAACTAACTTTGTCAGTCATTACCAAACTTAACACAGCTAACTTTGACTTTAGCTTACTTTGATAACCTGCGTCACTGTTTTTCGCAAATGCTGAGTGGGCATTTCTATTTGAAAAGAAAAAACAAAGAGAACGGAGATGGACCCTCCCTTTAAGTGTCTCAGTAAGCTATGACAATGTGACAACATGCACAACATCAGGCCCCTGAAACTGAAGTAGCTAAATGGAACTCAGAATCATTCATTTTATTATTAGGGCTGTCAAAGTCAATGCAATAATAACACAAAAATTTGTTTTAACTCCACTAATTTCTGTAACGCATTAACGCAACTTGCAATTTTTGGATCATAGTGGGCTCAGCTTTAAAGGCAGAGTGAAGATCACAGTATCACATGAAACTAGAAAACCAAAAAACAAATTTTGGAGAGGAAAAACCGGCACAGTGATTTTTAAAGGGGTCCCTTGACCTCTGACCTCTAGATATGTGAATGTAAATGGTTTCTCTGGGTACCCACCAGTCTCCCCTTTACAGACACACCCACTTTATGATAATCACAGTCAGTTTGGATCAAGTCATAGTCAAGTCAGCACACTGACACACTGACAGCTGTTGTTGCCATGTTATACTTTAAGCAGATTTTTATGCTAAATGCTGTAACTGTGAGAGTTTCTGGACAATATTTGTCACTCTTTTGCATTGTTAATTGATTTCCAATAACAAATACATACATACATTTGCATAAAGCATCATATTTGCCCACTCCCATGTTGATAAGATTATTAAATACTTGACAAATTTCTCTTTCAGGTACAACTGAACTGATAGAAAAAAAAAATGCAATTAGTCATGCATAACTATGGACAATCACGCGATTAATCATGATGAAATATTTTAATTGATTGACAGCCCTAATAAATAGACGTAATATGGTGCACGAGTTCTTTGATAAATTGTAAAAAGTGAAAGGCATGGGTACCAGTGAAGTCAAGTCAATTTTATTCCGGTGGCCAAAAATCAGAAATTAGCCTCCATCTCTACGGCATACAACACCCTTTATCTTTAGGACCAGTCATCTCTGAGCATCTCTAAATGCCACATAAACGTTGGTTTCTTACAGTGAACAGTGTTCCAGTTAGCCGACATGTATCTGGTTTCAGGAGCAGAGGTCCTGAACTGTTAATGAGAGTGTGGAACACGTCACAGGATTTGTAACAACACCATGACAGTGCTGAGTGTCAGTGGCAGAGAGAGTGAGTGGAAGTGTGTGAAAGAGAGAAAATACAGGAACGCTGGATTGCTTCAGAGAGGCAAGAAGCGAGTGAATCAGCTCGTTTCCCCTGCTGCCTTGAGGGCTAGACGGTCTGACAGGCTAGCAAATAAGGATGACTCATCCTGACTCACACACAGCCACACACACACAGGTGGGCACACATACACAAACACAGGGCTGATGGATTATTCCCACCGTAAAACATGCTTTTGTGGCTTCCCGTCGCTCTGAAAGGAAACCTCTCAGATTGTTCTGCCCTTTTCGCAAATACTCTCTTGCTTACACATTGCTTCACGCACCCTCTCTCTCTCTCTCTCTCTCTCTCTCTCTCTCTCTCACACACTCACACACACTCTCTCTCTCTCTCTTTTCTTGCCCCTCTTCTTGCCTTCCCGGCTGCATTGACAAACACTGCCCTGCAGCCACCGACCTGTGACTCATCCTCGTTGCCTTTCTGTCTGTCTGTCTTTCTGTCAAGATGTGTGCACAGACACAAGCATATGAGCACATTTAAGGCCATGAACACACACACACTCACATGCGCGTACACATCAGGTTTGCATTCCAGTCTTTTGTGAAGATGAGACTCTACTGGTGAGGGGTTTCCAGATCGTGATGAGCTGATATCTGAACAACCTTCAAAAGATAAATGCTGCTTTGATCACACACGCACGCACGCACGCACGCACGCACGCACGCACGCACGCACAACTGTTGACAGTCTTTTGGAGATCAACTGATGCCGACGTGAAGGCAGCTTTTTTTAAGGACGATCTCACACTCAGGACAAACTCAGTATGTTTGACACATGTTTGACTACTGAGATGTCTGGACAGAATCAGACTATTTCCCACTTTGTACTAATAGTTAATTTGTTTAGAGCAGTGGTTCCCTGTTCTTTCCTTAACAGGCCTCTTTTTAATCAGAGTAAACTAACGACCCCTGACTAAGTGATGCACTTTATAGAGATTTAATATTATATTCAATGCACAACAATAACAGCACAGAACAACTGATAAATTACAGGAATAACTGCAGGAGGTTTGTGTAAAATGAGCTATCCAGATGAATTTTAATCAAATTATTTCCCATGAATATTCCATCAGAGATGATGTTTCCTGTTTTAGGGGAAATTTTAATACAATTATCTGTCTGTATTATCTTTTTCTTTTTTTTTTTTAAACAATCATCCATATATAATAGGCTTGTCGTTGTAGTCAGTGTTACTGGTGTTACACCATGGTCGTGCACATACTGATAACATTACGCACCTACCACCTCATGGTCATTTTGTTTTTTTAATAGGAATAAAACCCATTCAGTTCATTTTGGCGTATCAGCGGCATGTTATCAATACAAAGTCAAACAACTGACAGTGGGTGCATCTGCTCCATACGGCGTCTCAGTTCAGAGTAGGAAGTATCATATTTCATACATGGGACGAGAGAGAGTTGACAGACAAAAAGCAAAAGCGCATATTTGGTCATACTGCAGATTTAAACCCAATGCTATAAGAGAACCATAATGTTAATGAGGCCATCGCGTTGTGGAGGTCAGAGCGGTCCCAGCTGGTGTGTGCTGTGGGGCAGCGCAGGGTGGAAACATGAGGCCTCGCTGTGAAAGCTGGACTGGGGAGGCCAGACACAACGGTAAAAATCAAAGTAAGCGTGCTACACATGTTGCCCCCCGTCTTGTCTTGTCACACCGGTGTGGTCACAAATTTATTAACCAGTGGGAAAATTTCCTCACCGTCACATCCCTGCAAGTTTATAGCTTCTTTTTCCTTTTAAACAAATTCAGTATTATCTTCTCCCTGAAGTTTGGCCAATGTTCTATCAGCTCTTTGGTTGTTTTAACTGTGTACTTTTCTAATGCAGGATGAGGCTGTTTAGCAGAGAGGAAAGGAATGTGAATGTAACTTGCGTTCAGGTCTTCACCGCGCCCTTATCCTGTGAGTTTGTATCTTAAATAACAATCCAAACATTAAACATAACAATTTCATTTTGTGATGAAATGAATGAAAGGCTGAGATATAAGCTAGCTGTATTTTCTACAACAAGTTGTTTTATACTCCTTAAAATCAAGGAGGATTTGCAACCCCCCCATAATGCTTTGGCGACTTTAAAATGTCCACTTCCTTCAAATATTGACTGAAAAGCAAATTGTTTGGCTACTGCCATTAATAGAAAGTAATTCTGTGGGAAACACTGTCCTCCTTGTTAGTGTTCTCAGGAACAAGTTGGAGATGTCTTCCCCTCGGTCCAACTACCGTACACACTGACATTAAGACCGGAGAACAAAACTGTGTGTGTAACAGGATCAGCATGTGTGCCAAGGTTAAGTGATGTAGCCTGAATGAGTTGCCGGAGTTTGAGCGACTGTGTGTGCTGAGTGGCCCCCCTTGTCCCTTTGCATTATCAGCATCTGCTTAAGGACAACTGCTTTGTGTGTGTAATGTGTGTGCATGTGTGATACCTGCGTTGGGTCCATGGTGGCTCTCGTCCAACACCAGACTGTTCATACATTTAAGCTCCCAGTCTTGGACCTCAGTATTCCACAGAGCAGGGACCAACACTGTATACTGGGCTCTGCAGATGGAAGAGAGTGGGTGGGGTTGAGATCTTTTTAATGCTACCTGGAACTAGATTTAGGTTACTGGGATGCACCGATTTATTAGCCGAACATCTAAAACAATAGTGACCAGCTGCTGATTTGGAGGTGTGCACAGGTGGTCCATTTGCAAAGGGTCAAAAAAAAAGTTGGCAGTGTGGGAGTATTACACCGTCTTGTAGAAAGACCAGCGACGTTATGTGACGAAACACTGCTCACATTTCTAATCGCTTTTACATTCAGCCCTTTTAATTTATAGTTGACAAAAAATCTTTTACTGTGTAAGCAATGACACATTCTTGTCATTGGGTTGTTGTGTAGCAGCAGAAAAAGCTTTTTAAGCAGTTATTTAACAAAAGACTTTTTCATATAAACAAGGTCATTTCATAAATTTGTATGATTGAATTAGTGCTCATTCAAAGGCAGCATGATGAAATGCTGAATGACTTTTCAGCCTAGTTATTAGTTGTATAAATGAAGAGCTCTTCGTTTCCCTGGCACAAAAGGGGAATGAATTAAAACAAAAACAAAATAAACAAGAAAACATTGGTATCAGCTATCGGCCAAATTGTTATTTTCATTTTACATGGGTACTGGCTCAGAATCGGTGCATCCTTAGTTACAACAACAAGACGGTGGTAGCATGAACCTCCCCTCACTTACATTGGCATTGCATTAGGAAAGGACCAATCTGAACAGGAGGAATTGTTACAGCAAGAAATAACTGGTTTATATGGGGAACTGATTAATGCTTTTTGACAGATCTGTTAAAATTGCGAACCTATCCTTTAAATGTGTTTCTGTGTGTATATAATGCAAGATGAGAGTGATGGAGGAAAGGAAGACAGAGACAGAGGAGGGAGAGGAGGTGATAAAACAATGATACGTAATCGGGATGGATCACATGGTTGCGCTATCCATCCCAGTAAATAATGATAAATGGTTGCAGACAGCAGTAGATAGTGTTCAGAGAGAGAATGAAAATAGAGCGATACTGAGAGAAGAAGAATGACTGATGTGTACAAGCTGTGACGTAGTTTAAAAAGATCCCATCATGCATTTCACAGATGATGCCGTGCTACTGGTCAACAGCTGGACAAGTCTAGATGGCACCTTCTCTTTCATTTATGCACGTTGTCGTTACAGTCTCAATGGCCGTGATGGCTGTTGTACAAACTTGTGCCAATGGTTTGGATATGAATCACACCCTCTTTACATCTTAATGCTCAAACACAAGCTAAAACTAAACTAAACTTAAAACTTGATATTACTTATACAGTTGCAAGTATGCAAGTATGTGAACCCTTTGGGATTACTTGGATTTCTGCATGAATTAGTCATAAAATGTGTTCTGATCTTCATGTAAGTCACAACAATAGACAAACAGGCTGCTTAAACTAATACTGCACAAAAAAATTATAGGTTTTCATGTTTTTATTGAACACAACATGTAAACATTCACAGCGCAGGGTGGAAAAAGTATGTGAACCCCGAGGCTAATGACTTCTCCAAGAGCTAATTGGAGCCAGGAGTCAGCCAACCTGGAGTCCAATCACTGTGATGAGATTGGAGGTGTTGGTTAAAGCTGCCCTGCCCTATAAAAAACACACACCAGTTTTGAGTTAGCTGTTCTCAAGAAGCATTGCCTGATGTGAACCATGTCTCGCACAAAACAGCTCTCAGAAGACCTACGATCAAGAACTGTGATATGAAGCTGGAAAAGGGTTACAGAAGTCTCTCTAAAAGCTTGATGTTCATGTGTCCACGGTCAGACAGATGGTCTACAAATGGAGAAAGTTCAGCACTGTTGCTACTCTCCCGTGATTGTCCTGTAAAGATGGCCGCTAGAGCCCAGCGCAGAACGCTCTGTGAGGTGAAGAAGAATCCTAGAGGGTCAGCTAAAGACTTACAGAAATCTCTGGCACATGCTGACATTTTAGTTAACAAATCTACAATAAGTAAAACATTAAAGAATAACGGAGTTGATGGGAGGACACCACAGAGGAAGACACTGCTGTCCAAAAAAAACATTACTGCAGGTCTGAAGTTTGCCAAAGAGCACCTGGATGCTCCACAGCACTAGTGGCTAAATACTCTGTGGACAGACGAAACCAAAACTGAAGGAACACACAACGCTATGTGGAGGAAAAAAGGTTCAGCACACCAACATCAAAACCTCATCACACATGAAATATGGTGGAGGGGCATCATGGTTTGGGGCTGCTTTGCTGCCTCAGAGCCTGGACGGATTGCTGTCATCAACGGAAAAATGCATTCAATAAAAACTTTTTTTTGCGCTGTATTAGTTTAAGCAGACTGTGTTTGTCTATTGTTGTGACTCAGATGAAGATCAGAACACATTTTATGGCCAATTCATGGAGAAATCCAAGTAATCCCAAACGGTTCACATACTTTTTCTTGCAACTGTATAGCTGACATCAGTTTGACCAAATCAAGTTAGCAAGTTGGTTGAAGAGTGTTCTTCTATTGAATTACTTAGTTTAAGTTATGTGGCAGCAAATCCATCCACCCCTGTTTAGCTGAGCCCTTAAACCTGCAGTAGGCAGAATATTTTTTGCATCATTGGGCAGAAATGTTGTAATTCAAGTGTTCTGAGAGAAAACTAGACTTCTGCAGCTCCTCATGGCTCTGCTTTCAGCCTTTGCAAATCTAGCCTGTGACAGAAGACTTTGACCAATCACAGGTAATTTCAGAGAAAGGGGTTTCAATTGGCATTCCTATTGGCTGTGCTCCAGCTGGTGGGCGGTGCTTGGTATTTTTTCAATAGATCTCAACATGGCTGCCAGGTCACAAATTTTCTCATTCTACAGCTACAGTAACTACAAGATATTTCTGAAAACATCTGAGGTGAG
Source organism: Pterois miles (assembly GCA_947000775.1). Lineage (NCBI taxonomy): Eukaryota > Metazoa > Chordata > Actinopteri > Perciformes > Scorpaenidae > Pterois > Pterois miles. Next base: position 20,182,144 of record CAMQGK010000144.1, on the reverse strand, counting down.
AAATATGCATTACAGTAACAGAATATTGATTCATATTTGGAGTTCGCTAGTGACTGACAGCTGGCTCTCATAGACGGAAGCTGGAGATCAGCTCTGATTGGTTGTTTTCCTCCAGTCTGCTTCTCAGAATGATGTAGAATTAAAAGGAATGTAGTTTTTCCAATTGCGCTCATTTTTTAAAAAACTACATTCCTAATTAATTTCCGGACATCATGATTCTTTGATTATATTAAGTGTTTATATCAAAAATAAAATGATCAGTTGATATATCATAATCAGATTCTTAACTCCAAAATCAGGGTCAATCAATAGCAGTATTGGTCTCAACAAATTCAGTATTGGTCAGTCTATATTTAACATTTCTTCTCTTTAATTTGGCACACAGCATCTCTAAACTTTACCAAACCGGTCCTGTATATATAACCTACACAGGTCAGAGGAGAACGAGACATAATATGATGAACTGGATACATGTGTGTCTTTCAGGGAAATTCACTGTATGTTTCAAGACTATAAACCAATTTTCTGAATGAAGTTGCTTCAGGAAAGGCTCTGCCAAAAAAGACATGGACTTGTATGTAAAAAAAACTGAAATGCATATCATGTCAAAAGAAGAAAGAAGAGAAGCAAGAGGGACCCGCTGAGTGAGTCGAAGTGCTTTTGGGAATGTTTGAAAGAGAAGAGAAAAAACTAAAGCCGAGACTTTTTTGAAGCCAGCCTTGTCAGTGTGAAGTAAACAAATGATGTGTGGACCCCTCTAGCTGAACGAGGGTGTCAGTGTGTCAATGAGGATAAATGGAGGAATGAAAAGAGGCATATGGGGGGGGGGGGGGGGGGGGGGGGGGGAAAAGTATATGAGAACACAGGGGAGGAGGGACAGCCCAGGGAGGTTTATGGGAATTGACTACTGCGAAGGAGGTGAACAAAAGAGAAAGAGATAGGACTGGTGGAGGGCACTAAGAAAAACAGTGTGTATAGGGAGTGAGTGGGATGAGGGTATAGAGGGGGAGACAAAGAGAGACAGGACTGGCCACAGGAGATATGGACACTGAGTCAGTCAGTAGTAGGGCGCTGGATGTTGTAGGTTGTATGGGAACTCATGATTAAAAATGAACAGTGTTCAAATTTACCATTAATTCATCAAATCCAATTTGAGTTTTCAATCTTCATAATCACCTTTAAAATATATGATATGATGAGTATTTTTCAAGTATTTTTTTCAACCACAACTTTAAAGCTGGAATAGGCAGGTTAGAGCAAATATGATTTAAAAAAAATAGTTGTTTTTATGAAATGGTCACTGTATCCTGACGGAAATACATGAGACATGTAATTTAAAAAAAAAAAAAAAAAAAAAAAAATCACGTTCCTCTGTGTCCCCCGGTGTCCTGCGGTGCTGCTAATGGCAAAAAGAAAACAACCAATCAGAGCCGAGCTGGAGCCTTGCTGTCTCTGAACAGCTGTTAGTCAAACTCTGATCAAACTGTAATGCGTATTTCTAGTATAAAATGTTTTCACAAACATCTCGTAGTTACTGTTTAGCTGTAAAATGAGAATGTTTGGGCCCCGGCCACCATGTTGAGATCATTATATCCATCCAACCATCGTCAACCGCTTATCCCATTAGGGGTCGCGTGGGGCTGGAGCCGATCCCAGCTGGCATAGGGCGAAGCCGGGGTTCACCCTGGACAGGTCGCCAGTCCATCGCAGGGCACATAGAGACAGACAACCATTCACGCACACATCCACACCTACAGGCAATTTAGTCATCAATGAACCTAAACAGCATGTCTTTGGACTGTGGGAGGAAGCCGGAGTACCCGGAGAAAAGCCACGCTTACACGGGGAGAACATGCAAACTCCACACAGAAGAGTCCCAAGCTGGATTCGAACCTGCGACCCTCTTGCTGTTTGATCGGAGTTCACGAGTGATTGACAGCTGCCTCTGTTGAATGAACAGCCAATAGGAACGCTCTCTCTCTGAAATGACCTGTGAATGGCCAAAGTCTTCCGTCACGTGATTAGATTTTTTAACGCCTGAAAACAGAGTCATGAGGAGGTGCAGAAGTCTTGTTTTCTCAATTGAATTACAATATGCTAAAAGGTTATTATGGATTACGGATGGAGGTTTAACTTACCAATAAAAAAACAACAAGAACATCAACTAGAGAACAAAAGAGATCCTATTGTAGATTTTAATTTGTATTTCATGACTGAGGTAGGTTATTACTTAATCTCCAAGACAAACCAAGTGCCCGAGATTCAATGACATCACCATAAACACTGTGTTCAAGGAGAGCAAGCTGACATTCATTTCAACATTCATTTGTGACTCATTAATAGCTAGCGCAGATTTATGAGGAATGCATTTTTTTACAATGTTGTTCCTGGTGATGCTCCTGATGATGTCCTTAGAATAAAAGTGAAGGATGATTACAGTTCATTGTGAGGAGGACATGAATGTGTGTACCACATTTTAAATGCAATCCATTCCATAGTTGTTGAGACATGTCACTACAAACCACAAATTTCATTCTACTGGTGGCACTGCATGAAAAGCCAAAGTCATTACGATTTAATCTCGGCACTGTGGATATCCGTAACAAATTTAATGGCAATAAATTACGGCTGTAAATCCATTGAAATATTTAATTGGGATTAATCGCATGATTGTTTGTAATTAATCATAATTAAGCGCAAATTAATCACACATTTAGTTACCTGTTCAAAATGTACCTTAAATGGAGATTTGTCAAGTATTTAACACTATTATCAACGTGGGAGTGGGCAAATATGCTGCTTTATGAAAATGTATGTATAAATGTATTATTAGAAAACAATTAATAACACAAAGCAATGTCAAATATTGTCCAGAAACCCTCACAGGTTCTGCATTTAGCATAAAAAAATATCCTCAAATCATAACATGACAAACTGAAGCCAAACAGGCATCAACAGCTGTCAGTGTGTCAGTGTGCTGACTGGATGACTTGTCCCAAACTACATGTGATTATCATAAAGTCATAAAACATAAAGATTATCATGTCTGTAAAAGGGAGATTCATGGGTACCCATAGAACCCATTTTGATTCACATATCTCGAGGTCAGAGGTCAAGGGACCCCTTTGAAAATGGCCATACCAGTTTCTCCTCAGCAACAGTTTGGAGCATTATTTAACCTCTTTAATGATAAGCTAAGCTAAGTATGAAATGGTTGGTACCTATAGATTCCTTAGGTTTTTATATGATACCAGTATCTACACTCTAGCTCTAAAACTGAGCCTGCTACAGCCTGACAGCTGTGTTAATGCATTAAAAGAATTACTGACATTAAAATTTGTGTTAACTCGTTATCATCTTATCTTTGACAATAAATCAAATAGTTGTTGAGATATTTAGGTGTGGACCAACATGCCTCACTGACCCACAGACATTTTAATCCACAGCCTCCCAATAGGATGGCTAAAACAAATAGGTGGAGACACAGCAGGCACCATCACTGAATAAAGGGGGGAGGGAGGTGAAAGAATAGTAAAAAGACATTACTAAAATGCACTGCTCAACTGATCTATATGGAAACCAAAGTTTAAATGGGAAACATGAGGAAGAAATATAAGCAAAGAGTTGGAAAAACAGACTGAATAAATCCACCCTGCTGCTACTAGCGATGTACTCGGGTGTACTAGGAGTCATTGTTGCACCCTATGACTGAGGTGACAGCTGACTGACAGCCCGGTGTAGACAGACACACACATGAGATGGATGAGCCTCTCAACCAACCATTAATCAGAATGGGCTATATGGGTGCATGACAACTTCTATTTATACCATTCACAGTCTAAAAGAGCAAAGATCCTTCAGGAAAATTAAGAGAGGTTGGAGATCTTGTCTTGTCCTCTCGCCCTCTTGTTTCTATGGCTACATCCACACTAATACATTTTTATCTTTAAAAATGCACAACTTTTGCTGCATTTATGCGTCCACACTACTTCTGCGTTTCTGAACCCCCACAACAGAGACATCCTGCTGCTGACCTCATTTTAGTTTTAATACTGCAGGGTTGCATTTTAGTGTGGACAGAGAGAAACAGAGTCCTTTGAAAACAATGACGCAGACATTCGCCCACATTCGCTTTTTGAATGGGTCCCATCACATGAAATTTTTCCTGAAGAAAACAAATGACATCAGCCCCGACCACCAGTGGTTCATTTCAACATGGATAACAAGTCATCGGCATTGCTGCCCTTGTTGTCTCCGCTAGCAGCTGTTGTCCAGTTAAATTCTGCATTTATAATGCTGCTTCTGCCTACATGCACAGGCAAGCTGTTATTTGAGCGCTTTGCATCAATTCCCCTATACAACACTGCTTCCTGTTACACTGGCACGCACATGCCCAGTGTACCTGAATGGTCATGTGATGTGTTTTCAGCATAGCAGTATTGACAGAGATTAATTCGAAACATGCCCTAAAACACTTGTCTAGATGGAGATCATTTTCGTTTTAAAACAGTTTTTGTTACAACCAGGGTTGATTGTGTGTCTGAAAGGGTAAACCCGCACTGACTGGCTTGGCATCACAACCCAGGTCGAGAGGTGGGTCAGACCTGGGTTGATTTCCACGTGAACGGCACAGACCAGGGTCGCCTCTCTCTTTAATCCTGCAGACCTCTAACCCCCACAGCCACCCACCAACACATTTCCATCCTCATCTGAGCTACTTGGTATGCATTGCTCCCAGGTTGTGACCCAGGTCATACCTGAACTGTCCTGACCAAGGTTCAGCCACGATGGACTGGCTTGGTTTGAACTGACAAAAGGAGGGCTGAATCAGGGTCAGATAGCGCTGGCCCAACCCTGGTCATTGGTGTGAAAGGGGTAATAGTGTACCTTCTTTCTCTAGCGACTTCTCTCTCTGATCCTGCATTCATCTTCCTTTCCCTCTTTTACCACACTCAGTCCCTTCCCATATTTCTTCAACAGTATCTTCCCAGTGTAAGGGGATCCTGCCTTGGGAGACAGTCGGACCACTTAGTGTTGACTTCTGACCAGGCTTTCGTAGTGATGCCAAGCAGGCAACAAGGGCTTCTCAATGTGATGAGGTGGCAGGCTGCCCACTGAACACCAGGGCTAGAACAAAACGGGACTGTCAGTGCTGCCCTTGATACATGCATATACAAACAGAAAAGAGTTTTGCACATGGATCAATATGTGCCAGTTCTTTCCTTGTAGCACAGAAACAAGCTGTGCATTATTATTATTATTATTATCATGATAATTTTTATTGCTACAAATGCTACAAATAAAGCATTAAAAATGGTCAGTTAAACAGTTGTTTAGCTGTTTTCTACAATAATCCTCAAGATTTGTCCTTCATAATCCACTTTGCATTAATTGGTTCGTACCTAGCACGCATTCTCCCCCTCTGGCTCATGATAAAGTGCTTTATCACTGCCTCTGACACAGCTACGTTTATGGAAACTACTTGGCTGTATAGCCTCCATTTATCCAAAGTCGACTGCACAGATCTTTGTCCAAGGTAAACAAAGTTCGGTCCAAACAGAGGGACCTTTTCTACAATGAGAAGCGCATATGAGTGTGAAATTTAAGTAGTTGAAGGGAGCTTATCTATTAAAACAAATATGATAAACTGGATAAACTGTGCACCAGTCCGTCACACACACACACTGGCTGTATACACAAACCCGGTGACCCTGCTGAGTTGCTATAGCTACAGCTCCATGTCAACAAAACATGTCCGTCGGCATGTGACGTTCATATTCAACACAGAGAGAGGGGTCCCACTGAAAGCAGCGTGGGCTGCCATTGAAGAAACTAATTTAGCATAAAGGATGCTTAATCCAAAACATGTACAAAGACAACCACAGCAAAACAATGACAGTCTACTTTTCCTGGAATGCTGGTGTCAAAATATGTCCAGTCCTGATGAGCTGATTGATATTCATGAGCTGCCGGGGGGGTTTTATTTAGGACCAAGTCTAAAAACTGAGCTCTCTGCTCTGAGAACTGAGCTGCACATTCTTCAGAAGGCCCCTTCGCTTTCTACACATTCATGAGGGTGGTCTGGGACAATATTCATGACATTTATGATATTGTGTTCAAAATAAAATGTGGATAAAGGACAGCCACACATACAGTTGCAAGAAAAAAATATGTGAACCCTTTGGGATTACTTGGATTTCTGCATGAATTGGTCATAAAATGTTGTGATCTTCATCTAAGTCACAACAATAGATAAACAGTCTGCTTAAACTAACACCGCACAAAAAATTATATGTATGTTATTGGTTCACATAATTTTTCTTGCAACTGTATATAGGAGACTACAGTTTCTAAATGTCAAAAGCCACTTAGTTGTATATTTAGGGCTGAGTGTTGTAAAAATCAGGCGATACGATATGTATCGTGATACAGGGGTAATGATCAGGTCAGCAGTCTTCCCCATGATTGTGAATTCCACTGAACCAGACTGAGAGACCTTTGTAAGGCTCAGGAACCCTTTGCAGGTGTTTTGGATTAATTAGCTGATTAGAGCATGACACTTTGAGCCTACAATATTGAACGTTTTCACAATATTCAATTTTTCTGAGATTTTGAATTTGAAATATCTCACTTTGCATGCTATATTAGTTTCACCTTTTAAGTTGAATTACTGAAATAAATGAACTTTTACAAGATACTCTAATTTTTAGAGTTTCACCTATGTAACTGTGACCGGCAAACAATCGGAAATATAATATAGCACTGACCCTTCATTTGGCAACTGCCCTGCACCTTGAGGAGACCAGCGGCAAGTCCTGAGTCTATTCAGTCCAATGTGAGAAGTGAACATGACCACAGATTAAGACAAATCTTCACTACTACAAAGACGGAGGACGGGAGTTTATGTTTGTAAGCACAGAGCCAACACTATGTCTACAGAGCAGAAAGCGTTTATCAATAAAGCTATTCCGTGTTCAACCTCGCTTTACTTACACATCAACCGGTACTCTCAACAGAAGGGGTAACACTGCTCCCTCATCATTCAGGTCCATCAGACGAGGCTCCAGGAGCTCAATGATGGTCAGAGCAGTACGAAACACAGCTGACAGGCCTGAGGAGACGTAGATGTAACCAAGAGAAGATAGAGTGGATGAAAAACAATGAACGATGTGAGGTAAGCACCCCTGAAACCAGTTTGATTTGCCTGCTAATCTCTTCCCTAGCACTGGACCAAACTGAATGATGCTTACATTAATTAAGAAAAAGTCACAGTAAAGAAAAAACTATTGTCTTAACATTGAATATTATGTATTAAAACTAAATTATAAATTTTTTGCCCCCTTCCACACTGAGTGAATGTGAGCAAATGTGAAATCTACAGTAATGTCTGTGTGCTTGTGTATACATACCGTGCAGAATGATCAGATCCCAGACAGCCAGGACAGAGTCCCAGCAGGGCAGGGAAGTGAAGAGAGTGAGGAACCATGGCATCACAAAGTGGACTGACAAGACTCCCACTGACTCCTGCAGGGAGGTTGGGAAAACAGGGAGGGTTGATTTGGCATAACCAAACATGCATTCAAGACTAGTTTCTCTGCCAATTTCTGTCAAATTACTGACCTAGCTGAAATATCCATCCAAGACATGTACAGTTTAGATAGTATTGTTGAAAATTGAATATGAGTTTAATGCATTTCTTGAATGGGGTTACAGACAAATTCTGGTGTGTATGTTAACAGCTTGTAATAGTGAAGAAGTACTTTGGGTCCTTCATGTGTTGCTGTTTGCTCATATCTGGTGGGTTTAACCCAAGAACAAAAATCAGCTTGCTTGCCTTAACTCTACTGAACAGCTCTATTACAAAGGAAATGCTGACCACTGATTTGTTATAGGCTTTTTCTGTGAGGGAGGGTAACTTGTGTCTACAATAAGCCCCTGTGGTGGGTGTGTACTGTATGTGTGTGTTGGCTCCAAAAGGGCAGCTTTCCTCCCAGACCTGCTGAGTCGACGTGAAGTATAACAATCTCTTCAAAGACACAAATGGTAGCAGTGAATGAATCACAGTGTGCCAATTTTGAACACCACAACTGCAACATGGCTAAGAATGCTCAGAAGAAGGCTCAGTATTGCAAAACCAATTAAGAAATTCATAATTTGACACGACTAAGTGCGGTTTCCGAAGTTGTTCGATCATCCGATAGGCATTTCTGATGAAGAATACTACTGCCGTCAAGGGTCTACTCTACAGCCATGCTAGCGGCTCTGTGAGGCTGTACTTTGGCACAGAGGTGCTTTGTTGCTAAATGCTAACACAAACATGCTAACATGCTCACAATGACAATGCCAACATGCTGGTGTTTAGCAGGTATAATATTTACAATGTTCACCATAGGTTAGCATGTAAGCATGAGAACAATTAGCATTAGACACAAAGTACAGCTGAAGTTGATGGTAACGTCATTAGTCCTGAAGACATCCGGTCGTATATCAAACTTTTAGACAAATTACAATGTGAAGGAGATCACCAAAGAGATCACCATAGTTATCCTGTGGTGGACATGAATATGTGTACCTAATTTCATGGCAATGCACACAATAGTTGTTGAGATGCTTTCCTGAAAACTACAAATGTGAACCTAATGGTGTGGTAGAGGAAATATCACAGGAACACCAAAGTTAATAGGAATCATCCTCTGGAAACCATGAATGTCTGTACAATTCCAATAAAATCCATCCAACACCTGTCAAGATATAACAGCCGAGACCACAGCGATACAGGTGAACAGATCCGCTGTCACTCTCCTCCCGGAGGTGTAAGCTCTTCCAGAGTGGGAACATACAGGCCGATGCCGGCAGAAATTACACCGTGCCTCTCAGCAAACTGCATCCATCAGAGACCCTGCTCAAGCTCGGACTGGTGGCACATGTTGGACCACTGGGTGCCCTGCGTGGCACTGAGTCCTACGATTGAGGCAACGGGCTGCACAGCGCATTTCCGGCGGCATCGGCCGCAAGGTTCCTTCCCTGAACGAACTTAACCTCGGAGAGGAGACTGGCGGTGTGTCCACAAAACGATTCAGCTTCAGACGGTTGCACACCTGTACTGGTACAAGGAAGTGGTGGGGGGAGCAGCAACAGGCTGACGACCCACTGTACAGAGCCGAGAAACACTGGAGTTGATATCAGACGTAATTAGCTATAATTAATAATTAGCTATTAGCTATGACTAACATATAGTCATGCACTGATAAAGAAATGTAAAAAGAAATGTGTACTGAAAAGAAACATAAATAAATAATTTTGGGGAAATAAATAACGGGTGAAATTCAAAGGGAAAATAATGCAGAAATAAATAAATGAATGTGGAAATATATAAATGAATATACACACAGATACAAAATAAATTATTTAAATGAATTAAAAAATAGATAAATGCAAAAATAAATACATTTAAAAATTAATATAAATAAATGATAGGGAAAATGAAATAGCTGAGTAAATAAATAAGGGAATTACCACAAAATAAATAAATGAAGAAGCAAATTATAACAGAAATATCACTGTATGTCACATTTTATCAATTGATTAATTGCTACATTTATTTTTAATATTATTTGTGCTACATTTAACAACATATTTATGCATTAACCAAGTCATTTATATTTTTATTATTGACAGTTCCATCCCCCACAATTTTGCATTTGTACAATTTCTCTTAAATGAACAAGCCCTTAATTTGGGCTTTTCCCACATTTCTTCTGCCCATGTTTGTCTGCATTTAGCCCACACAGTATTTCAACTCCAGCACCTGTTTTCTGTCCATAGGATGACATTAAATTTCTGTCCATGTGCAGCTGCGAAAGAGGTGCTGCATGTCTGCTGTGAGGTTCACTAAATGCACTTAGTTAAAATAGTTAAATAACAGTGGGGACGGAGAGGAAATTACACAGCTGTAGGGTTGTGCCTCCCCCTGTGAGAGCCTAGAGCCTTAAACAGTGAATGACAGAAGAGGCCCAGTTGCTGATGGATACATTACAGTGGCCTCTCGCTCGAAGATGAACTACTCATCACTTGGCCATATCTGGCCTGAAACACAGATATGCACACACATTTTTAAGATCTTTCTTGTCATTGTGAGAGTATTTTCCCTCTCAGTCAACTCAAAAATGCCCAGTACAAACAGAAGAGCGCTGCTTTCCTCCCAGTTTTCTAAAGTGTCTGCTCATGATCAATACATGACAAAATATATACTTGCATGTTTCTGAGTCAGCATGGTATTTTACAGACAAATAAAGTGCATAATTATCAGTCTTGCCTTCTGCAAACAAAATCCAAAAGCACTCACCATGTGTTGAAAGAGCTGTGGCTTCCTGTGTTTCAGGAACTGGTCAAACACCTTCACCTGATGCTGGACCCTGATTAGACCAAAAACAACGTTTAGGTTTGGTCTAGCTGTGCAGGAGAGCGCACATTCCAAGAAAACAGCAACAGAATTTAAGAGTTACACAAAAATATAGTTTCAGAGACCAACTTGGGGAAATCCAATTACCAGACACAATTACAGAAAGTTAGTATTTCTGGAATTTTAAACGTTGCATATATACTGTATATATACCATTGCCTATAGGACAATACACAATTGACCAAATTGTTTTTGTGGAATCAATTTAGTGCAAGGGATTAAAATGAAGACATTTATGATAAACCCCAATGCAAAAATGATGTTGCTACAAGGCGCCCTGCTGTTTCTCTTCCTCAAGCAAAAGGTATGGAAAACATTTTTTTTCCTATGTAGGCTCCATAATGCTGTCAGACACTTCTAACAACAATCTGAACCCATCAGTGGCAAAACAAACACTTTGAGTGGACGCAAAGTGACAGTGAGGAACTGCCCCAAGCAATTCTGTTTAGCAGCTGCCGTCTATAAATACTGGTCTAAGTTAACACATTGTTATCCCCATTAGTCACTTAGGCATAAAACTGGATAATAGTGTTGAAAAATACCAAAGTTACCTTTTAATTTTGCACAAATCACTGAATGTTTAGTTTACTTCATTTAAAAGTGCATTCTATTCAGTACTTTGTAGTACTTCTCAAAGATTTTGTACAGTCACTTCAGAGTTATTATTCAAAGTATATTTTTATTCTTTACTTACATGCAAGCATTTATATCTATTACATAGTTTAATTCCATTCTTACTTGGTGAGGCTGAGGTCAAACAGTTCAGCCAGATATTTGGGTTTATCCAACAAGGCGGTCAGAGCCCAAAACGCCTCCTCCTCTCCCAACTGCATCAGCAGCACTGCAGCTATGTAGGACATCCCTGTGACACACACACACACACACACACACACACACACACACACACACACACACACACACACACACACACACACACTACATTAAAAACATTTACGATACAGGACTGAACATGTTTTATCCAACAGCAGAGACAATGAAAACAGTTAATTAGTAGGAGCAGTAGGGTAGTAGCAGAGCATAGCCTCAGTATGCTTAGTACAGCAAACTATCGGCATCCTTCCTCTAAATACGATGCATTTCCAAAGTAAACAGCATGCATACAGGGCAGGATATTAATCAAGACAAGAATGGAAGTTTCATTTAATTTTTTCCACATACTGGTTGGCCATGCTATCACAACAGAAACAATATTTTCTAGAAACAAAAGGTAAAGCAAAACAGGTGAACATGTCAAATATCAAGTGTAGCCAGGACTTCAGTTTTAAGAGATTTTCATCCAGATTCATCATCCTCTCAAATTAAATTTCCAATGTGACTCGAGTGGAAATTCACTTTTTTGTGCACCTTCCACTGTAGCTGCTGGATTCCAAAATCTACCAGCCACTCAGTAGATTATTGTTGGGTTTTTTTGGCTGGTGAGTGAAGCAAATCTAGCAGCCACATATTTTACCAGCATTTGACTGGTCGCTGGTGCGAATTTCCAACCCTGTATGTGACAACTTGTTGCTGTAAACTTGATTTTTCCATGGTGAATACTGCTTAATACACGTTTCTGATCTGAACCTATTTTATAACCTATATTTTTAAAACTGCTCCAGTAAAAAAAAAAAAAAAAAAAAAGCAGTAGCAATAAATACTTGTGCTCCCAATGATATTTTCACAGCCTGATTTTAGTAACTTTAGTAATCCAATTCCCACATTTATCAAATAATTTGACAAAATTTAATCGAATCAAAAATAAATACATAATAAGCACAAAATATATCATTATTATTTTATCTTGCATAATTAATCATGTGATAAAGATGTATTTTAATACTCTGAGACTTGCTGCTCATGATGGTAACTATATTAATAGTCCTCTGCTGCCACCCAGTGTTCACATTATATACTGCAGGCATCTTCCAACCAGGGTGAACTACATTTGTAGTCACACTCACCCTCTTTCAGGTGTAATAACAAGAATTAACTAAAAAAAAACAAAGTACACATTGATAGAAAAATGATCCCTCTCAATCACTTCGCCCCACTAGAAGTGTGTAGCTGTGTCTATTTCTACAGAGACCCTGCAGCCCGACTGTATTTTCTCTTTTCTTATTATTTTTCTTTACTCTGGATGCTTCTGGGTGTCTGCAAACAGCCTTTGTGCCCCATGTGGGTTTTTTTTTTAATCCCCAGCCAGAGGTTGTGCTACCCGTTCATGTGGTCAAATATTGCCACTTTCTCACGCCCCTCGGCTTCTGTTGCGACTCACAGGTCCCCCTTCAGCTTTATAGACACAAAACCACAGTATTTCACAGATGAGAACGGGTTGCCTTATGTGCATGTGTTCCAGTGATCCCAGTGAGTCAGCATCAATGCAGATCCACTCCCCGCTAGTTGATTTGGGTCGTGTCTAGAGAGTGACCCGCAAATTGTGAAATCTGATCTGAGATCTCCAAAAACTCACTCCAGACTCACAGCTCGATGACCTATCCTAAACTGAACTATTCAAGGTCAATGCCTTACCTTTACTATGAGAATTTCCCCAATTTGCCGGTTCCCTTCTAGGTCACAACCATGGATTTGGTGTGGCACTTAAAATAGCGGACCCTCCATGCAAACAAGCAAACTGAGCGGAAGTGGGGCGGGAGAGAGTGTAGAGGGCGGTTTGAGAGAGGCCAGGTCAACAACCTGATAATAATCACTTCAATATTAACTACTGGGAAGCAAAAAAAGACAAAGAGGAAATTAAGATTATTTTAAGATATTATTATTAGAATATGATACATTACCTTGGCTGTATCCAACCTGCGGGCTGTATTTGGCATAAGCGATAAGGACCCTGAAGAGTTTAGCCTGACCCTCAATGGCTTCTGGGCTGTCCCCCATCAGAGAGCGGTGGGTCGGGAAGGAGCGCTCTGTAGAACAGGTCCAATGAATTTGATGTATGCTTCTACTTTGCCCCCAACAATAGACCTGAAGTCTGCTTATACCTGGTGTCTCTTTTTCATTAACATTCATTTCACTTCTGTACTCGGGTCACTTCATAACTTCAACCGTAACCCCTGACATGATGCACTGCCAGACAAGAAGTGCATTGTGCGATGCACAACAAAAAGAGTATACTGTAATGCTAAAATTCAACATTTACCCAGTTTACAACATTTTGAGAACTGAATAAACCGTTTTAAATTCAGCCAACATATCCTCCCTTTAAAAAATTGAGACCATGTTTCTCAACAAAACACACACACACAGCAAACAACATCATTCCCCTGTGTGAGCTCACGTAGGTCCAGGGCGATCTGTCTGAAGAGTGTGATGTCGTCTACAGAGTATCTGAGCTCGGGGCTGCTGGGATGCTGCTGATGGTTCATACCCAGATCGTTTTGGGTGTCGCTCAGCGTGGTGATTGCGGACAGGATGCCGTACTCACTGACTCCCAAGTCCACCAGGGGCCCTCGCACCTCTAACAAACACTTCTGTAAGAGACCGCCAACACATCCCATGGTTAGAAATCAATCTGTAACATCTCTGCTATGAATGAGCAACCAGGTCAGTAATTGTACAGCCAGCCTGGATGAGTTAAACTAAAAGAAAATCATGATGGTAGAAATGAAGCACTGAGCCAAAATGGCAACATCTGCTTGTCAACCCTTGATGTTGCATTTATATAAAGGAAATCAAAGCCAGAATACAAATGGTCTCGCTGCTGTCTTTATTTATATTTTGTTCAAAAAAAGTTATATTATACAAAGTGACCACTTTTAAATGTAGTCTACAGCTCTGCTTTTAAACCATACTTGCCAACCCTCCCGATTTTCCCGGGAGACTCACGTTTTTCATTGCCCTCTCCTAGTTTCTACCAGGGGTCACAATTCTCTCATATTCACACATTTTTTCTCCTTCTTTCATCATCTCAACCTGTTTCTGGCATTGTACAGTACACTATACAGGTACGCCAAATGTTGTTTACTGGCAGAAGAGAGCTGCTCGCGACACAACTGGGTTTGAGCTGTGCTCGCTGCACGTCACAATACACAGCACCTGCCTGGGTGGGGAAAAAAAGATGGCTGCCGTTATCAGGTTGTGCCTGAAAGAGCCTTCAGTGAGTGAGAGGAGAGAGAAATGGAGAGTACTAAGAGAAAGAAATACTCGAACAGGAAGAAAACATGAATGTATGAATAAAAACTGATGAATATTAGTTAATGCCAGAGATTCACACAAGATCACACCAGAGGGGCAAATTGTTCTGTCTTCATTCCTGAGAATTAAAAGTAAAATTAAAAGTATTTAAGATTAAAAATGCTGCTGCAGAGTACTTTTCATTCTTAAAAGTCACCAAAATACAGGAAACAAAGTCTCTGAAACTGACATTTTTCTGGACCCCCAGACCCCCACTTTGATTTGAAAATCCTTAAGATTTTTGAGCTTTCAAGGTTGGTAAGTATGTTTTAAACACTATTTTGAGATGGTCACAAGATTCAAATCATTAATTAATCAGCTGGTTATTTTTTCTGATTAATTGATTTTGTCGCTGAAATTTCAAAAATAAAGAATCCATCACAACTTCCCAGAACCCAAGGTGACTTTTTCAAAAGTCTTGTATTGTCCGACCAACGGTCTAAAACTAAAAAGAAATACACAGTTTACAAAAACACTACAGACAAAAGCAGTACATCCCCACCTCTGAGAAGCTAAAACAAAGGAATATTTCTTATTTTTCACTATTTTTGCTTGACAAATGGCTGAAGAAATTAGTCAATCATTAATATATTTGCTAATTATTTTTCTGACAATCGACAAATAATCATTACTGCAAAATGAATGCCAACTTGCACACATTAGTAGTTGACTTTAACATGGTATAAGAAATACTTTGAGATGGATGAAAGTCAATGAGTGAAATACAACATTAGAAAAAAGTGGAATATGAGAAATCTTTCTGCAAGTGAGTACTACAGTATGCAGCATTAATCACATAAGGATAACAAGTTGTCCTTTCCAGTGCATTTCTCATACCTGGTAGTTGAAGTCACTGGTTTCTCTCAGACTGTCAATGGTGAGAAGACACTTCCACACTCTACCTCGCAGACTTGGAGGAATACCCATCCTGATAAATCGCTCAATCTGGAAACAAAGAAAATGTGTGAGGAAAACAAGCTGTCTGATGTCTGATTTGTTCAGTAGTGTGTAGTTTATAGGAGTCTCACCTGGCTCTTGCAGATGAAGCTGGCTCCATTCCAGTAGCTGAGCAGCTCACACAGCTCTTTCACCCTCACTGAGCTCAGCTGGGGGTAGCTGACAGACACAACACAACATGGTGAGCTGGGACCGAGTCAGCTTGTTTGTTATGTTTTTTTGAGTCAGGCAGATATTGGCATTTTCTGCCATGGAGTGTTCATCATCTGACTCAAAGAAGGATAACCGTCAGTGCTTACAGCCTCAGCTGATATGTGAGCTGACCTCATTCAGTGTAGATTCATCTAAGTGTTCATGAATAGGATTTTACTTTTGCTTTTCATCGCTGAAGTCATTGCAGTGTGATGTGTGGGTAAACAGCATATACAGTATAACACACAGTTAGACCTACTGGACGTAACTTGTCCACCTAAAATAATTAATTTGTGAAGTCATGGAGACATTTATATGACCCCTTGTGAGCTCTGGAGATTTGCCCATGGTGTCAGGAAGGCACCATTTCAGCATCGTTTTTAATGACTTATTCATACTGTTAGTTCATTCATTGGCCACCACATGGTTGACCTCGTAATGTCATATTAACAGCTTCATACCACGTTAAACATGAAGATGAACACAGCTGACATAAGTTGATACACACTTGAAACTACACAGCAGTGTAATATTCAGTTTTTTATACAGTCGTGTTATAACCTAAGCTACGCTGCATATCACTAACATTAACGTTACCTAGCTAACGCCATTTTAATGAGGCTGTACGTTAATTAATTGAGAGAGTGATCAGAGTGAGTTCATTTAACGGTTTCTCTCCACTTTAAATGCTCTGCTTCATGACAAGTTGATTCCAGATAGCAAAACTAACAGCTGTGGCTCACTTAGCTCAGTTTAACAAGCTAGTTTTACGGGACCAGCTAGCGTTAACGTAACGTTACCCTCCCCGCACCTGTAATCATGGCATCGATGATGAAGTTTCTGGTCCTTCCTTTTACCGAGAGCGAAGCCGAATTCATCGAAACGCAAAACCTCGCTGCGTCTTCTGATCGTTGAGCTTCTCCTGCTGGAGCTACTGCTGCTTCTCCTCCTCATGGCTGTAACAGACAGCCGCTTGAACACAACTTTGGCGGATCTCGGGTCGGCAGCGAACAAAGCCCCGCCGGTGAGCGGCTCGCTGCTGTCAAACTCAACGGTCACACTGTCCCCGCCCCCTTTCACTACGTCATCGCCAACTGAAAATGGGCGGGATGAATCTGAGACGTTTAAAGCCTGACGGTCCGTTTACCCGCCACTGGTCCACCACTCCACCCGCTGCTCTTTACTTTAACACCGTTCAAATAGTGCGTTTTAAATTATAGTGATCGGTGTGAAAGCTGTTCAGCAGCCTTGTTAAAATCACCACTCACGAAGTAAATTATATACCTTTGTCATTAAACTGCATAAAGTCACACTGTCCTCCAAACTTAAGACAAAACTGCATTCATTTTGAAATGACCTCTGTACAGAGTTAAAATAACACTGATCAACTCTCTCAAATAACTCCAACACTGAGCACCATTTAATCATAATGTGTTAAAATCACACTCCCTGAGTTGAGGTGTGTGGTATCAAGCTGCTCCTGAACCAGACACAGTGTCAGAAGCCTCATACCTGGACTTAGGTGAAGAACTGGACCACTGCTCAGTCCTCTTTTCAGATGAAAGTAAAGTTTGCATTTCATTTGGAAATCCAGCTCCCAGAGTCTGGATGGAGAGCGGAGAGGCTCAGAATCCAAGTTGCTTTAGGTCCAGTGTGACGTTTCCTCAGTGGGTGATGATTTGGAGGGCGCCATGTCATCTGCTGATGTTGGTCTACTGTGTTTTATCAGGTCCCAAGTCAACGCAGCCGTCTACCAGGAAACTTTGGAGCACTTCATGCTTCGTCTGCTGACCAGCTTTATGGAGATGCTGGCTTCCTGTTCCAGCAGGACTCAGTATCTGCCCACAGTGCCAACGCCACTACTAACTGGTTTGCTGACTGTTGTCTATTGGCAAGAGGAAGATGATAAACACCAAACCCACAACACAAATGAGCTGAAGCCAAACCTCACTGATGCAATAATTCATGCTGAAGGAACCCTGACCAAGTATTGCATGAATAAACCCACAAACATTTCAGAAACGGAACATTTCTGTTTTGCAAATCCTTTTTTTTTTTTTGATTGATCCTATGAAATATTGTAATATTTTGAGACACCATTTTCTTTCTTTTTTGAGCTGTAGGCTGTAATTATCAAAATTAAAATGAAACATTTTAAAATATATTCAGGTTTCACTTTCTCACAATAACTAACAAACAACTTTTTCGCGATATTCAGATTTTTTGCAGCTGTAAACGTTTACACACTTTGGCGGTGAGCTTGAACGTATCATATCGCAGTAGCACTTTGACTCTTAGTGAAGTTATTTCTGGAAAAGCAGTTTTACTGTATAATCTGCAATATTAATATTGTAGTTTTGGTTAATTAATTTATTATTTATTTACTTATCAAGCCATTTAAATTTAAATGTTAAATCTATGAGTTAAATAAGGAAAATTTTGATTCTCAACTACATTTTATAATAGTATTCAGACATCTTTCATAGTGTCCATAAAATATGTTACATATGTCCTTAAAATGGGCTTCACAGTGCCGTGGTTAGCACTGTCGCCTCACAGCAAGGTCGAATCCGGCTCGGGGCCCTTCTGCGTGGAGTCTGCATGTTCTCCCTGTGTAAGCGTGGGTTTTCCCCGGCCTCCTCCCACAATCCAAAGACATGGATGGATGTCCTTAATATTGCTGGGTGTTCAAAAAAGTAAAACATTTTGGTCAAAACCAGCTGGATTCAGTGTCTCTCCTTGAGGAGTATTAGCTGAGCTGCACTCAGTAAGGACTGACAGTAAGGAAATGGTCTCACATCACATTCACTTACTCCATTGAAAACTGTGTTCCTGGCTGTTAAAACAAAAGATTCTAGCAGATGTACAGTGTCACTGATTTTTATGCTCTTTATGAAATCTGTTTTCCATACAGATAATGACAAGGTGGACACAGACCTGACCGATGCCTACCTGGTGTTATTCCCTCTTCTATCAGCACTGGTTTCACTCGTCAGTGACCTCTACTGGCTTGGCCCACTCATTGTTGGGAAATGCACATCCATAATCACTTTGACCTTAAAAAATTACAGCCCAGTGTTAAAAAAAAAAACAAAAAACATGTTAAATAACAAAAGCCATCCTGAAATCTTTCCAATGCAGATTGTTTTGTATAATCTATCTGAAGTCTAAATATGAAAGTGCTTGATCTTAGTCCCAGGGAACCTAAGGGGACCCTAAACATCGTCATCATCATCATCATCCTCATCATCATCATCATCATCATCATCATCATCATCATAGTTGTTCGATAAATTTTGGAGTTGCTTCAGGCTTTTGTTTAAAAATGTTATGAGAAATGTTACTATTACTAGAGGTGAGTTTAAAAACAAAACATGATACCCATAATAAGTCATCATCTCAAGGCCATTTCAAGACATTTGACTTTATCAGTGATTTCTCTGGTCTGTTTTTCCAACACAAAGGGGAGAACAAACTAAAGCTGTGAGTTTTTAGGGCTCAATAAAAATCATTTGGACTGTGGTGTCATTAATGTGTAGGAAAGTTAAATCAAGTGTCACGGTACCTGCAAATGAATGATTGACTAATGTTATGGTAACATCACTGAAAGTCAAGGAAGTCACATAACACATTATTATTTTAGATGTCTGATGTTGTCTTTTATTTAATTCAACACCAAAACAGTCAAGTGATTTCTTTGACTTTTATGCACAAATGCAGATTCTAGCACTCAGATCCACTTTTAGAAGGAAATGCAACTACATGGAAAAAGATGACTCAGAAAATAAAATTTAAATCACATTGACTGGATTGTATAGAACAGGACATCCAACTAGTATAATAATAACTAGAATAATAACAACAGCTCAGGTGGTGGAGAAAGAGAGGGAACGATAAATAAATAACTGATATATATATATAATATATAATAAGTTTATATATATATATATATATATATATATATATATATATATATATATATATATATATATATATATAAATATATATATATTGTATATACACAGTATATGATATAATAATAAAACGATTTTAGAATATATTATAAATATGAATTTAATAGAGAAATATTTAGAGTCATTCATATATAAATCACAAAACACATTTGTGGATACTTCTGTGTGCCTTCATTAATACTGACACTGATCTGACTCTGTAGAAGAACCTGTCCAGTTAATCCTCGTTTACATAACCCAAGTTCACACAATAAACCCGATCACATTCCTATTTTTGCTTATGAATACATATCTTGTTTCTTAAAATAAAACAAAAGTCAGACGAGTATAACAGTATCCAGAACAACAGGCTGTAATTCTGTCATGTTGCGTCACATTTCAGTCATTAAAATGGTGGAAACAGCTGGTTCTGCCTCTGTTCAGTGATGTAGCGAGAAGAGATGGATGTCCATGACACTGTGGGTTTTTAAGACGATGCTGCTGCCTCCAAGATTCCCAATATGCTGTGAAAAACACTGAGACAGCCAAAAAAGTTTGATGCGCACAGACCTACGTGCGTAATTACGCACGCTTTAACTTAATTATGCACGCTTAAACGTGGGTCCCTTCATTAATTCACGCGCACGACAGGGCTTCTCCGGAAATAACCACATCAATATATATGTGCAAAATAATAGATTGTATTTAGTTACTGTCCTAAGTTGTAAATCACGCTGCGTGGAGGAGAGGGCGGCATCTTTGGACACAGGACGCGCACAGTCACTGCATGACAAACCGCTCTCCTCTCTTCCCTTCATAAGAAAACACCACATGAACTAGCAAAGCTTGTTACAATGTGACGACAATACTATCATGTCGCTCTGAGTGATGACTGAGCACCTTTGCTTTTAGGTCCAATAACTTTCAGACACTTTAGTTCACTTCATTCAGGCTCATAACAATATCGATCTGTTGGTGCACTTTGAGGAAAATCTAAAAATGACTTCATAGATGTGATAACTGTGAACTTAAAAAGGACCCGACAACATGTCCAGATACATTTTAAGAAGCATCTCAACTGTCCACGCAGAGGAACGTGTCCTGTGTTTACAGCTCTGACGTCAACACGTTTGCTCCTAGACGTTACGTCGTCTCCATGACGTTTAACATGTTGTTATTTATTTTTTCATACCTACCATACCATACCTGCCAGATAGTTGCTACAGTTAATTTACTGCATATAGACTCATCTTACAGTATGTTGGCATGAACATGAATGAATCTTTCAAATGGAAAGAAAGAAAACTTGAGTTAACAGCATACTGTACATACTGCAAAATGTTCAATGCTGTGCGTACTGTATGTGGGTGTAGCTACGCAGCTCTTGAGGTATGTATGTGCATTATAGGTCATACATGTGAGAGTCATCCAGACGGTGTTTTAGTGAGCTACCTGAACAGGTATGTTAAAAGATTATCTGATGAGCCGAAAGTGCTAAACTATGCCACATCTGCACAAGCATACCACAGTCTGTCTTGTAATATTTTAAAACCATTCACTGAGGGGAATTCAAAACACATGACACTTAAATGTTCTTTATTGTGGTGATACAAAATATAAAGCCTGCGTAATGTATAAAATGGCTTTTGTTTGACATTATCTGTATGTCTATAATGATTAATAGCGTCCATTGCCAGAAAATAGTCACTTATACTGAACAACAGTTGATTATAAGCTACTCATTAATATCTTTCCTTAACTGATGCTTTTACACATAATGTTTATGCCATTTTGGATTCTTGGAAGTGATAGCGAGTTTCAGAGGGGCAGATCATCTTCATTCTGCTGTGACTTGATCATTTCTGCGTGTTTCCACTTTGTATACTGTCTGGTAGCCGTCGTCCCATGCGTACAGCTGTTTGTCTCCGGGGTGGTAGTGGATGCTGCTGTGGCTGGTGTAGCGCTTTGGGAAGAACATTACAGGACTCTCATCGCTGCAGATGAATGGCACAGAGAGGGGAAATGTGGAAATTCAAAAAGTAAGACACACTGTGGGACTAATAAAGGAATATCTTATCTTATCTTATCTATTTGCTTCAGTTGTGAAACCATGATGATGTGGAAGTGTGTGACTCTGGTAAAAAGTTTGATTGACCCCCTGAGACTCGCAGGACCATGGTGACTTTACTGTCTTTCAATAAGGTTCAGTTTTAGAGCTAAGTGGGTGAAGGTACAGATATATGAAACTAAGGAATCCACAATCCATCCATAATGCTCCAAAGTTAGGCTAAATTTTGGCGAGGAAAATCTGGCATGGTGATTTTCAAAGCGGTCCCTTGACCTATGACCTCAGGATATGTAAATGAAAATGATTCCATAGGCACCCATAGGTCTCCCCTTTAAAGACATGCCCACTTTATGATCACATGCAGTTTTTTGAGTGCAGTACAAATGTGTAGTTTTCACCTATTCTAAAAATTGTGTATTTTAATATTTCTGCATACTGGGGGCCATAAACAGTCTTGGAATTGCATAAATTGGGTATCACCATAAAAAGCTGAGACTGTTGTGGATCCAATGAGCCCAACTGTATTCATGTGTCATGATGTTAGTTTGCATGGTCGTCATTTCATTGTAGTGAGACCATTTTTTTTAAACTTGACCTCCCTGTGTAAAATGACCTCTGGGATAATCACAGCTTCATGAATATTTACAACTACAAACTAGAGACATAGACCAGTCATAGGATGGATGACTTTTGTAGGTAAATTGACAATAAGGGGGTTTCTGACAACAGAACAACAGAAGTGCTCTCCATCCAGTTGTCGAAAAATGCAATTCTTGCAGAAATCTCCAAATGTCAAAAGTTTTTGATTTCAAATTACAACATGGCCTTTTCTATGGATGGCTTTCAAGGTCTTGGTGTCTTGATGTGGTATTTTGGAGGGACTTCATTTTTATCAATTCTCAAGTAAAAAAAAAAAAAAGGTTAAATTTAGCTCCAAATCTGTGTAACAAATAATATCATGAGACATAACAGAGCATGAGCATGGACATCTCAAACTCATATCATCATGTTCTATGCTTTTATACACTATTTTAATGAATTCATTAATTTGTTAGTTTTTTTTTTATTTCTTATTAAATACTAAAACAACTTGACATAGTGCATCTCAAATTAATCTTCAGGTTCCCAGTGGTCAAAGTACATCACTTCTATGTGACATCTCCGGTTGACTTTTTATCTATCACTAAAGAGCCCGGTACCCAACCCCTGCCCCTCTAAAAAAGAGGTCTGTCAGTGTGTAATCCAACCTGTGGATGGTGTCATGGATGTCATAGAGACACTGTATGGTGGAGCGACCTCCATAGCGTGTGTTGTAGACCACATAGAGGGTCCCACATATTAGGAAAGCTCCTTCAGCATCACGGCTTCTACATTGTGTGTCCCAGGTATACTCTACTGCCAAACTTCCTGAAGTGAGAAACAAACAAACAAAAAGTACTGCTATAGCCAAGGTTACATTACATATATACTACATGTATGTACATGCATAGATATGGCACTCTCTACCTTTATCAAGTTTGGTGATGACCAGGTTTCCTCCATATTCGGGGTCGGCATGGATGACCCAGAGACCAAGTTCATCCACAGCCAGGTCCAGGTAGGTGTTGGGGTTCAGGTTGTAGACTGGTAGACGACCTGCTCCTGGAACCAGTGTACTGTCCACCACTGTACCATTCAACAGGTCTACCTTTATGTGATGGAAACAGATGGAAATAGACTAACTCAGAACTGCCGTCATTAGGTTTTGATATCTCTTCAGTTTTGTCAGTTTCCTACAAACAGAAGTGGATGTGTACAAACAACAGTCTACAGTTAATGACCCTATGAGGCTGTACATGCACACTGTTGCATCAGTCTAAATACTAATGTCAGATCAACATGCACTTAATGAAAATACTAACGGGAATATTTAGAGGGTCATTCCTATGGTTCCAGGGTTCCATGTTCCCCAGTTCTGAATATGTACTTTCCCCAGGTCCTACAATCCTAAGGTCTTATGCTCCCAGGGTCCTATGTTCCCCCAACTCAGTCTCATTCCCAACTCATCACATATGGATGCTTGGTCAGGACCACTTGACATCACTAAGGTTTATGCAACAAAACTACTTGGTATGGTTTCAGAAAAGATTGTAGTAGGGGATAAAATATGTACGTTTTTGACAACCTGGGAATGAAAATGGACTGGTTCCCCACCTCTATATAGCACATAATGGGAACCTGAAAAAGGTGTTCCCCCAACCTGTTCTAAGTGCCCCTCTGCATTGGAAACTGATGCATGGAGGCAGCCTTTAGCATCAGTATGTGACAAACCAGGCTTTAAACTAACTCCAGTGTAAACCTACCCGTGGTATTTTTCGACAGAGCAAGTGTTGTAGTATTAATAGCATAAGAGCCCGTTCAGGGTGGATGGGTGGAAGGAGTGGTGGATGATCAAACAAACACAAGACTTTCAACCAGGAGACTGGTGTTCGCGTCAAGTGTGAAATTAAATGTTGATTTATTTTCTTACATTAATCTTTTGTCATGTGACACATTAGAATCGTCAGAACCGCGAGTCGTGAGTTGTTAGGCAGTGACGTTAACATCAACCACGACCATCTCCTAACACTACCTAAGTGGTTGTGTTGTCTTGTTCGATACTGCCACACAAGGCAATTTTGAGAGAGGTATGAGATGCACTGGACATCTGTGTGAATATTAAACGGTCGGGGAAGGCGCTGTGGTGCAGTTCCAACAAACATAGGGCTTTCATCCAGGAGATCCCTATTTGTGTCCTGGGCTTTCCCTCTCACTTTCATGTTACAATCAGCTATTCGTTAATGTGACAATGTCCAGCCACATTTTCACTGTACAAATGTAGCAATTTTAAGCCCAACCATGTTGTTTTTTCCTAAACCTAACGAAGTGGTTTTGTTGCCTAAACTTAAGCAAGTGTTTTTGTTTTAAGGATGTATTTACTGCAACCGAAAAGTGACGCCGAGGGGTCTGACAAAGCATCAGTATGTGACAAGCTGGGATGAGAACGTGTTGTAGAAACATAGGTAATGTTTATTATGATAACCATCTTAGCATGTTAGCATGTTATCATTTGCTAATTATATGGGTGGCTGCAGCTCAGATGTACAACGTGTCAGCCACCAATCGGAGGGCAGGCGGTTCGCACATGTTGAAGTGTCCATTGGCAAGACAAAGGCTTTGCCATCGGAGTGTGAATGATTATTTGGATTAGATCCTTATGGGCAGGTTGACACCTTGTATGGCAGCCTCTGCCATCAGTAGGAAGAAAAAAAAAAAAAAAAAAAAACAAACTTTTTTTTTCCCCCCGGGAGAAAAATTTTATTTTCCTTTTTTTTTTTTTTTTTTTTTTTTTTTAATTATTAATTAATACCCAAAAAAAAAAAAAAATTCTTCAATTAAGGAAATTTATAATAGGGGGGGGCCCCCCCTCCCAACCCCCCCCCCTTTTGGGGTTTTTTTTCCTTCCCTGGGGCCCCCCCCCACTCCCCAAAAGGTAAAATCGCCCCCCCCCCCCTCCCCATTCACACTCATTTTTTTTTTCCTTTTCGGGACTTGAACCGGGGACCCCCCCGTTCCCAACCCAACTCCCTACAGACTGAGCTACTGCCGCCCATGTGTGTGTGAATGGTGAATGCTGACATGCAGTGTAAAGCGCTTTGAGTTGTCGTTATAAATGCAAGTCCATTTACCATAATTAGCACTAAACCAACGGACACGCTATCAGGTATTTGGTCATAAGCCAAAATATTACTGCAAATTAACATTTTGACCTGATCATGGGGTTATTTGAAAGATAATGGCTCATCAAAGTTTCATAAAAATCCATCCAACAGTTGTTGAGATGTTTCTGAGTGAAATGTGTCAACAGTTCATCCAGTAGTTGTCAAGACATTTCACTCAGAAACATAAATGTCGAAAACACTATTGAAAAAGGTTAAGCTCGCCAAGGTCAGTAGGATTCATCTTCTGATAACTATATATGTCAATACAAAATTTTAGAGCAATCCATTCGATAGCTGACAAGATATTTCATATGATCCCATACAATCCTGTTAAAAGAACTTTTACTGTAAGCTTGGTGGACATGGGTCCACAGTATACTGTACTTTCACTTGTAAAATTGCTCTACTGCAACTTTTTCCCAGTCAACTTTCTGCAGCAATTACATCTGCTCCGAAATACTTAAAGTATCTTGAGAAACTCAGCTCAGTTCACTGGAACAAAATTGTTTATTTTGGCATTGTTAGCTCACTGACCTCAGCTGACAGGAAATATGGCAAAATCAGCTCCCAATGACTAAGCTCCTTAAAAGATCTGAAGCCAGTCTCCGGCCAAAAGCTGCACAGCAGTTTGCCAAGCAATGTGATCCTTCAGTGGGACCAGTGATGATTACAGACAGTGCAAATCAACAAAGAAATGCCTTGATGTGAAACACACCATATTAGGCTTTGCTTCACACACCTTCAGTATCTGGTTGGGAGTGTCTGCCTTGTGGTAGTAGAGGAATCCATTGTAGACCACTTGACCAGTCCCCTGCCAGTGGAAAGGCAGCTGCACCACCTTAACTGGTGTTGTGCCGGTGCTCTCTGTGAAACTGGGCAGAGACACGTACTCCAGCAGAGTGCTGTTACGAATCCCACTGAGCACGTAGACCTGAAAAATTTACAGACGAGTCCAGTTGAGAAGTGAATGGAAATTGTATTGTGCAGCTCTGTTTTGACATTAAATCTGTAATTGTAAATATAACATTATTAATCTGTGGCATTCACGCAATCGTCAACTTTGCTTATTTCTTTATATTAGATATCGCCTTTGCTAATGAATGCCATAAGTTAGATCCGTCCACCAGCAGCCCCACACTGAGAGGAAGATAAGCAGTCTGCTGCCCAGAAAGAAAAACAGCTGTCTCTCCTCTGTAATCGGTCCATTATCATCGTAATCAAGTCATCTTTAAAAATACAGACCTTAGCTGATCCTTCAGAGGGGTCCTTGAACCAGGAACCGTAGGTGTCTCCTGTCCTCTTGACAATCTTGAGAGACTTGATTTGACTCAGGGCTGTTCTGCAGTCTGAGGATGTTGGAGATAAGACTAATAATAAAGTAAACTGTAGCACAATGTCCTGTACAGTACATTCTGCATGTTTCTGTGCTTTTGTGCCTTCATTCTCCTCCTGTCATATGTTAGCACTGACCACTAAACAGATACATGCTGTAATCATTACTAGTGGCGCACACACACACACACACACACACACACACACACACACACACACACACACACACACACACACACACATGTGGTGCAATGCAACGTCATCCAGCAATATGCATTGTTGGCTGATTGTTGCTTTATTGTGGTGTTTGTCTCTGTGATCGACTGTAATGTCCTATATGGAGGCAAAGCGTCACACATCAGTTGTAAACAAAAAGAAAAGAACCTTTTACATTGGTGATCCCCACAAGAAAAAGGCTGTCTCCAGAGAAGTGAAGACTGAAACAGCTAAAGCCAAAATAAAATCTATAATAGCAGTGATCTTAGAGCAGCACGGCAAGGAATTAAATCTACGGCCTCCAAGTGAGACCAAGCAAATCATCAGCGTTAATGTTGTGGAGGGTGCTGACTTGCCAAATGCTCTCTCTCTGAGAGATCTGATTTTACTCATAATGTCTCCAGGCTGAGGCCCCCCTTCTACCTCAGAGTAAATGTGATAGCTCAAGAATGTGTCACAGCCTTATTAAAGAAAACAAACATAAGAAGGCTGCTGGCCTTGATGCTATCTGTGGATGCACTCTGCGCTACTGTGCTGACCAGCTCAGTGAGGGTTTCACTAAACTTTCAAACTGAGTTCAGACCTGTTGCACTTATACCCCTTGCATTGAAAAACCTTGTTTCCCTTGTTGATGCCAAACTAGACCAATTGCAGGTTGCTTAGCAAGCTGGTAAAGGTGTGGAGGATGCGCATCTCTTCATCCTCGACAGAGCATGTAAGCACTTGTAGAAACCCAATTCTCCCATGAGGCATTTATCCGTTGTGTCCGACGTCCTGGTCTCGAACACGGGTTAATCCCAGGTTTTGTCTCTTCTGCTCATCCTGAGCTCAGAGTCAGGCCATGGTTGTGCCCTTCCTGCCTTTGTTAACTGGTGCGATGCGAACTTCCTTAACCTGAACATGACAAAAACTAAGGAACTGATTGTTGATTTCAAGAAAAATAACGATACACCCAAAGCTAGAACAATACATGACACGGATGTTGAAATTGTCAATACTTCTAAGTATCTGGGAACGTTGTTAGACTCCCGACTAAAGTTCAGTGTGAACACAGAGGTGATTATCAAGTGTGGACAGCAAAGAATACCCCTGCAGTTCGGATTTGGGTTGGTCCCAACCCTTACCCTAACCTAAACCTTAGTCTAACCTGAACCTTAAAACTAATTCTGAACTCTAAACAGATCTTTGAAGAAGTGAGGGCCGGCTAAAATGTCCAAACTTTCCAAAAACGTCCTAAAACTGAAGGTCTAAAGGCCCTGAAACACCAAGCTGACGCCTGATGGCCTAGTTTTTCCAGTGTGTCCTGCACAGTCGGCTCTAGTCTGCCGTTCTCAGCTCGTTGGTGAGAAAAATGGCTGTTAAATGAATCAGTGCACGAGAAGAGAAATGTAAATAAGGAAAGCATGAGAATGAGTAAAGTCAAGAAGTCAAACGCAGAAGGCTCTTCTCATTTTTCATCTTCATCTCGACGACATGACCATCTGGAATGAAGCTACGTGGTGAGTGCGTGGTACACACATTGCACATCAGCCCACGTTCATACCATTCTCCATTTTGATCGTGGCTTTCTTTTTCAGCTGGTCCAGCTCAGCAGCCTTTATCTGTTGTTCCAGCAGTGCCTCTTCCATCTCGATGTCAGTCTGGGTGGGAATCTTGTTTTCAAGATATTCCAGCTCTCGCTCCACCCGGTCAACACGCACAGACACGCTGTCCACCTGGCTCCTCACCTCTGATCTGTGGAGCAAAACACTTTAATTATCACAGCTCTCACACACCTCAAGGAACTGTGGTTCCTTCATTAAATCACAGAGTGCTTTTTTCAGACAGGCCTACCTCAGGACACTGAGAGTGGATAGGTAACCCCTGATTTCAGAGGAGAGGTCATAGGTCTTCTGGGTGACGCTGACTGTCTTTTGCTCACATTGATTCAGACGCTCCTGATGTCAATGACGCAGAGAAAAAGTTTTTAAAATTAAAGCAAGAATACATGCCTTTTGAAAGAAAACAAAAATTCATAAGGAATAAAACACACAATTGCTTATAGTTATCTATTAACTTTAAGAGACATTTTGACGTTTTACATTTACAAGCATTTACTGTTGTCACACAATTATCAATGCTGCAGTGTACAAAGACACTATTAGAAGTAAAAGTGCTGCATTCAAAATCCTTCTTAAAGATCCAGTGTGTAGGATTTATGGGAATCTACTGGCAGAAGAAGAAGAAGAAGAAGAAGAAGATCTACCTTTATTAGTCCCACAATGGGGAAACTCAATTTACGCTCTGTTAAACTCATACATGGTACATGCAGACCTGAAACACACATACATGCATTAATGGAGAGATGTCAGAGTGAGGGGGCTGCTCCTGACAAGCACCCCGAGCAGTTGGGGGTTTGGTGCCTTGCTCAGGGGCACCTCGGCAGTGCCCAAGAAGTAAACTGGCACCTCTCCAGCTACCAGTTCACACTCAGTTTTCGGTCCATGTCGGGACTTGAACCGGTGACCCTCCGGTTCCCAAGCAAACTCCCTACAGACTGAGCTACTGCCGCCCCCAAAAATGGAAAACCACGCTAACTAACTATGTTTTCATTAGTGTACAATCACCCAAATCAAAGAATCGTTGTGGTTTTGTAGCTTAAAATAAGCCCTTCATATCTACATACACATTTTAATTGTGTTTATTGTTGTTATGGCCTACTTTGTTGTGCTGGAGATTACAGACAAATTTAATACCGTTAGAAGTCCATTTATGATTGACATGGTTCAAAGAGGGAGCAGCCAGTTTTGGGTGCATCCTTTCAGCCAAAGGAGACACTGTGCATAGCGACGCAGCTCCGTCAGAAACAGACAAGGCTGCCTTTGAACTGGATCCTCTGAAACAGCGTTTTGCACTTGGCAGTTAATGCAGTCTTGGAAAGGGAAGAGTAAAGCAGAGCGATACTCAGTTGGCTGCAATCTGCAACCACACCATGTCACTAAATCCTACACACTGTTAGCATTAACATATACTTAAAGCACCAGAAGTAAAAGTACCTATTATGAAAAAAATATCCATTTCAGAATGTAGTAAATTATTGGATTATTATTAGTAATGCAGTACGTCACTTTAACATTGTAGCTGGTAAAGGTGGAGTTTATTTTCATTACTTTCTCTACTGCTGGGTAGCTTAACCTGTAAAAAATATATCAACTAAATTGACATTGACATTAATTGAATTTTGTATAGTTAATCTAAAAGTTGTAAAATAAATGTAATGGAGTAAAAAGTACTAAAAAAGTATTTGCCTCCAACTGAAGTAGAATTTTAAAGTAGCATGAAATGGAAATACTCAAGAGAAGTACAAGTAAATCAAAAGTGTACTTAAGTAGGTCTACACCACTTGACCTTACCTTACCTCACTGAGACAAACAGTATCTCTACAGACCTGGCTAACAGTCATAGACGTTCTCTAGAGATCTGCTGACTCAGCCAAATACCCTTAACAGGAACACGATATAAAAATGAGAGGATGGCAAAACATTTGGCAGCCAGATGATCTGAGTATGGTGTAAGTATATATGTGATATTCCCATTATTTCATTCATTATTCTGCACATTTTGAGGTCTGATGTTTCTAACATTATAGCAAGACAAAAAGCAGCGAGGGCTGAGGTTGTAGTCATCTGCTGATGGATGCAGGTAAACAGAAGTGCAGCGGGCACCTACCTCCATCTGAGACAGTCTCCTCTCCAGGTACTGGATTATGAAGGCATCCTGGGAGGAACCCTGGCTCTGGACTGAACCCACCAGCAGATAGAGGGATAGGAGAAAGACGGGAGCCACTCTGCCCGACATTACTAACACTTCTGCCGACGAATCACAGCTAAAACTGCTGCTGCTGCAGTAACAACGTCTGAAAAGCCTCGTCAGTGACAATGAGGCCGTTTCCTGTATTTTTAAGCTGCAGAACACAACAGAGTCTTCCACACTGAAAATAAGCCAAAAGGAAAAAAAATCAATCCATATGGGTTCAGTCACTGTTTAAAACCGCATTAAAAGGGTCCTTTAATGGCTGAATGTTTTTCCTCTTGCTGTGCACAATAAGAATTTAGTCCTGTTAGACTTGTAGCTCCAGAGCTCTTTGTCTTGTTTCTCCAGTGGATCTGGATCCAAGTGAAGTTCACCCACAGTCCCTCCCAGCCCCTCTCTCTCTCAGTCTCTCTGTCGGTCCCCCTTTCCACTCTCTGGAGTTTGTATACTTGAGGTATGAGAGAGAAAACCAAAAGGGAAGTGGGTGGGAGAGAGTAAGAATCAGAAACAACCAAGACAGTTCTGGTCAGTCCTGCACTTTCTGTATTGTAATAGTCTCCAGATGGCCCACTGACACGTCCTCAGATCTCACAGTAAAGTTGTCAACCAGGCTGTTAAACAGTAACAGGATCAGAACCACGTCATCTTGTACGAAAAATACACACAGTTAATAACATTTAAATAAAAAGAAACCTTCATTAACCTTAAAAACAGAACTTTACAAGACTACACAAACCTTTTTTTTTTTTTTTATCTCGCAAGACATAAAGGGTGTTTCCACTGGCAGGATTACAGGTTTTATTTTGACAGTATATTATATAGCCACAAAGCAGATATTATATAGCTGCCTTGTAATTTCTTTGCTCCTAATTCTACACTATAGTGTAAAAGATTGCTATTGTCTAATGTCACCATAACCTCCCAAAGTAATGATTATTTTGACTGAGGAGACTGATGGCTTAACAAGTTAGAACAGAGACATCTTAAAGTGGCAGTAGGAAGAATATTTATGGCATCATTAGGCAAAAAAACTCCATAATAACCTTTCAGCATATTGTAATTCAAGTGTTGTGAGAGAAAACTGGACTTCTGCACCTCCTCATGGCTCTGTTTTCAGGCTTTAGAAGTGACAGGAGACTTTGACCAATCACAGGTCATTTTAGAGAGAGAGTGTTCCTATTGGCTGTTCATTCAACGGAGGCAGCTGTCACTAACTCTGCCAGGCTCCAGATCAGCTCTGATTGGTTGCTTTCCTGTCTGTGAAATCTTGCGGATGTCATGTCATTAGGAGCTCTGGAGGACGCAGAGGATCATGTTTTTTTTTACCTGTCTCGTGTACTACTGTCGGGAAATAGCAGCTGTTTTGTAAAAATAGATTTTTAAAAAGATATTTGCTCTAATGTACCTACTTCAGCTTTAACGAGTTTGACCAGAAACATTTTTGGCAGTGTTGTGGTTCCTGTTATTACCATTGGTGGTGATCCAGATGATATCCTGACTGATTTAAGTCCAAAGGTTGTCACTGCTGTTGGCTGACGGCTTTAATCTCCATCTGGTGCTTTTTAGAGCCACCTGGGCCTATTTTCTGTTTTTTTTTTTTTTTTTTTTTTTTTTGTTATGTCAGACAACATCTGGTTGTCAGCTTTCAACACTGGACTTGCTCTGGCACATATTAAACTCAGGGCTTTGCTTCAGCAGCGACTGGTATATGAACAAGACAAGGCTAACGGAGGATAAGACACTGACATGGTAACAAAGCAACACACAGAATATCCCATCTTCCTGATTAACATCTTCTGTTGACATCTGAAGCATTATATTTTTGTCAAGCCTCTGCATTATCAGACATCTACCATGAGATGGTGCCACATCTCAACAAGAATACTACTGCATCAACATACAACAGTCTCTCCGGAGCAGGCCTTTGTTCAGTGTTCATAAGGGAACCTGACTATTGTTTCAACACAGACTTAAAAAAACATACACCTGTCCTTTAAGTAAAAGCAGCAACACTACACTGCATCCCGTATTCAAAATGTTACTGAAGTATAAGCTATCAGCAACAAAATGTACTTAAAGTATGAAAACAAGTACTCATTATGCAGAATGACAGCTGTCATAGTGGAACGCAACAATGCATGACTGCACCTCAACACCCTGTTAGCATAAAAAATATCCCATAACATGGGAAACTGCAGCCTCACAGGCAACAACAGTGTGCTGACTTGATTATAACTTGCCCCAAACTACATGTGATTATATCATAATATGTCTGTAAAGGGGAGACTGGTGGGTACCCTTAGAACCCATTTTTATTCACAAATCATGAGGTCAGAGGTCAAGTGACCTTTTGAAAATGGCTATGATTGGTACTAATGGATTCCTGATGTTTTCTAGTCTCATATGATACCAGTATCTTCACTCTAACTTTAAAACTGAGACCGCTACAACCTAAAAATCAATTAACACCTTAAAGAAATCAGTGGTATTAAGACTAATTTTAACTGTTGTAACTCTGACAGAAACTACTCCAAGTTGATCAATTACATAATGTGTTCTGTAATTTTGTTTTTAAATATGAAAATGAGGCAGTATCTTGTTAAATATGTACTAATTTCCATACATTGCCAAAAACTGGAATAAAGCTGGGTTCAAAATTATTGTGTCATTATGTTGACATATTAGAGTCACAGTTCCCTTACAGAGGGAATTTTGGATATCTCTTATCCCATATATCAGAAAATACTGTCAGTGACCATTAAAAACATCCTCCCTGTAAAAACCGTCAGTATATAGACAGGAATGGTACTGGACTGTTGTTGGATGTAAGTGCTACTGAAGAGGAGATTTCTGGCTCAGAGTCTGAGAGAAACAACTCTAAACAGCATTTAAAGAAATGTATCGTCACATTTCATACATTTTGCAAGGTTCTACAGGAGCAGTTTTAATTAATAGATAACACCATGAAACTTCTCTAGTTGATTAATTATATCAAGACAGCTGTGTTTTGTATTACACGTTTTTGAGGTTGTATGTTTAAATATGAAAATGAGGCGTTATCTAACGCTAACTTTCGGTGAATTTGGAATGCAGATGCAAATACACAAAGTAATAAAATCACCTAAATGTGTATTTCATGTTTTTTTCAACATCCATCCATTATATGTCACCACTTATCCCCTTCAGGGTGACGGGGGGGGGGGGGGCTGAGCCGATCCCAGCTGACACTGGGGGAAGGCAGGATACACCCTGGACAGGTCGCCAGACAATTAAACTGCATGTCTTTGGACTGTTTGAAAACCTGGAGAAAACTCATACTAATGCGGGGAGAACATGCAAACTCCACACAGAAGGACCCCTAGCCAGATTCGAACCTGTGACCCTCTTCCTGTGAGGCGACAATGCTAACCGCTGCTCCACTGTGCAGCCCCTACAGGACATACTATGAAAGCAAAATCCCACATCTCAAAACTGTGCCTTACCTTAATTTGAGAGGTAGAGCTGCATTTTGAGTATTTAAGGTGCTATATAAATAAAGTTATTATTATTATTATTATTATTATTATTATTATTATTATGGGTACCCCTCTTATGTTACTTTTGGATGGACCAGGTAGACGTGTCAAAGTATCACTTGTTAAATGCATAGTGTCCTTTCAAAATAAACTTCCATGATCACAGGAAGACACATTTAGGCAACACAAGCACTTAGGTAGGGTTAGGAAATGGTTGTGGTTGACGTTAACTTCACTAGCGACTCGTGACACACAGAGCTGATGATACTGATGAGACATGTGACTAGAGACTAACGTGACAAAATAAATCAATGTTACTTTTAGCTTCACACAGGACACAAACACCGTTCTCCAGGTTGAAAGTCTTGTTTATTTGACCCATCCATTACACTTCCTGCCTGCCCTAAATGGACTCTTGTAATACTACGTCACTGGCTCAGACCGTCGAACAACGCCGTGGGTGGATTTACACTGGTCGTAACCCAGTTCGTCACATACTAGTCACATATGAGCTGGTAGTGTCAATGAGTTGATCCATGACGTCAGCTCATTGGAGCGCAGCACGCTCTCCTCCACACAGCTGTGAGTGGTGAAGCAGCACAGGAATTCTGTTGTATTTCATTTCATTAAACATATTACCACCTGCGGGTCAGGAGCACTACACCAAATGAATTACACTGATGAATTAGTGTAATGTTGTAGCAGCTTCACCCTCTGCAAACATATGTATGCTTCACACCCACACACTCACGCTCTTTCTACAAAATGTGAAGAAAAAAATGATAAGGCTTACTGCTGAATGACGATGAATGGTTCCAGGGTCACTTTCATTTAGAAATCTGCAAACATGTACAAATAATCAGAACCTGTGGCTCAGGCCTTACACAAGTATAAGTATACGGTGTGTCAGGAAACTAGTTCTCATTGACATCCTATCTTCTGTCCTCTCTCGGAAAGAGCAAAAGATTTCTTCGGCCCACTATTGTCTGCGTTTCCACTGTGGTCTAAAGATTCAAGAGGAAGAAAAGATTAATCCTAAAATGGTCTTCAATCGATACTAGAGTACTTTCTTGTTTATGAATAACGTGGTTGAGTGGTTAAGTTGAAGCCGCTGATACAATGACGCTGTGTGTGTGCGACGGTCAATCAGTGACGGTCATCCCTGCAAACTCCACCTTAAAAGTTTCTGCACTTTCAGAAAGTACTACTCCCCAACCATGACCTGTTTTGGGGTCTAAAAAGGTCAAGGTAAAATGTCCCCAGAACTTAATTCAGACTCTGGACCCTGACCTGGACCTGGACTCAAAAGCACGACACGGAGAGCAGGCAGGTAAAAGGTAGGCAAAAACTTTACTGGACAAAAATAGGTCGGTACACAGGTGGTCAAACACAGGCAGGCTAGCAGATCCAAAGTAACACTAGGCAGAGATGTGGTCAAAAAACAGGCAGAGTATCAAAAACACGAGGAGACTATCACTAGAAAAAGGACGTGAGGACGCTTGTACTCAGGGGTAACAAAGACGAACTGGCACAGTAGGAAGGGGAGACACACATATATACTAGTGAAGGGGAGTGACTAACTATGGACAGGTGGACACAATCAGGGGCGGGGAGACAATCAGACACAGGTGGAGGTGGATGGAAAGTAGGTCAGGGGATGACAATCATTCAGGATGCAGGAGAACATGAGGGCAGGCAGTGAAGTGCTCTGAAACGAGAGGGAGAGTTAGACTACAAAATAAAACAGGAAGTACACAAATAACTGAAAAGACAAGGAAAGACATGACCTAGGGCTTTATGGGTGTGACAGAGGGAAAGAGGAAACAGGGCTTTAGTGAAATGCCATATCATCACATACAATTTCAAAACGCCCCCTTTCTTTACCTGGCACTTCATAGAGGCCATCAAGGAATGAAATGAGGCACTCAGTGTCCCGGTTTACAAATATGTTTTGAGTGTTTTGTTGGTTGGAGGTTTTATAATTTTTATTATTTTTTTTTTTTTTTTCTATATCACCCCCCTTTTTTTTCCCCACTTTATAGTGTTTTTTTTTTTTCTTCCCCCAATAAATTTTTTCTTTTTTTTTTTTTGATTTTTTTTTTCTTTCTTTCTTTTTTTTTTTTTTTTTTTTTTTTTTTTTTTTTTTTTTTTTTTTTCTTTTTTTTTTTAAACTCTCTCCCCCCCTCTCTTTTCCCTCTTTTTTAAAAAAGATATTTAATTAATATTTTGTTAGATTTTTTTTTTTTAAAAAAAAATTTTTTTTTTTTTTTCTTTTTTTTTTTTTTTTTTTTTTTCTCTCATTTATATACATACTCTTATTTTTTTTATATTTTGTGTTATTTTTTTTTTTTTTTTTTTTTTTTTTTTTTTTTTTTTTTTTTTTTTTTTTTTTTTTTTTTTTTTTTTTTTTTTTTTTTTTTTTTTTTTTTCTCCCTTTTTTTTCCCTTCCCCTTTTTTTTTTCATTCTATTTAATATTAAATTATTTTTCCCTTTTCCCCCCCCCCCCCTCCTTTTTAAGCCCCATTTTTTTTTTTTTAAAATTTTTTTTTCCATTTTTCTTTTTTTAGGTATTTTTTGACTTTTTTTTTTTTAGTATTTTTTTTATTACTCAGAAGTCCTTTCTCCCCTCACTGATTTCAAATTAACATAAACATGTTCAGTATTTTGTTCATATGCCCTCTGTTTTTGGGAACCTAAGAACATGATGACAGTCACATGGGAAAGAATGAGAGTCAAGCTGACTGAAGTGGAAGGACAACCACTTCCGTAGTCATGGCAGCCGTGGCTAATACATGAGCTAATACAAAAGGCGAAGCATAAAGCAGTAGTAAGATGGATCTCAGAAATGGAAGACCGACTTGTTGATCTGTGGCAACAACATGAGTGTTTATTCAACATGTCTCCACAACTTCATCCAGCCATCCTTTGTGAATTTTCAGCTCAGAATTGTGCAAAAACTAACATCGCTAAGTCTTCCTTCCTGTCGTCCGCCATGATTGTTTACACTAAAGTGACATTTGACTGCACGAGAGTCTGAGAGATTTCTGTTTTTTTAGTCAGGACTCTTGTTGCTCATGAATGGAATCTGTTTATGTGTGATGTGCTCTTGACCCGTTTGGGTTTACCAGGTCTGTCCAGAGTCTTTCCCCACCCTCTGATCCAACTCATCACCAGATGGTGATCAGTTGACAGCTCTGCCCCTCTCTTCACCCAAGTGCCCAAAACATGCGGCCTCAGATCAGATGATACGACCACAAAATCGATCATCGCCCTAGGGTGCTCTGGTACCAAGTACACTTATGAGCATCCAAACATTCCAACATGGTATTTGTACAGTTTGCACAGTTGTCCAATAACAAACTACCACTTGGATTTAGATCAGGGAGGCCTTTCCTCCCAATCATGCCTCTCCAGGTGCCTCCATCGCTGCCCACGTGCGCGTTGAACTCCCCCAGCAGAACTATGGAGTCTGCCCCCCCCAGATGCACAGACAACAGCCAGAGTCCCCCACCCACAACCCGAAGGCGTAAGGAGGTGACCCTCAAAGTAGCAGCACTCAACCGAGGATTTGCAAGTATCCCCACACCCGCCTGGCGCCTCACACCCTGGGCAACTCCAGAGAAGAAATGTGGGTTTAGTAATTATAAAAAGCTGTGAAGGTTGTTTCTTGTTATACAAAAATTAGTCCACTAGAAAGCATTTGTTCTCAGGAGGTAACTGTGGAAAGGCAAGTTAAGGATTTTATCTTGTTATAGGTGATCCGATTACTTTTAACCACCACTTTGTAATCTTCTAACTGCACACTGCACACACACCCCAACTACACAAGCACACACAATGAGATGTAACCTCATGAAAGATTCATTACAATTTGTGGAAGAGACCCATAAAATATCCATAGAGTCTCAGCAAGACA
Source organism: Pterois miles (assembly GCA_947000775.1). Taxonomy (NCBI): domain Eukaryota; kingdom Metazoa; phylum Chordata; class Actinopteri; order Perciformes; family Scorpaenidae; genus Pterois; species Pterois miles. Next base: position 20,143,812 of record CAMQGK010000144.1, on the reverse strand, counting down.
TCCGACTGGATTCACTTTCAGGACTGACAGCAGTAATCCCAGGAGCTTTGTGTGAGTGTGTGTGTGTTTGTATGTGTGTGTGTGTGTGTGTGTGTGTGTGTGTGTGTGTGTGTGTGTGTAGGTGTGGGTTTGTGCTTGATTTTGTACTTATGAGTACAGTGTATATCTATAATATGTTTACCTGTTTGCTTATATTCACTGTATTCAGTGCCTGTTTGTGTATCCATGTGTATGCACATACTGTATGCAACTATATGGACGCGCTGTTGCAAATGTGTTTATCTGTGCTGAGGTCAAGGTTGTACACGTGTTACCATTCACTTTGGGTCTTTATATGTTTGTGGGTGTGGATGAGCATGCAATGTAAATTGTATGTGTGTATGACGATGAAAGTGTAGTATGTGTGTATGATTGAATGTGTGCGAGTGATTGAGTGGTGTTGACTTCCCACCACACTTGGGAATCTGACATCATCACTGACCTTTCCTGCCTCATCTTTGTTTTTGGCAGATGATGAGCTTTTGAGACCAGTCAATACAGAGACAGCTGAGATTGAACAGCATGGAGGACAGTAAGCGAAAAAAGACATGTGTCCACCATATCACACTCACTCACACTCCATCACTGGCAGTCCTGTTCGTCTTTGAGTAAAAAAACAAAACGGAAGCAGAATACCACTCCATCTATGTTTATGGAGACCTTATATCAGTACAGCTAATCAAATCTTACATAAAGCGCTAAGGTCAGGGTTCTATCACAGGCAGGGCACATGGTCACATTGAGCCTGGCGGCAGCTACACAACAGCCAGAGACTCCGAACAACAACCCAGTGTCCTCCCTGCATCATAGCTGGTTGAATGGGCAACCAAGCAAAGATTCACTGGGGTCAAGGTGCACTGCTATCAGTTTGCAGGCTATTCAATATAAGATAAGATAAGATAAGATAAGATGAACCTTTATTAATCCCCGGAGGGAAATTCGGGTGTCATAGCAGCAGCAACAACAGTACAGATGAATACAATAAAGTAAAAAGTAAAAAGTAAAAGAGAAGGTGCAATGAAGAAAAGAAGGTACAATAAAGGAAATTGGCAATAAAATAAATAAGTAAAACAGTAATAAGTAAAGTGCAGCAGGTGGGTGGGTATTGTATATGCATGTATATCTCCAGTAACATACTGTCTTCCCATGGCTTTATAAGGGCTGTGGGGGTCGCCACTGTTGCTAATGTAGGGACAATGCAGGGGTATTAAATAGGGCTAGGATTTATTACCACCATTTGGGGTTGGGCTAGGGCGGGGTCACGTTGCCAAAGTTTCACAGTAGCTGGACTGGTGGGTGGTGACATATTGTTAAAGCACCCTCACTTAAATTACCTGATCTTCCTGAACCGCTAAAACTACTCATGCTTTTTTCTTTTATCGACTTTACTAAAAAGGGGCATTCAGACACTGAGAATCCCCAAGCTGTGATCTTAACTTCTACTCTGTCCAGTTGGTCAGTTTCGACCTGACCTAAAATAGTACACTTAATGTTTTCCATCTGTCCATCTGAGGCTGGAGCCGATAGCTGACATTAGGAGAAGGCAGGTTACACCGTGGACAGGTCACCAGTCCGTCGCAGGGCCGACACATAAAGACAGACAACCATTCATGCTCACATTCACACCCACGGACCATTTAGAGTCATTAATTAACTTGCAAGTGTGAGGAGGTCGGAGAACCAGGAGAAAACCCACACTTACAAAGGGAGAACACGCAAACTCCACACCGACAGAAGACACACAGAAGAGCCTCAAGTCGGATATTGGGTGATTTTGCTGTGAGCCATTTGCTTTTACAGTGCTAACCACTGCACTTAATGTTTTAGGTTTCCATAGTCCACCTAGACCAGGGGTGGGCAAACTTTTTGACTTGCAGCCACAATGGGGTCGGGCCAGGAGCAGATGGATGAAGTGTTTGTGTGAACTAATATAAATGACATGAAAAAGCCATTATATAAAAGGTTTTGGCCTTTAACAGGTAACAAAGCATGAATATGCAGTCCAAGAAAGGAGAACCTATGAACCGGCAACAGGGTCATACATGTGTGGAGCAAAGGCTGGCCTGTGCTTTCTGATTCGATAAAAGAGCTACTGTAGCTCAAATTGCTGAAAAAGTGAATGCTGCTTGTGATAGAAATGTGTCAGAACACAGTGCATCACTGTTTGTTGTGTATGGGCCACAAACCAGTCAGGGTACCCGTGCTGACCCATGTCCACCACCAAAAGTGCCTACAATGAGCATCAAAACTGGACCACGGAGCAATGGAAGAAGGTGGCCTGGTCTGATGATCACGCTTTTTTTTACATCATGTGGATGGCCGGGTGAGTGTGTCGCTTACCTGTGGAAGACATGGCACCAGGATGCATTCTGGGAAGAAGGCAAGCCGGTGGAGGCAGTGTGCACACTGCAAAAATAATTCATTCTGATTGATTGCTAATTTCATTGTCAGTTAACAGTTAAACCTAAATTAACTATGTTTAATTAAGTGTCAATTTACCATTTATAAATGATGGTTATCATAAAGCTTTTCCTTTTTGCATCTTATCATCTTACATGCATATAGTATGCGTATTGAGTAGCTGAGTGTAAATGTCATATTTAGCATGTTTTGACAGTTAGTATTATTTATCCATATTGAGTGGAAAACAATTATACGGTGGAGCCCTGCCAACTGTGATTGCTAGGATGATGCCTGGTCTCTTTTAATAAGCCAGATTAAAAGATGTCAATACAGCACAGGACCATCTCAAACTGACAAATGTCATTTGTATTCAGTTCTAGTAAAGTGTGGCAGCATCAAGCGTAAGAGAGTGACAGACATGAGCTAAAAGCAAGATGGATAGGGCACCAGAGGATGGAGGAGATGGGATACATGTGTCGATGGCATTTCCATGTCAAGGATGGACTGACAGGGTTATATGGGGGGAAAGAGCAAAAAATATGAAGCGATGAAACTGAAATATCTGAACTATTGGATCAATTACTGGTTTTATGCATTCATTCATGTTCCCCAGAAGATGAGTCCTAATGAACTGGTGAATCCTTAAAGGAATAGCTTGATAATTTAGGCAGTAGTTATTCACTGTCTTGCCGACAGAGAGACGAGAAGATGGACACAACTCTCACGTCTGTATGGTAACTACTGTATAAGGCTACAGCCAGCAGCCAGCTAGCTTAGCTTAGTATAAAGACTGCAGACACGGGGAAACAGTGGTAACAAAGTCCTGTGTGAAAACAAGTCAACACGGACTTATTTTACCTTAGTTTTGGTACATAACTTACATACTTAAAGGTATAACATGCAGCGATTTTCCGTAAAAATAATGTATGGACTGACACAAAAATAATCCCACTCAATCATCATGACCCACTACAAGTTCACGGTGGTGTCTGTATCTGCAGAGACTCCGTAGCCTTCGGCCTGTATTTTCTCATTTCTTCTTAATTTGCTGTGTTCTGGGTGTTTCATCCCTCGACCATTGCTACTCTCTCTCTCCCTCGCTTGCTTGTTGAGCCGTGGAGGCTGTACCTAGTTATACCTTTAACTAACGATGTGTATGTAAGTAATGTAAAAAACATACTTATTTTACATTACAAACATACTTCAGCCAAATAGACTATTGTCAGGCTTTTAAATAGGGATTATCAGTTGATATAATACAACACCCACTAAAAGGTTTTATCATCTATGCACATAGATAACCAAAAAAAGGTATAAAAAGCAGTGGCCTCTAGCTAATAGTATAATAGTTATTATGACAAGAGCAGAAGCAGAAGTCAGGTGCTGTAGTATAGACAGTTTGAAACTCCATAAGTGTCCAAACTACGGCCTGCGGGCCAACTGCAGCCAGCCATCCATTTTTAATTGGCCCATATCAAAATCTAAAAATATAATTGTCTATGGCCCATATATATTTGAACTTAACTGTACTGTATTTCTTCTAAGCAAAGAGCAGCTTGTACCACAGCTGTATGTGGACATGAAAGTATTCCCTGCGAAGCTCCGTCTCTTTGAGTCACAACTGCGCAACTTCAGTGTAGCGCATTTCCCCACGCTGACCGAAATCAAACGCGCTTTCCAAATGTCAAGCTCTCTGCTAAAATGGGAGACTGTGTGATCAAATCTGTCATTACAGAATTCAGTCAGCGCTTTCAAGATTTGTCTGTCATTGAGAAGGAAATCACACTGCTGCGTTTTTAATGGATGTAGAGGAAGTGGAAGTGAGTCTGCAGTCAGAACTGAGGGAAAAGCAGTGTGATGACTCTGAAGGATCAACATCAGCTTCTCTCTCTACCTGACTTCTACCGGAGTTTGGAAAAGGGCAAGTTTCCTCTGGTGAGTCAGTTCGGATCAACATACATCTGTGAGCAGATATTCTCTCTGTTAACGCTGAACAAAAGCAGATTGAGGACCAGAATGACCGACAGCCATCTCCATCCTTTGTGTGACCGGTAGTGAATGTCCCTCCTGGGCCACCGTAGGGTTTGGCTGCAGTTAACCCCTCCCACTACTCAGTCTTAGCCTTAGTCAGTAAGCTGGCAGACAGCGTGCTGGCCTTCCCTTTGCTGCTGCTGCTGCTTTTCCCTCTTGGTCCTGGTCGTCACAGATGTGTGCTGTGGTGTTGTTTCCTGGCTCCCCTCCTGCCCCCATGTTGAATCCCATGTAGGGTCTTGTGCTCCAGAAGAGACAGACTGCCACTGCTGTTTTGTTCTGATTGTGTTTCTTTTAGTTTTTTTCTCATTTTGTTTCATTGTTTAGTCAGTAATTCTATTTATTAGTTATTTCAGTATTATTTTTCCTTTTAATATATTGGGTGGCCCTTGTAGTTTAGTTTGCCCCTTTGTTATGTCCTAGGCGGGCAGCACGGTGGTGCAGTTGTTAGCGCTGTTGCCTCACAGCAAGAGGGTCACAGGGGTGCTTGGGACTCTTCTGTGTGGAGTTTGCATGTTCTCCCTGTGTAAGCGTGGGTTTTCTCCGGGTACTCCGGCTTCCTCCCACAGTCCAAAGACATGCAGTTTAGGTTAATTGATGACTCTAAATTGCCCGTAGGTGTGGATGTGAGCGTGAATGGTTGTCTGTCTCTATGTTGTCTGTCTCTCTGTGCCCTGCGATGGACTGGCGACCTGTCCAGGGTGAACCCCGCCTTCGCCCACTGCCAGCTGGGATCGGCTCCAGCCCTCCCGCGACCCCTAACGGGATAAGCGGTTGACGATGGATGGATGGATATGTCCTAGGCCTTTGGGGCCTTGATTCCCTTCCCCCAAGACACTTCTTGTAGACTATTTCAACAGTCCTGTTAGGCTACATAAAGCTTGGTTTATTTCAGTCATGTTATTATTGTAATAAAGTTTCTAATCTTGGGGGAAGCCCTTTGTCTTTGACCATTATTTGACTGTCACTTCATCATTTTTAGAGATCTGTGGCCTTCTGGGGGGGTTCAGCGAGTCTTATAAATTGCTGCTTTAATATAATCAAGCTTAATCCTGAGCCCTGAACTGGCGCAGGCCACATTGGCATCTCAACCACCAAACTTCCTCCAGCTTGCCAGCTATCCCTCAGACCAAAGAGCAGCAACACTGCTCCCACTGAGCACAACATTCTTCCCATTACAGATGAGTTAAAAATATACACAGTGTTAATAATCCCAATTACTTAATAAATTCAGTTAACTAAACATTTATATGATGTGTTAACAAGCCCAATTATTTATTTGTATAACAAGCTTGAAATATTGGCTATTTCTCTTCTTGTCTACATCCATGGCACTTATAGTGACTGATTACGCCTATTTAATGGCCTGATAACAGTCAAATCAGGTGCTTTTAACGCATCACAATCTTTTGCTGACCAAGTCTCTACTCACATTTACTCAGTCTATTTTATATAAATCACCTCATCTTTCCCATGTATAATATCCGCAGTGTGCCAAAGTGCACCCTAGTTATTAGTATTGTTTCACAATTGCTCTCTGACCTTCCCTCACTGTTCTCCCCCACACACTTTCACTTCATTTGTGTCTCTGTCACTCTGTGGGTTGTCTGACTTCCCGTGGTCCACTCTTAAAAGTTTAATTACCAGGGCGCTCCCTGGTGCAGCAATCCAAGGTGAATGCCATGTTAACCCCAGGTATAGAAATTAATTAGGTTTAATTCAAGTAAAATTCACTGTAGCATTTCCACTGTCAGGAGTTTCCATTATTATTGCTTAATTCACAGCAAATTAGTCTCATCCACATTTGCATTTGCTAGTGAACATGTAATTGGAGCACGACAAAACTACAACTAGGTTAATCCTTCAAAGAGAGAGCTTTTCTATACAATAGTATGAGAATATCATGCAATTTTCTCGGGTGAGTCAACATAGGTTTAAGATGATTTACAGTATCATCTACTGCTCCTGTCTTCCTGTACTCTTCCTTTAATATGAACCAATAATGCTAACTTTTTTTGCTTTTTTTTCCCAGTGAAACTGCCGGAAAGTGGTATTTCTTTGTAATCTACCCTCCTCTTGCTATTTACATAAAGTTTCACTAAGTCTGGTTCCTTCTGACATACACTTTTAAATTAGGTTCAACAACAAACAAATGTGTTTCTGAAATACATTTTTTGAGGTATATCTTTGTGTTTGACACATTCTTTTTGGTTAAGTTGTCATGGTCATGTTGAATATTGTTCTGCTCATTGCAGTCACTGTATCAGGGTTAATGAACAAAAGGATTAAGCTTTTAAAACTCACACATGCAACAAACATATTATAAAGTCCAGCCTTGGATCTCAGATACCGTGATTTGCTTCACTGAATTCACTCTAATCCTTAACAATGAAAACATTTTTTTCTGGAGAAATGGTGCAAAATACATAATTTGGCTATGGCAGAAAGTAAAATGGTCATCAAGGATTCCCCAGTGCATGCTGAAGGTCACAGTCTCACAAATTCAACAGAACTACATCATCTGCAAAGAGCAGGATGCAATTCTGAGGTCCGCAAACCGGATACTCTCCTCCCTCCAGCTTCGCCTTGAATATCACAAACAGGACCGGTGATAAGGGACAATCCTGGTGGAGGTGAACACCTACTGGAAACATGTTTGACTTTGTGCCATTTTTGTGCCACTTTGAGTATATGGACACAGTGAATGAAGAATTGAAACACAGAGAAATAATTTGAAGTAAATGGGGGCCATGTTTAACAACAGCAAAACAAGTCCAGATGAGTCCGAAGTGTTTTAAAGGATGTACAGAAGATACAGTTTGGGACGTACTGAGCGTACGACCAGTCAGAGTCTTGGATTACACGGCACAAGTTCGTAAATTAATGTAGTGATGTAGTTGATGTAGTTTTGCTGTTGTTAATACCCATGAACTTCAAGTCATCAAGACTTTTCTCAGTTTTTGCTTCTTCGTTCACAGGAATGCCAGAAAGACAAAGTTTTCTTCAAGAATTCGAGGTAACACCGGGCGAGTATTCCTTTAAGGAAAAGGCTCACATTTCTCAGAAATAAACTATTACCTTTGAGCAAAAAGGTGCCACATGCTAAAAAGAGTGTTGTGCATAAGCTCCTTATCTCCAGAATAATTAGTGCCCAAGGCATTTCAACTGAATCAGAAATACACTTTCACACCGGAAATAGGGTTGTTTATGGCAGGCGGCAGAGAAGGAAGGCATAAACCTTATTAGACGTGAATCATTTGGTGCTTTTTTAAAAGACGTCACCAGTGGGATCATTTGTCATGTAATATTTAGTATTTCCATGCAACCATCAGTTATGCCAGACACAGGGACAGAGTAAATAATGAAACTAAAAGACTAAAAGATTTGTAATCATATGTCACTTTGCTTTATTATACATTACTCATGCAAAATCCTGTTGTTGTGTAAAAAATAAGAGAGGCCTAGCTGCAAGGTTGAATTTGGGATAAATAAAAAGAAAAAATCTCATATTAGCAGCTTTGGGATTTGCTGCCTCCAGACCAGTCTGTGGTTCTGAAATGAAATGACCTATACTGCACATTAAAAAGTCATTAATCACTACACACTATTGCACTGACCTGTTATTTGCATACTTGTGGCCTGCCTCATGTGAACCTTGCCATTTTCCACTTTTCCACTCAACAAGGCCTTTAATTACTCCATCAAGACTACTGCTGGTCGGATGTGTTTTGTTTACAGCTCTGTTTTTCTAAACACCTCACACTGTGCAGCTAAAATCACAGGAGATTTTAGGACATTACAAGTAATGAATTTACATCAGTGATCACAACATCTTTACTGTTGCCAGAACATATTTCATGTCAACCCGTTCTCATTCCCAACCTGTCACATGTGGATGCTTGTTGTGGACATCTTGGCGCCACTTTTAGAACCGCTACACATCAAACTAGGAACCTCCACCCAAACCAGCTCGTCAGACACGACAACTTGGGCAACTGGATTGATCGGGAAACAATGCACAGAGGTACCCTTTAACAACAGTTTGTGACAAACTGGGTTTTCAGCTCCAATGTAAACCCACCCGCAGCGTTATTCGACAGTCGGAGCAAGTGACGTAGTACTAATAGCGTTAAAGGCTGCTAAGGGTGGGCAGGAGGGGTTGTGGATGGGTCAAACAAACACAAGACTTTCAACCAGAAGGCTGCTGTTTGTTTCCCCTGTGAAACTAAAAGTAACGTTGACTTATATACGTCTATAGTTATTAGTTTAGTTATTGTCAGTTCCGTGAGTCCTGTGAGTTGTTACTCATGAAGTGGAGTCAATGAAGCTAACATCAACCACGTCTGTTTCCTAACACCTATGTAGTAGTTGTGTTGCTTAAACCTAACTTCCTGTGAAAATGGAGGTTTATTTCAAGGACATTATGCATGTAACAAGCTCATCCTGATACACCATCCCTGTTCTGTCTTAAAGTAACTCAAGACACTCTTGGTCATGGTTTTGTTTTAAATACATACATTTTAATATCACTTTGTGAGTGTCATAGAAGTGTCAGACGTATATTTACGTTATTTACTTATTACTTGCAAATATTGCCGTTTTATGAGTTTCTCTAACGTCCTCTGCACATCCCTGGTTAGCTTTAGCAGCACTAATCGCCACTTTGTCTGTGCAGGCAGTGAATCACTGAATACAGGCTAAAAGACACATTACTCTAAATACATTCTGCTCTCATTGTGGTTTAAATATTTGAGGACGAAGGAATGAAAGCTACTACATAAGTTACAGCAGTCTGTTGGAAAGCAATTTCACTTTGATGAGACACAGAGAGGCTTCAGAATATTTACAATGCCCCACAATGGCATCTGCATCGCTAAAATTTTGAAAGGCTGCATTAATGAAGAGACAGGGATGTGCTCTTGTCCGACAGGCAGACTGTGTTGTCGTCTATTAAACCGAACTTGGCAGTACAGCCTCTCACAGGAACTCATGTGAACCGATGAGAGACAGAGAGAGCAGCTCGTTGGTTTTTCATCCCTCCGTGGGAGTGCCTGCTTATCGACTGTAACAACCTGAGGACCGAAATAAGTTCAAACACCAGTTGTGTCGCCGCACACCTTGACATAAGCATGAAAACAAGAATACAGAAATAGAGCAGATTAATGCTTTTAATTATCTTTACCAGTTTCTCTTCTCATCTGTGTTTCTGTTTGAATTTCAGACAAAAAATCCCCTCAGCTATTTAAAAAAATGTAGTTTGATCTTCATAGCAGCTATACAGCTTTGGAACAGGAGTAATTTTAGAACAAAGCATTGCTAAACTGTAAGTGCCATAGGATTTTAAATGAAAGCACAGGCTTTTAAGTCCTGTGTTGTGCACCTTCAGCAGTTGACGGTTACCATCTACAGCAGATGCATGGTGTGCCATTTCAGCTCTGTTTCTTTTATCACTCTCTTTCTCTCTGGATTAACGTCTCCCTGTGGTTTGTAACCATCACAGCTCTTTGATTTATGGGACGTAATGGGTGATAAAGTGCAACGATGGGACTTTAGGAGCAATATTACCGACATAATCATGTGAAGATTCCAAATTAACCATATACATATTTGGTCTTCACCAACCTGAGGGAAATATCTGTCTCTGTAGCTGTTAAAGGTGGTGTCTTGTAAACAAACGAGTTATGTTTACATTCAGTGTGACTCGCCACAATGCATTGTGGGTATCCTTGTGGCCTGAACATGTTTGAACATCCTGCATTGTGTAAATCTGTGTTCATTTGCTTGTAGGGATGGAACAGTTTTTGTCCAGTTTGAATGAAGTGTTTTACGATGCTCCGCAATGTACAGCTGATCTCAACGTAAACAAATACACGTGGGTGATGACGCCCTTAAGCAACACAATATAAACTGGGGCTTATTCTTAAAATATTGCTCCAGTATGTCCACCAGTCAGGCGTTGACTTTGTCTGTCTGCCATTTGGTGCAGAGCGGGTAGCATACAGTGGATGTATCAAAGCTTCGTGGTGAACATGGCTGCCTCCTGCAGTTAAAGAACGGGTTGATGAGACAGTGGGACTGAACCATGACATGACATTCTCACTCCCGACTTGTCAAATACCAACACTTGGTTAGTGGTGCCACACTTCAAACTGTGATGGTCTAGGTACCCCTCTAGCATCAGCTTTGGACGTGTCAAGGATGTCAATTTCTACAGGTTACATCAATATCTTTCAAAATAAACTTCCATCCTAGTTTTGCCTCTCACTAACAACTCTCTCATTATACTGTGTCGTTACTCAACCATCGAAACTGATGCAGATGGGTTAGTGTGGAGTCAGTTGAACGCCTGGTGTGTCTCATACAGACACTAAAGCTTTCCTCAGTGCGTTGGTATCAGACAACTAACCAAGTGCCAGTACTTGACGAGTTAGAGTGAAAACAGGTTGACCTATGCAGTAAAGTTGCCATAACCAGCCCAGTCACACAGCAGTTTCTAAATTTAATGTACTGATTTGTGTATATAACACAAATTCACATTTTTTTCAAATGGTAATTATTGCAAACTTAAGTTACAGCACATATGGTGTTATTTAAACCCAAACCACACACCACAAGAGTTTTATTTTAAAAGCCTGGAGTGGAAATTGACAAGTGCGTCATGTGTTGCTGGACATACACAGGAAAAAGCTTGAAATATACATTGTTGAAAGTTGTGCTGAGTGTCACGAAAAAGGGGAAATCATGTCAATGTACACAAATTAAAAATTACATTTTGTACAGTTTCACAAACTCCATGAGCTGTGTTCTTTAACGCCACAGAACATGCAGCTTTTTCTCAGAAGTTTTACAAACCCGTTGTAATCAATAGGAGGGCTGCTGTGTCACAGCTAGTTTTCCTCAGTGCAACTGCCTCCTAATAATTATGTGAGCTGTGTTTGCAGTCTTAGATGAACTTTTATCCAGACAGCCATTTAAATGTCAAGGGTAATTTCCAAAACTTTGTCTGATTGCAGTTGGCAGTATAAATGGTCCTAAAACTTAGCACATCGAATGCCTTTCAAGACTATTTAATTAATTGTGCGCTTGAGTTGCTTGTTTCAGCTTTGTGACTCTCACATAACTGTTTTTTATCCACATTACAGGATTTACAGCAGCCCATGAGTTAGCAGGTTGTTTAGCCAGCTCTTCCTCATAAAAATATCAGGTCTTGCAATGCATCAGTCAAAAACACTTCCTCGAGCAGAACCACTGAATCACTGTATTAATGGTCAATACACTACTATCCATACAGTTCACGCACACTCTCTGTGTGCCATCTTCTCTTAGGCTCCTGGGTTAGTATTACAGTAAAGTTATATATCACATTAATGCTCTTGTCAGCAATGAGCATTAACTTATTAAAGGGTTAAACAACAGCAAATGACAAACAAGACTAATCTGTTGCACTGCTCCATACATATACACATACATCTATGGATCAAGACCTTTAAAGCAGCAGTAGGTAGAAATGGAGCAAATATGATTAAAAAGTATTTCTATGAAACAGTCACTATACCCTGACAGTAGTGCATGAGACAGGTAAACTAATGACATCTACAAGATACACATACCGGAAGACAAAAACCAATCAGAGCTGAGCTGGAGCCTTGATGTCACTCAAACTCTTTTCATACGGTCAAACTAGCAGCGCTGATCAAATTTAATCAATATTGTGTAACTGTAATGAGTATTTCTTGTAATAAATGTTTTCAGACCACTTTAGTTACTTTTACTTTAAATGTAAATGAAAAAGTTTGTGACCTGGCAGCCATGTTGAAATCGGTTGAGGAAATACCAAGCACCGCCCACCAGCTGGAGCAAACTTTCTCAATTTACAGCTAAACAGTAACTACAAGATGTTTCTGAAATCATTTTATACCAGCAATGGGCATTACAGTAACAGAATATGAATTCATATTTGATCAGCGCTGCCTAGCAGAGTTTGCACGTGATTGACAGCTGCCTCAACTGATGAACAGCCAATAGCAACGCTCTCTCTCTCTGAAATAATCAGATTGGCCAAAGTTTCCTGTTACAAGCTAGATTTTCTAAAGCCTGAAAACAGAGCCATGAGGAGGTGCAGAAGTCTAGTTTAACACTAATCTAACACTTGAATTACAATATGCTGAAAAGTTATTATGGGATTTTTGCCACCTGAAGCATGTTGTGTTTTATATCATTTCCGTGTGTGTTTTCTATGGGCTGTCAGTGGCAAAACGCCTGCTGTCAAAAAGTAGAGTGTAATGAGCAGCCAGCAACATATAAACAGCAAACTTTAAGCAAACTGCAAAGACAGAAAGGGAGCTGCATTTTATCAGTGCAAGCCTTTAAGGAACTCTGGGTCCCTGAAAAGATAAGCTGATGGTCAAATAGTCAAATTTCTTTTTTTTATCTTTTCTGACCTCTGTTAGAGATGTTGTTCCCATCATTCACCTCATAGATAAACTACAAACATCAACATATCCCTCAAGAGGATTCTTGCTCATCTGGGAACATCTTAGCTTAAAAACAAACAACAGTTAAAGGACCATACCTATGTGTTGTCTAGCTATTTTGCTTGTGCAGATGGGTATACAGTTTTAGATTTTTAAATTATTATTTATTCCAGGTGTTGGTTTCCATTCATCTCTGCACTGTGTGAAAATCGGTAAGATATGCTTGAGTTGTGTGAAGGTTTGTCTGCACAGAAGGCGATTCAGATGTGCTTTGAAGTGTAGACCCTGTTTAATTCATCACAGTGAACATCGTATCTGCATTAATTGAAATTAATGCAGATACGATGCACTGCATAGATTGTATGAGTTTCAAGAGCCTACTTATTGATTTCCATACTGTATGAAATGCAAAATACAATAAAGTATATGCAGATTGTGAAAACACAGCAATATTTTTTGCAAAACAGTTTGCTGTTAACTACTTTAAAGGTTCTCAAAGAGAGCACCAGTGCGGAGCCTGTTCAGAGTGCGTGCCCATCTGGATCCGGCTGATTGCTAGGCCCGGAGAACGTTGTTGAGATCCGCGGTATGGCTGTTTGTACCCTCCAAGAGTGAAGCTGATTGGATGATTGGCTCTCGAATTATGTGAAGGGCAGACATAAATATACTGAACAAAAATATAAATGCAACACTTTTGTTTTTGCTCCCTTTTTTATGCTCTGAAGTCCAACATCTCAGACTTTTTCCATGTACACTAAAGGCCTATTTCTCTCAAATATTGTTCACAAATTTGTCTAAATCTGTGTTAGTGAGCACTTTACCGAAATACTCCATCCACCTCTCAGGTGGGGCATATCAAGATGCTGATTAGTCAGCATGGTTATTGCACAGGTGTGCTTTAGACTGTCACAATAAAAGCCCACTCTAAAATGTGCAGTTTTATCACACAGCATGATGCCACAGATGTCACAAGTTGTGAGGGAGCGTTCAGTTGGCATGCTGACTGCAGGAATGTCCACAAGAGCTGTTGCCCGTTGCCTGTTGCCGTCTCCAAATGTGTTTCCGAGAATCTGACAGTACATCCAACTGGCCTCATGACCGCAGACCACATGTAACCACACCAGCCCAGGACCTCCACATCCGGCATCTTCGCCAGCAAGATCATCTGAGACCAGCCACCCGGACAGCTGACGCAACAATCGGTTTGCATAACCAAAGAATTTCTACACAATCTGTCAGACACCGTCTCAGAGAAACTCAGCTACATGCTTGTCTTGACCTGACTACAGTTTAGCCCTGGCAGCATGGGTGGGCATTGGGGGGGGGGGGGCCGTACCCGCCCACAGAGTCTGCTGTGTCCGCCCTGGACTGGAAGCTGTTTATTTTACTGGGGTTTTGTTTTTCACCTCGGAGTGGCCGTCACTCTGTTATTCCTATCTCTACTTGTCGATCGTATAATTCAACCAATCCAACCAACAAATGAGGCAACTGCTAGCCAATTTCTGATAGAGGGGGGCGGGTCACTGAGTCACACATTCGTGATATGGTCACCGTCGTTAGCATGGCACAGATATTTAGCATTATTTCCAAAAAAGTAGGAGGAGAAGAAGTGACGACGGTGCGAACGAGAGCGAGTAGGAAGCAGCTGCACCACTTCCTTCTGTTAGCACTGAAGTCAACAGTAACACTGGAGTAAACGTTAGGAGGGTTAGCTAGTTAACTCTCCTAGTATCAACGTTTACCTCAGTGGTCAGCTTGACATCATTGCTTCTGTTTATCAGTGCATATGTTTATGCTTATACTTGACTTTTGAGTTACATAAATGGACACAGCACTACACTATTGTTTTTTTTTTTTTTTTGATTTTGCGATGTAATGCCCCTTTTTAGTGAGAGAAAAATAATTTCTCAGCATCGCTTGGTCACAGAGCCACTGTTCGAAAACATTTAATGCCCCCCCTTTAATTTGTTTCTGCAGCTGGGTCTGCTGCAGGTTGTCATCGTAACCGACTTGAGTGGGCAAATGTTCACCTTCAGTGGTGTCTGGCACTTTGGAGAGGTGTTCTCTTCATGGATGAGTCCTGGTTTTCACTGTAGAGGGCAGATGGCAGACAACATGTATGGCGTCATGTGAGTGAACGGTTTGTTGATGTCAGCGTTGTGAATCGAGTGGCTCGTGGTGGCGGTGGGGTTATGGTATGGGCAGGCGTATGTTATGGACAACAAACAGATGTATTTTATTGATGGCATTTTGAATGCACAGAGATACCATGATGAGATCCTGAGGCCATTCATCCACCACCATCACCTCATGTTGCAGCATGATAATGCACGGCCCCATGTTGAAGGATCTGTACTCAGCTCCTGGAAGCTGAAAACATCCCAGTTCTTTCATGGCCTGCATACTCACCGGACATGTCACCCATTGAGCATGTTTGGTATGCTCTGGATCGGCCCAGCTATAGCAAAACTGTGTGGAACATCAACAATCCAAAACAGTAACTTTTTCCAGCTTGGTCCAGAGATGTTTTCCACCAAATTTTGTGATGATTGCACAAAATGTGTAGCAGGAGTAGAAAAAATATCTGATTTGGATAAAATTCCAAAAGGGAAAAAAATCAGTCTGGAAACAAACGCGTGTGGCTTATATACATGTCTGGACCCACAAAATATAGGGAAAAAATGTTGTTTCTGACAATTACGGTGAAAAAGTTACAAACCAAAATGTAAAGTTAATTATTGTAGCACCACCATCTGACCAAGTTGTAGCACATTCGACACTGCCGTCCATCGGGTCCTGAGCAATACACCGAGTGTGAAGTCAAGTGAATGAGCACTTCTTGAGATATACAAATAACACAGTGGGAGGGACAGAAAACAGACAGACAGAGAGAGACATTCCTCACTTTATAGTTTGGTATCTATTGCCTCCACATGGCTGTCAACATGGAGACGGCTGTGCCTAGCAACTATCGGTGTTAACAGTATAAACGAGCGGCCGCATGCTGACAGAGCTAACAGTGTTTACCTGACGGGTGAACTGGAGACTCGGAGCTGAAAAATGCTAAAACACTTCGTAGAGCTGCAGAGTTGGTCTCAAAGAAAAAATAAATAAATAAAATAAATCAATTTTAAAAATGCTTAAAAGAAGTAGTTTGAAGTCATTTTTGTGTTGTACCTGTGGCTCTTATAGGCCGTCTGGCAAGCATAGGACTTGTGCCTAGATCTTAGAGATCTGTCAGAGTTATCCTCCAAGAGGCGGATAGCCATCCTGACCATATGAGATGACCTTCAGTGCGATCAAAAGCCAACAGTGCCTCCTTTTATCCCCTCAGCCTACAGACTGATGTGGACAATAGCCAGGGCATAGCCACTCAATAGCCACTGAACCATCTCCATGCTTATGTGTGTGCATTTGTGTGAGTGTGATATTGTGAATGCACTGGCCACTCTCAAAAACATTTAACAAGGTTTGTTTTATTACATAATTGGCGTGAATATATATATGCAATACAATTATTTTATTGTCACTCAATTCAATATTATATTCAGTGATGCAATTTATAATTTTAGCATTTCTGGGAAAGGCTTTAGCTCATCCGGACATTATCTCCACTGTCTAACACACCCTGCGAATTGAAAGGTTCTTTTTTTATGGCCTGGAGTGAATTTATAATGTAATCTGGGGAGGATTTGAATTAGATTTCCCTATTAGCCAGACCCTGACTGAACCAAGACATCTGCTTTGAATCTCGCCTAATACAATAAAATTATCTTGGAGTCTGTTCAGTCTGTCTCTCTCTCAAGCACAGCTCTCCATCATGATCTTCCATCCCAACAGCTACTGTCTGTATCTCACCTCATGACTGTGCTTCTGTACTCATTTTGATACGTACTGTACTTGACCGCGAGTAATCAATATCAATATCCACTGGAACAAACTGTGTTAAAATGTGTGTAATTGAGGATCTACATGGATACTGACAGTCTTGCCAGAAATGTCCTCATATATTCTGAGTATATTTAAGTTATTTAATTGCACAATTGTCCATCTTTAATGGTGCTTTATTAATGCTTAATGCTTTAATGGTGATTAATTGCACTTTTTTTTATCTGTTCAAATGTACCTTGAAGGGAGATTTGTCAAGTATTTACAACTCTTATTAACATGGGAGTGGGCAAATATGCTGCTTTATGTAAATGTATGTATACATTTATTAATGGAAATCAATTAACAACTCAAAAACAAATACTGTCCAGAAACCCTCACAGGTACTGCATTTAGCATAAAAATATGCTTTTAAACATCCTACAGCATGCATATAAGAATTTGAGGACATTTCTTACAGCATGTACATACAACCTTGTCTCCTACAAAATTGCATTCCCATACAACTGTATTTTTAACTATCTTTTGAGGAAACAATATTTTCTCCTGCATTACTGTTGTAAACAGTAATCACATGGTAATTGAAATTAGTAATGTGACAATCGCCAACGACCCAAATCTTTTGAACGGCTCTTTGGTGCAAAGAAAGGGAAGCGAGTCGTATTTTACAGCCGTTGTCCAAATTGCACTATAATGCCCAATGCCTTGCTCATGGGCATGTCTTAAAAATTTCATAAACTGGAGGAAAACAACCAGTCACAGCTGATCTGGAATCTGTGGTCCAATTTCAGTCTATGAGAGCCACAAGTCAAACGGTCACTAGGCAGCACTGATCAAATACGAATCAATGCTCTGTTACTGTTATGACTGTTTCTTTTACAGTTTAGCTGAAAAAAGAGAAAGTTTGTGACCTGGCAGCCATGTTGAGATATGCTGAGGAAATACCAAGCACCGCCCACCAGACAGAGCACAGCCAATAGGAACGCTCTCTCAGAAATGACCTGTGATTAGTCAGTCTCCCTTCACGGGCTAGATTTATTAAAGCCTGCAAACAGCCATAAAGAGGTCCAGAAGTCTAGTTTTCTCTCAGAACACCTGAGTTACAATATGCTGAAAGGTTATTATGAAATTTTTGCCCAGTGATGCCAAAAAAATGCTGCCTACTGAAGTTTTAAGGAAATTACAGACCATTTCTGTTATGTCTCGTTAAGTCTGTTAATTCTAGTCATGTTATTATTATTTAGTGTTTCATGTTTCTTTTCATGCTTTAGTTTGTTCATGTTTTGTCCACGGTTTATGTTTGGTCATTTTATGTTAAGTAAAAGTCACCCATGTCGAGTCTTGTCATGCACTTCCTGTTTTATTTTGTAATCATCTTTTCCCTCTCGTTTCACACCCTGACTTCCTCCCTTTGTGTGATTTTCCCGCCAGTGTGATCGGTTCCACCTGTGGTCCCCTACCTCACGTATAAATAGTCCTTGTCTCCCTTTGTCTTGTGCCAGTTTGCCTTGTTCAGTCCATGTGCCATGTCAAGCGGTCCAAGCCAGACTGTCTTGTTCTCAAGTTTGATCCATGTTTCAAGTTGTATTTTTGAATCTTCGTAAGATTATTTTGTGATGTACTTTTATCCTCCTCGTGAGTGTCTTGTGTTGAACTTTTTATCCTCCTTGTGAGTGTTTTATGTTGAATTTTGTAATCCTCGAGAGAGCGTCTTCTGTTAATCAGAGATTTGACTATTAAACTACTTTTGTTTAATCATCATTTTTGTGAGTCATGTGAGTCCCCAGTTCTTGGTCGTTACAAATTCAAATTCATTTTTTTCTGTTTGATTCATCCAAACAGTGTGGGCTTTTGAACCAGTTTCCCTCCCTGATCATTCTTGTTTCCCGTCCTTAAGGCCGGCGTCTTTTGACTGTATAATGTTTATCATAATACAGAAAATTAACATATTGCATATATTACATATTACATAGTTGTCCTGTTTACACATTGCTAAATGAGTATTCAGACTGAGTTGTGGGAGACACTGCTTTCTGTCTGAAAATCATAAATGTCTCTCAGGGCTGCTTTTATGTCTGTTTTGCACAGCCTTAAGTGCTTCCCAACAAATACAAACAAATGTTAAGTGTGAGTTGGCGGAGTGTGGTGTGTATTTATGCAAATAAAATCAGATCATTCCATTATGCTTATGCTATTTTAAGAGCTTATTTGCATTAACATAATCAGAACATGGCCTTGACTTAGATTCTGCTTTTTGAGCATCTGCAGGAAACGTGGCCACTCAGGCAGGTGCAGACTCGTGTTTCTAACTATAAAGCGAAGAATCTCTGTGTTTCCTTTGCATATCTCCAGAACCGCTCATCTGATCTATTTCACACTTGGCGGTTGTTTTGCTGGAGACCCAAGGAGGTGCAGGGTCGAAGACAAGTGACCAGCACTCTGTGCAGCAGTGGGGGTGGGGCTTCAGGTTAGCAGACTGAGTCCAGCCTGCTGTCTATAACGGGCTTTTACAGGCCGTGGCTCATTAACTGCAGTTTACCTTTTGCCACTGGATGGTGGATATACCAACGTTACAACCAAATTCAATTCAATTCATTTTTACATAGCATCAAATTATAACGTTATCTCAAGTGGTTCTCATATAGAGCAGGTCTACACCATACTCTGTAATGTAGAGACCCGACAAAAGACCCATGAGCATGTACTTGGTGCAACAGTGGCAAGAAAAACCTCCTATTTTAATGGGTAGAAACCTCAGGCAGAACCAGGTGCTGGGTGGGCGACCATGAGAGAGAGAGAGCGAGAGAGAGACAGATGCACAGCAACCACAATAATAGCATAACAGCTGTCAGTAATAATACAAAAAGGACTAAAAACAACCATAACCAAAGCGGTGGATATAATAGAATGATAATAGAAATATCAGTAATAGTAGCTGAAATAATAACATAAATATGATTACTATGATTAATAATAGCAGTATTAGTAACACAAATAGGGCTGTGGCAACAGATGCAACCCTGATCCTTGGATTCCTGCAAGACTCTGGGGAAGAAGTCAAGACAGTAACATGCATTAATGGGACATGAATGCATCCAGATGGAGAGGAAGAGGAGGAGAGAGGAGCTCAGTGTGTCACAGGAAGTCCCCTGGCAGTCTAGGCCTACAGCAACAGAACTAGGGGCTGGTCCAGGGTAGCCTGAGCCAACCTTAAGCCTACTCTTAAATGTGGAGAGGGTGTCTGCCTCCGGAACTGAAACTGGGAGCTGGTTCCACAGAAGAGGAGCTCTACACCACTTGCCTGGGGTCAGTGAGTGATGTTCTACATGTATTTGAAGGTAATAGAGCATATTTGTTATCAAAGACTAACCAACCATCAAACTGTAATGATATCTAATAATGTTCAGGAGGGCTAACGTTCTCAATAATGTTTCAACTGTGAGTGGGTTCTATGTATCTATAAACCTGGACCTTCATACTGGTACTTGCAAAATTATACTATATGTATACTTTAGATTTTGGTTTTCAATAATCACATAAACTCTTATCTTATAATCTAACTCATGCAGATGCACATGCGATACCTCTCTTGTGTTACTTTTG
The DNA here is from genome assembly GCA_947000775.1 of Pterois miles. NCBI lineage: Eukaryota > Metazoa > Chordata > Actinopteri > Perciformes > Scorpaenidae > Pterois > Pterois miles. Next base: position 20,123,374 of record CAMQGK010000144.1, on the reverse strand, counting down.
GACAGACCAGGGACGGCATGCCAATATATGCTCATTACATGCATAGTGTCCTTTCAAAATAAACTACCATTTTCACAGCAAGTTTGGTTTAGACAACACAACCACTTAGGTAGGGTAGTTGCCTGACATGCCGGGCTGGGCAGGCAGGGTCAGACTCACAAGCACAACTCAGATTGCAGATGGATTTAAACAACGCTGGGTCTTTATTACAGAAACTGGTCGGTACATGGGAAGGCAAAAACTTACAGGCAAACAATTCCAGTCTAGCAGGCAAAACGCAGGGTCAAAAAACAAGCAGAGGATTCGGTACACGGAAGTCATACACACGAGGAAAAAACGCTGGTAAGTTAGTCACGAGGGAACAAAACGAACTGGCACAGAAGGGAAGGAAGACTCAGCTTAAATACCCGTGAGGGGAGTGACTAACTATGGACAGGTGGACACAATCAGGGGCGGGGGAGACGATCAGACGCAGGTGAGTGGAGACGAAAGTAGGTCAGTGCAGTCATTCATTCAGAGGGGCGGGAGCATGCAGGCAGGAAGTGAAGTGCACTGAAACGAGAGGGAGAATTAGATTTCACAATCAAACAGGAAGTGCTCACATGAAACATGAAAAAACATAGGAAACCCATCACCTAGGATTAACTGACATTACAGTTGCCATTAACTTCACAGACTAGCGACTCACAGGACTGATGATACCGACCAGGACGTGACTAAAGACTGACATGACAAAATAAGTCAGTGATACTCTTAGTTTCACACGGCCCACAAACACCTGTCTCCCGGTTGTAAGCCTTGTGTTTATTGACCCATCTACCACCCCTCCCACCCACCAGAATTGCTCCACAACACTGCGGTTGGGTTTACATTGGGGTTTGTTGAAATCCTGGTTCGTCACATGCTGTTGCTGAAGAGTGCCTCCGTACGTTGGTTCTTGATGCCAAGGGACACAAATGGTGTTGAATTGACAAGTTGGGAGTGAGAACGGGTTGGTCTTGGACAGATAAAACTACAGCTACCATGAATATTTACAAGCGTATTTATATCATTCTTAGCTGCAGAAGCAAAAATTTTAACCTCATGGTCAATATAATAAAATATAAAATATTTAAACATGGTCAAACACTGTAAAGGAGACAGGACAGATTTTTTTCTCAGTCAAGGTTTGGACATTCAGGTTTCACTTCTAATTAGTGTACTACAGGCAAGATAGTATCTAATACATAGCATATAGGAGGTGTAATGAAATGTCACTGTGATAAATATCATATGAGATCTGGTGGTTACAGGAGTTGGAGGGGGCTGCTGCGCAAACTCAAACTGAAGAAGAGTCGATTAGAATACAAGAGAAATTAATAGGCCACTTTCAGTTTTCCCTTTGACAAGACAAGATTAGAAAGCAGCTCACCCATTAGATAGTCTAGCTCAAGAAATCCCATGGCTCTTAATATTCCTATTATTCCTAACATACATCTGCTTTTACAGGCATTGTACAAGTTCATAAAAAGGTATCCTTGTGTGTTATCAGTTAGCTTCAGACAAGCTTCCCTGAAACATCAAGATGCACATTTTAAATCTGTGGTTTGTGTTTCACCTCTGAAAATGAACATCTGTTCTGAGATATTCTCCCTCTGAAACTCTCAGCAGGGATCAATGGATACACCTGGATGCACAGCACACTTCGGCGAGCTGCATTCCCCGCTGCTGGCGTGTTTGTTTGTCCTCAAATGAATGAGAGCATTTGCTCATTAGCAGGGTGTGGTTTCCTCCATATCCACAGTGGAAATGGGCTCCTAACAGTAGCACTTTACTGGGAGTGCTACTCTTGGAGATATGCATTAAAGACATGTCAGAGTATGGGCATGGCTCTTTTTCTAATTTATAACATAGCCAGCCAATTAAGCCTGCAGTCAACAGAAAGACATGATTTCTCCTCATCGTAACGGGCTGCAACTTGCAAGTCAAGTTACTGTATAAGTTGATTATCTACATTTTAATATCATTTGTGTTCTGGCATATAATGCAATTCTAAACGCACACATAATTACGTTATCTTTTAAAAACATATGCCCATATAGATTGTTGCTTGAATTAACTTAAAGGTCACATATTTTGCTCATTTCCAGGTACATACTTATATATCGGGGCTCTACTAGAAAATGTTTACATGCTTTAATGTTCATGAAGCACATTATTTTCCCCATATAGTCTATTGCTGCAGCATCTGCATTCTGTCTTAAGCAGTCTGGTTTCCGCCTGTCTCTTTAATAGCATGCCCTAACTGGATACGAGCGTCTGACTATCCCGCCACATCACGTAGCATCAAACACTCTCAGTCCACACTGAATATGTTAAATATGCACTTTTCTTATATTGTGTAAACAACCCACATACCACAGCTGTGTGCTCCATATCAGATTGGAGATGTAACCTCTCAAAAGATGCATTAGCAGAACTAATTTCCTATGTTTGTACTTTAAACAGAAAACACACATTTTATATTGTGACGTTTACTGGAGATAACATAGTCTGCTGTGAATGTTGCTTGTGCCCGGGACAAGAAGCGACAACACCACAGGCAGTGACACCCACAAGTGCTGAGATACAGTAAACAGGGAGTTAAACAACAGATTAATCTAACATTATGACTGATTTCTTCATAACCAGGATTTAAGTTTATAAAGACGAAATGTGGATGTTTCACTCAGCAGTTGTCGTCCCTGCTCAGCCTGCTGCATTAGTCCATAATGTTTTCCACAATACTGAACAAAATAAACCAAACAGGTAGAAGAAGTGAGATGTAAGAGGAGCACAGGATGCTTTTCTTACTCTCTTGGTTCTTGCATTTTAATGAGCCTGATTTATAGACTTTCTTTCTCTCAATTTTTTTCATTTGAAATACAAACGGCAAACAAGAGCTGATCAAAACAAGGATTCGCACTGAAATACTGTAGTGACGGCCTACATTTCCCAGAGTTTCCATAGTTGTCACTTTTGTGCTACGTGTTTGTATTTTGTTTGAACTGCTGCTACATTTCTTGACACCAGGTAGTGCATAATAATTTTCTCTGGTGGACACTACACATACAACTGCAAGCGCTTAAAGTGGCATCAATCAAGTTAATATCCTCATCTACGTCCAGGACTACTGACTCGGTTCTCTCCCACTGTTGGTGGCAATGACGGCTCATTGTGCCTAAACTAACCAGCTGTTCCTCGTCCATGTTGCGCTATCCATGCAAGCAACAGGAAAAATAGGAAGAGGGCGCCCTCCTGAAAAGCCCAGTCTGCTCTGATTGGTCAGTGTTTATGGTGAACCACTGTACCCAAGTTTAGCTGCTTTTCTACTGTGATATCACCACAATATCCAAATCTAAACTATAAACAAAAATAGGGCCGTATTATTTCAGTAACAATTTTTGGAGCATCCCAATAACCCAGCTAAGAGGCAAATTTGGCATTGGCCCAGTGCTCGCTGTTAAAAGACGTGAGCCGAGAGGCTCGCTGATGCATCACCTAGCAGGCTAAATGTTTGACCTGTCAGGGAGCTACAGCCAATGAGAGGCCTCAAACTGCATGTGATTATCATAAAGTGGGCATGTCTGTAAAGGGGAGACTGGTGGGAACCCAGAGAACCCATTTATATTCACATATCTTGAGGTCAGAGGTCAACGGACCCCTTTTGAAAATGGACATGCCAAAGTTTTGCTTAAGTTTGGAGCATCATTTAGCCTCCGTGGTGAGAAGTTGGTGAGTAAGTTTTCTAGTTTATATGCACAGCTTTATTTTTATCTTCTATCTCTAAAATTGAGCCTTTTACAACTGAACGATCGATTACGTTAATGCATTAAAGAAATTAGTGGTTAAATTAATTTATATTAACACGTTATTATTGCTCAACCTTTAACAGCTCTAGCTAAAATGCATGTCGGATATGCCGCTCTATTACTGGACAGGCTTGCTCAGTTTCCCCAGGGTCAGAACCAAACATGCAGAAGCCGTTTTCAGTTTCTATGCACCACAGATCTGGAATAAAGCACTTGAGGTCCGCCCCAGTCCTTTCTTTTAATCACGGCTCACTTCTGGACCTCTTGATTCCTTAAAGTTTATTTTCTGTTTTCTTTTCACTTTTATGGGTTGTCTTGTGTTTTATTTGTTTTGTATGTTTATGTCTGTATGTAAAGCGCTTTGAATTGCCTTTGAAAAATGTGCTATATAAATAAATGAAAATAAATGAATTGCCTTGCCTTACAATCGTCTGTTGGGCCTTTTATTATTAATGAAAAGACAAAATAATAAGACACAAGTTGTCATAAGGACGTATTCTTTAAGGAAGCATTATTCGCAGAGCAATATTGAAGGCTTACAGAACAAAATTAGTGTATTGAATGCCAGTAAAGAAAACAACCCATCCCCAATTAGACGTCAAAGCTTAGATGCAGCATTTCTCTCTGCGAAAAAGGTGTTTTCTGTCACAATGTGTTTTGCAGCCTGTGGAAGCGCTGAAAAGGTCACCCAATAAAGCTCCTGGGTTGTGTGTTGCTGTCTAAGCCTGTGGCTGCTTTTGTGTGTGTGTGTGTGAGTGTGTGTGTGAGTGTGTGTGTGTGTTGTGACCTTACCATTTACATTCCTTCGCCTGTACACCTATACAGCTCACTCTAGTCTCTATAGCAACTATTGTCTTTCATCACGGCGGGGACAGTGGACGTCTTTGTTCATCAGAGACCCTCTGCTGCAGAACACAAATACCGCTCGTCATACAAAAAATGGCTGTGTAGTCTCTGCAGTCAGAGGCGCCGTCTGTGATTTTGGGCCCCGTGAAAAAGATATCACATTGGGCCCACCCCCACAGGCCACGGCAACCCTGTGCAACTGATGTAACCACACATCCAGAACCTAACTGACCCGTTCAAACCTTGAAATGACTCCACTGTACCTTTGCAGGCTTGCAACTCTCTTTTCGTCGACTACTGTGTTGTATTAACTGACACCGATCTGAGGGGTCTACTGTCAAGGTTGTCACTTAAATACATTTAATAACTATCCTGTTGGTTCTAGAGTTTAACCTTCTGAGACTCACAACAGATCCATTTTTGTCTATTTTAGGCGTACAGGGGGTCTTCAGGGGGCAACAGCAGGTCAACAGTAGATCTCAAATCTGACAGCTGGGAACCTGAAGATTGATTTGAGATGCAACTCACTTGCTGTTCTAGTCATAAAATCAGATATAAACTGAATGAATGAATGAATTAAAACAAATTGTACAAGTATTTAAGAGCTTTGAATATGATGATAGAAGTATATGAAGGAAATTCCCATGCTTGGTTTTGTCTCACAAGTTGCTGCAGCAATTTTCATTTGGGTTGAAAAAGCCATGCTGCGATCTGGTATCGAAAACATTGATGATGATGATATTTGGAGATTTCTGCAAGAATTGCATTTTTCGGCAATTGGATGGCAAGCACTTTTGTTGCAGAAACTGCTCAGAAACCCCCTTATTTTCAATGTACCCAGTAAAGCCATCCTCCACCACAGGTCATCTTGTCACGTTTCACACAAATGGTCTCACTACAATGAAATGGCTACTGTGGGGACTAACATCATCACACATGAATACAGTTGGGTTACCTTTTACAGTTGAGTCTCAGCTTTACAGTCATACCCAATTCATGCAATTCTAAAACTGATTAGGGACCCCAGTATGCACAAATATTCAAATACACCATTTTAATTTGTCTCATTGGTTAGATGTGTTGGGGCAGGAGCGAGAAAGTGAACATGGGAGATCTTGAAGAAAGTCCAGTCTGCCTGAATATCAAGAAGGCAACACACTGTGTTACTATTTCCAAGGCTTCACTTGGTGATGAAACATCACTTCCAATAGACCGTGCTGAGGGTTTCTAATATTAATAGCCGTATGACATAATCCTGTCCACTCCTAATGCATGTCTGATGTCTCCTATGCTTTTAGAGCTCCTCTCCTAAGAGCCCATGACTGGAGGTGTTGCTTCAAACCATCTTACCTTTGGAGAAATGGAGGATGCGGCTGGAGATAACAAAGGATATAAAAGTGTGAGGCATAGTAACAATGCTTCGCAAGAGATAATGTAAAAAGAGACAGAAATAGACATGAGGGCAATTCCTGTGCATAAATGAAAACAGGGTCTCCACTCTACCCCCCACAAATAGCTTTTCATTCACACAAACTGCTCACACTTGTATGGAGGACCAAAAGAGTCAATAGTCATCAGTTGTGTGTTCAGCAGATACTGTGATGGAGAGTTTTATGTATATATAACGTCTTATTACACGACTGTGTTGAATACTTGATTCTGATTGGTCAACCGTGGCATTCTGTGGTCTGTTATTTCTTTATAGCACACCGTTCCTGTGGGCACAGTTCTGATGTTGAACCCCAGAGGACTGTTTTTGTATCAAGCTAGCGGGTCATTGTGTGAAAGAAAGCCCAACAGGGCGATGCTGCACACCGATGTGGATCAGAGGGGTCTCTCATCACCCTGAAGGGGTTTCTTTCATAACAATGACCGGCTGGCTGTACATTACCCTTTACTTGTTATCTCCCTGTGCTGGATTCCTAGGGAGATCTGCTTCCATTCCTCTCCTTCCTACATCCATCACTCTGCATATAAGATAAGATAAGATAAGATAAGATAAGATAAGATAAGATAAGATGAACCTTTATTAATCCCCGGAGGGAAATTCATGCCAGGTGACAGCCAGTCTGAGAGCCTGTCACATACCATATGGCAAATTTGTACTCGTGGTACCACAGCAAGTATCACGGAAATAAAATGGAGAAGCTAAATGACTCACAAAGTGAACAGCTAATGGGTTTAGTAAAAGCGGCACAGAAATGCTAATGCAAATGGGAAAAAAAACTGCCCTTTTAAACCTGTGTTCTTGTGTTCTTGTAATTCCAGATATTTCCTTTTTTTTAAACCGCATTTGCACGTTTATTATCTATTTATGATAAATGTTTTATGGTGTTTTCTCTTTTTAATTTGAACCATTTATTGATGGATTAACATTTCATTTGTAAATTCTTTTCATAATTCTTCTTTTTATTGCCCATTAAAATGTCATGAAATACTGATGAAATACTTTGTAATTAAAACTTCAGTAGGCAACATTTTTATGGCATCATTGGGCAAAAAATTCATATTAACCTTTCAGCATGTTTTAATTCAAGAAGACTTTGGCCAATCACAGGCCATTTCAGAGGGAGCGTTACTATTGGCTCTCATTTTCCAAATAAACAGTAACTACAAGATGTTTCTGCAACAATCTGAGTTTGTGAGTGATTGACAGATAGACGGGAATTGGAAAGCCTGCTCTGATTGGTTGTTTTCCTCTGGTTTGTGAAATCTTGCAGATGCCATTAGGAGCACCGGAGGACACAGAGGCACATGATTTTTTTCAGCTTACCTGTCTCATGCACTACTGTCAGGATATAATGATACAGATATAGTGATATAGTTTTATAAAAATAACTTTTTAAATCATATTTGCTCCATTTCTACTGACTTCTGATTTAAAGGAATACAAACAAGCCAGTACGTTGTCCCTCTGTACCAGAATGATAATATGTGGAGCCAGACCTTTCTTTAGCAGCAGGTTTTCACACAAAACAAAATATGCAAATATGCACTAATTTTGGTGAAAAAAGGGGATCAGAGTCCAGGGGATCAGTCCTTTTAAGTTGCATTATCCTGTTATATTAGTTGGAAATATTGAATAGCCTAACAAATTTGAAAACGACTCATATTTTTAATAGAGGTGCATGACCATGACCTTATGACAAAACTTTTTTATTGTATTTCCAGAGAATTATTGATTTTAGAGTAAGTTGGTATTTGGTCTGAATGATAAAAGCTCCAGACTGATGGATGGTTAGAAAACATCCAAGGGTCCTCTCAGATTACTCTATCTCCATTGTAAAAACCAAATTAACTTTTTCCCCCCGCATCTTTCTCTCTCCTATCTCACATCCTGCTGTCAAATGCCAAGGCCTTCAAAGACTCACTTGTTTGTTCACAGAGCATCTCGCCTCAGACGGACAGCCCTCCTCTAAATACTACTTCACTGTTCTCCTCCTTCAGCCCCTCTACTCCCTTCTTCCCCCTCCACCTTCCCTCTCTTCCTGTTTTCTCCTCTCCCTTTGACCTGCACTCAGATTTTCCTTGTGATCCTTGACAGACGGATACAGGTAAAATCAGAAAATAAATAAGCAAATATAGAAATAAATAACAAGAGAAAACAACTTTTCATGAGAGGTTTTAATTAAAGGATCTGACAACAGGCTATTTGAGACTACAGTGCTGTGCTGTTCAATGCAATTAGTATGCAGATTGGGCAGAGTGTTGTGCCCCCAGATGTGTATGTATTGATTTTCTTTATGGGAGGTGACATGACGCAAACACACACACACACACACACACACACACACACACACACACACCCAAGAGCTGTAGGACAGCTGACACTGTTTATCATGGGCACAACCATGCATTCTTGAGGGGGGTCGTGTCCCCCCAATACTGAAAAAGTACCAACCTGTCCACCCAATATACAGTAGAACATAGGCTATGTTAAATATGCCATTTTACAAACCCTGTCAGCAAATCTGCCTCATAATTTACTATTTATCTTCAAATTAAGGAAAACATAAGCGTGTGAAAACATCAGTGTGTGATCCCCCCTCCCAACTGTACACTTGGTTGCCCCCACACTCAACTGTGTTGTCTCAGCTGACAGATTGTGTCCTGCCAAGATGAGCAGATCGTGAGTTGTCTGCAGTGTTTAAATAGGCCAAAACGCATTAAGAACTGCATTGATTGCGCAGACAGGAGACATCCTCATTAATTAATTAACTTAATGATTACTAAGAATTAAAAAGTCCACGGAAAGTGCTGCATTTTCCATATACGCCACACAGACATGTATGGAGGCTTAAATGTGCTAGATGCCAGACTGGGGGCTTTTCTATTGCCTCTAAATGGCTCTCAACATGGCGACAGCTGAGCCGGCAGCTCCTAGCTAACGGTGGAAACAGTATAAACTTTCCATTTTCATTCCTATCTGTATTTTTTTTTTACAGAAGGGATTGTTCACATATCATTCATAGCCAGATTTACATAACATTTTATTCCTATTAACATGATGAAAATAGATTTCATTTTATGGCTGTTGACAGTATTTTCTGATTTACAGCATGCTAAACCGTATCTAAAATTTATGGGCTCAGATCAGTCTCAGTATTATTAGTATTATTATTAGGATTCACAAATGTATTTTGTGAGTTACATATAAATGACTCTCAAAAAATCAAAAAAATATTTGTCAGTGCACACAAAAATAGTTATTGTTGTACAGTATATAAATGTAAAAAAATCCACAGTTTCACAAATGTAACAAAAAATACACAGATATAAATTTTAAATAAATAAGGTTATTTTCTTTTTAAAATAATAAATAGAATATCAATAACTCAGTAAAAAATCCTCAGAATTAACAGGAATTACAACTCAAGTGTGAAACTTTTTAATGAAGCAACAAACTGGTCAAAACTTATACAGAAATCCAAATTCCAGCATGCGATGCACAGTATTTAGTATATGAACGTATAATTGAATTGACTAGATCCACCCTGTTGTCACTGATACCCTACCCAGCTATTTGAGTCTGTTTATCGGCCCGATATCTGAACCGGTATTCGTATCGGTGCATCCCTAGTTGTTATATTTACATAGAAACTGTTGAACTTGCATTTACAAACTACTTGTCATGTGTGAACTTCATTGTATTTGTGTGTGGATTTTGTGAACCCTTCTGTGCACATTCATTAATACTGAGACTGATCTGCGTGTGCATGTTTGCCTCAAAAATTGAGTTTGACATTTTGGTCGTCGCCATCTTGGTTTCTGGATCTGACCAAAGAGGGTGGAGCTAATTACAATCAAACACTGAATAACATATTTTTAGGTGACTAATATGTTACAATTTGAACATCATGCTGTACTGAAGTTGAAACTAGTGATTGAGACCATGAACTCATGTTTACAATGTTTACTAAGGTAACAAATCAAGTGAGAAGTAGACTCATTTTCTCATAGACTTCTATACAATCAGACTTCTTTTAGCAACCAGAGGAGTCGCCTCCTGCTGGATATTAGATAGAATGCAGGTTTAAGGCACTTCTGCATTGGCTTCACTTCACAGACCCAGAGTTTGCCCACTGGGTGAGTACTCAGAGAGACCAATACAGTCTGTTACCTAAATTTGGATTTTCTGACCCAAAATCTATAAACCCAAATCTGAACACATATAGGTCACAGATGCTACGACATATCTATGTTCTTACATTAAATATGAATTTTTTTCCTTCTTCCCCTTTTTTTTTTTTTTTTTTTTAAAAAAATACTTCCCCTCTCCTCTCTTTTTTTTTTTTTTTCCTGTTTTGGAACCCCCCTTTTTTAACAAGTTTTTTGGCCACTCCCCGGTTCTTTCAAAAGATGTTTCCCCCTTTTCGCTTTTTTTTCCACGGTGGCAGCTGTCAATCAATTGCAAAGTCTGATCAAACGGTCAAACTAGGCAGCGCTGATCAAATATGAATCAATATTCTGTTACTGTAATGACTATTCCTTGCATAACATGTTTTCGGAAACATGTTGTAGTTGCTGTTTAACTGTAAATGAAAAAGTTTGCTCCAGCTGGTGGGCGGTGCTCAGCTGGGTCACAAACTTTCTCATTCAGGGTGATTGACAGCTGCTCAGAGACGGAAAGGATCCAGCTTGGCTCTGATTGGTTGTCAGGAGATTATCTGTCTAATGCACTACATTCAGGATATTGTGACAGTTTTATGAAAATAACTTTTTTTATCGTATTCGCTCCAATCTGCCTCCAACATTAAGTGAAATGTGGATTCCACTGGCCTCAGAAATATCACCACCACCTCAGTGGCTGTTGGCATTCCAATGATTGGAGGCTTTTTGTTCACAGCCTTCAATGTAGGCACTGAAAGTGAGACATCTCCCGCATACATAAAATAATTCCAGTAAGTGGCATTGAAATAGAAAAAAAATACCAAAACCCAGGAGATATATTAGCATTACCATTTTGAGCCACGGGATAGTGAAAATCACAGCGATTAGCCCTTTAACCTCCGTTATCAGTTTATATGTGGATGCTGCTTTCTGAGAAGCGTTTAAGAACAGAGCGACCGGTGTGGAGGCTGAACAGATGCCCTGTGTTCCTCTGAGGCAGCTGGGCTGGCTCCCAGCCTGGTTCAATCCTCCCAAATAATGCTAAATCAAACACACCCTGGGGTGTCACACACACACAGACACATGGATGTGCACACTTAAATGCAGACGGTCAGTCACACACATTTGGAAATGAACAAATAAATATGCACATGTGTACAGAGATGCAAACAAACACAAGGGCAGAGGCGCCCCCACACACTCCCACACACTGCTGAACAGAGCATGGTTTTCAACCAACAGCTCTGCATCATCATACACAACACTTGCTTTTTGATGATGTACTGATTTTAGACCCGCTGACCACTGAAGCTGACAGGATTACATCAAGAGCAGTTTTCTTGCACAGCATGCCTGGTCCAGTCCCAGTATGCGTCTTCATGCCGAGGTATTTGGTACTGAAAAAACTCCCCATGACCCCTATTTGTTTGCACAGAAATCAAAGGTTGAGTGGTGTCACATGGAGGCAGTTACAAAAGCAGCTGCACTCTTATGGTCTCTTTCATATAATCTGTGAATTCATCTTAGAAAAGAAAACATTTTCTCTGAAACAGTGAAAACATGAAATAATTCAGTTTAATCACAGGCCTTCTCAGTTGGCAAGCTTCATTCAGACCTGCGAATGAATCATATCTCCTCCTCCTGGATCTCCCGTGGAGCCGCTAAAGAGAGGTATTAAATGCTTTAAGGGATATCTTGAAGCAGGGTGTCTTGAAGCAGGTTTGTTTTAAACCCCCAACCGGAAACCTTAAATGTACCACACAAACAGGCATCGTATGTTCATGCACATGCTAATATGCATGCACCGTATGCGTTTTCATCGGGATGGCTAACTTGCCGCAACATTTCAGTCCGGGATGGGATCAGAGGGAAGGCTGTGGCTTATGACTTTTCACATTCACAACTTTCACCCCCTTAAATCACAGGGATATCCCCTCGTGAGTCATGACACACTGACAGTTTGGGAGTCCTGCAGAGAGCTTCCCTCAGAGGAAACTGGGACTATGGAAATCATTTTTCAACTTAAGTTTTTAACTCGACCAATCTCTATCACATCATGTTGCTCGCCACAGCCTCAGGCTATTGTAATTACGAATGTGGAGCTCAGACATCTTGGCCAGGATGGAGACACCTGGTGAAAGACAAACGGTCCTGAGGGAGATGGAGATAGGAGATGTATAGATGGAGCGAAATGCCTATTGATGCATAGAAGGAACTGTGTAGAATAATTAATCAAAATGACACGTTTGATGTGCACATAAGCACGGAGGGTTCTGTGGTTCAATGGCCTCATGCTGGTTGTGCAAAATGTCACCGCAGATCTGTCGTGCCCATACGTAGTTGTGGCTTGATAGCACACAACCTGAAACCTGAAATGACCTGAAAGACATATATGGGGCCCATAGAGCAAGTTTTTCCTTTAACTCCACCTCCCAGCCAATCAGTCTCGACTTGCTCGCATGAATGGCTACACCCGACACATGGGGTACCCCTCTTGTGTTACTTTTGGACAGACCCACTCAATCATCCATCCATCCATCGTCAACCGCTTATCCCGTTAGGGGTCATGGGGGGGCTGGAGCCGATCCCAGCTGGCATTGGTCAAAGGCGGGGTTGACCCTGGACAGGTCGCCAGTCCATCGCAGGGCACATAGAGACAGACAACATAGAGACAGACAACCATTCACGCTCACATTCACACCTATGGGCAATTTAGAGTCATCAATTAACCTAAACAGCATGTCTTTGTACCCGGAGAAAACCCACGCTTACACGGGGAGAACATGCAAACTCCACACAGAAGAGTCCCAAGCCCGGATTCGAACCTGCGACCCTCTTGCTGTGAGGCGACAGCGCTCCACCATCGTGCTACACCACCGTGCAGCCCCCCACCCAATCAATCACAAATCAATATATACTCCTTACATGCATTGTGTTCTTTCAAAATAAACTTCGGTTTCACAGGAAGTTAGGTTTAGGCAATGCAACCACTTAGGGTTAGAGTAGGGTTTGAGGTGCGTTTCTGCAGAGTCCGTGAGGGTTTACGGCTGTCCCACTATCAAATCGTCAAGTCCTTGAGGGCTCTCTCGTGACCTTTTGAGCCCTTTATGAACACTTTCAATAAGTTTTCATTTCATTCATTCATCCTTCAATTCATAGTGTTTCAGTGTTAACGCAGAGTTACTAGGAGAAACCCGGAGGCATTGTCTTTTTGTTTGTTTGTCTTTCTGGGGTCTTGTGCAAGCAACCCCAACAACCTCTGCCAAGAAGGTAGGCAGCCAAAAAGCCTCCAGCAAATTCCCCACTACTGCTTGTAAAGCTCAAACACTGTGGGCCCAAGGTAATAACTGAAGGACACTCATATGACCCCTGGGTCAGGCTCAGTGATAGCTTGATTCATGACACCACTGATGTGGTGATTGCTGGTCAGAGGTATAAGAAATATTATGACATTTTTGCTCCTGTCAGAAATCTATTTGCTGAACTGAACTGTTTAAAAAAATGTAATCTGGTTGTCATGGTTACCTGGAGTGAAATAGCGCTCACCTCTGACCCTTGTCTGTCCTCTACGAGTCTGAGATGAGTATTACATCAGTGAATTTAGCCGGCAGTGTCAACTTGATCCCAGAGAACCGCTCTGTGTACTTTTTGTGATCTAACAGCGGCGTTTGACCTCTATACTCTTGGTATTACATCAATTGTATGAGCGAGGAAGTGCCCTGACAGCTCCGATGGGGTAGGTCATGTAAAATGAATCACTTACAGTATATCATTTAAATCAAACCAGAGTTGTCTACACAGAGAATCTTATTCTCACTTGTTTTTTTCTCTTCTCATCTTTTTAACTGTGCGTCTTCTCTCCATTGCATATATTCTTGTTTATACTGAATCTGTAAAGGGTGATTATTTTTTTTAAAGCAGCTAAAATCAATATTTTTCATAACAGCAATCTATCAAATGACATACTATAACTCTAGTTCTTTTAGCACAGGTGTAGCTCTCTACTGGACTCTATCCGTAATACTTTACTATAATTATGAGCACATATTCGCCCACTGAAAATTTGCACAACCATAGCTAATCAGGACTACCCGAATACGTGTGGACCCCACAGTATATAACCCAGCACACATTGCTGTCCGTTATCCACCCTCTTCAGCGAGTAGCGCAGGAGTGACAGGGGCCCCTTGGTAGGGCCTCTGTCTGTGCTTATAGGACTAGGGTTACAATACTGTAACCTTCATTATACCTCACACAGACTCCGCCCCCTACTAGACTCTATGGGCACAGTATGTGGAGCCTGATGCACTGCTGCGACACAACATTGATGCACCCACACTCTGACCGGCTAAAGGTTAGTTGCCACAGCCCACCTACTTCTTTATAACCTAGACTGCCACACCAACCAACCCAGGTAGTATGCCACTGAACTGGGTAGAGCAATGGCCTAACCGTGCAGGGATCAGAAAGACAAGCAGTAACAGATGAAATCGATCCGAAAAGCCTTTCCGTGGCGCTGGGGGCTCCAAGGAGATCATATTGGTCTATGAATCCCAGCAACACATGACCAGAGACATCACATGACCCACAGCTTCAGAATCAGATTACTCAGCTGGCCGATGCTACGGTTGGAAGGAGCAGCGGCTGGGAAGACGTTAGGTTGGGAAGATGTCAGTCTGCGCTAGAGGACAGTGCAAACCACATTCTGTATGAAAGGCCCATTAATAGGCAACTGTTCGCTAACCATATCAACGTCAAAGATATACTGTACAGTATGTCAATGTTGTGTTCACAACCTGCTTCTGCTGCGTACAGCAGTGGTCGAAAAAAATGATTGCATGTTTATGTGACAGAAATATGTGAAAGTTTAACTAAGTGCAATGGATTGACAAGAAATGATGTCTTACTCATCCATCATTTATACTTGCTTATCTTGTGTGGGGTTGCAGGGATTTGGAGGCTATCCCAGCTCACATTCGGAGAGATGCTATATATTTTTTCCATCAATCAAAGAGCAGTATTGATAGCTTTCTGGGTCAGCAGTTGACTAAATCGCTGTTTGTTTGAGCAGCAAGTCAGTGTTGAGAGCTGGGTTGACAGTACTGTCAAATGCTTGCAGGCAATTTTGAAACACTTCAATATATAACTAAGATAATAGAAAATAGGTTTACTTTTGCGATGTTTGAAACTCCTTTTTGGCTCAGGGTGAAAAGGGAACAGTACTATAACCTCTGTGGAAAAAACAACAAAAAACAAAACAATCCCACCTGCAACCACGCAGACGGTGGGATATTTATGTATTTCTGAGCAAATATAACTGTAGCTTCAGTCTTTACTCAGATATGTTTGTTTGAAACTACTGTTTGCATTTTAGCATTGGAAAGGTGTGAAGATATACTAGGTTCTCATGCTAACTTTAAATTAATGTCAACCATGTGCCGCTAATGATTAGCTTGTTGCGTAGGTGATATTGTGTGTTACCAAAGTAACAGAACCATTATGTTCTCACTGGCATATCATCACCTTATAGGTGATGCAGGTTTCTGCTGTATATGCCCCTCGGCATCAGAGACTGACACACGATTAGCCTTCTTGTGTTATCTTTGGACGGACCAGTGACAGTGTGTCAATGTACGCTTGTTACATGCATAGTGTCCTTTCAAAATAAACCTCTGTTTTCACAGGAAGCTAGGTTTAAGTTACACAGCTACATAGGTAGGGTTAGGAAATGGTCATCTTGATAGTCTTGTGTTTGTTTGACTCATCCACCAACTCCACTGCCTGCACTAATTGGACTTCATGCTATTAATACTGTCACTTGCTCCAACCATCGAATAACACCGCAGGTGGGTTTACGTTGGAGTTGGACGAAAGCCTCCACGCGTCGGTTTCTGATGCCGAGGGGCACTTACCCAACGGCGATATATAACGGAACAGGTTGGATTAGAGTTTTCCTTTTTTAATTTCAATAATATTTTTAAGACATTTAAATAAATTTTCATCAAACTTTGTGCATCAAAAGCTTTTCTTTCATGATTTCCTGTACACCCTGAAAAGATTAGATAGTAACCATAGATGCCAGTCTTCATGCACACAAAAAATAAAATGCTGTGTTTTATGACAGATATTGCAATTTTAATGTCTAATGTTCTTAGTAAGGACGCTGAAATGACAATTTTGCCAATATGCAATATTGGCAAAATTGATAGCAGCTAGCCACTAGATGCCAATAGATGGCAGCTAACACGATCTGCTATATTAGCTTTTAATTATTAGCATCTAACATACATGAATTCAACAGTAATATGTTGTTTTTTAAACAGAGTTCAAAATACACAATTACTAAGCTGTATGGTGAGGACACATAATAAGTACTTCAGAATAAAAGGTGATCTTCACCTTGGTGTTCTTGATCTTGAAGGTCACCTGGGGGGGTGTTCTTACTAATTTTCGATTTGTTTGGCTTTGAATAAAACTTTTACTGTGGTATTTGTTCAGTAAAAAGATTGAATATTGTCTGAAGCAAAATGGATATGAAACAATTACATTTGAGATACCTGAATTAGCTTATTTTACATTGAGACCACAGTTGTGGGATGTGAAGAAAGGTGGTGTTTGGACATTTTATTAAATCACATAATTTAGTAATTATTTCTTATGTCAAGATGGGTAATAACACTGTGTATATACTGTATTTATCAAGCATTGCACTGCAGATTTCAACAAAAATCCAAAATGTCATTGTAGGGACTTAAAAATGCCCATAATAGCAGAAACACCCAAATACAGTCAATTTACCACCCATATAGGTTTGCTTCTCCAAGATACGAAACACATATAACAAAACCAATTAACACTATAATACCCATTCAGTGCCAGTGTACATTTTATCACTGCTGTGAATAATTACAGTTCCCCCTCTCTGGAGATAAAAATGGGGTGAAAAATGTACAAAAATATTTGTTTGGGGCCAGAGGGAGGGTCAAGACTTAGCCTCTTAAGCCCTAGGGTGCTGGAAGCTGTGGTTCGCGTAAACAGACATACCCAATATAAATCAGGAATAACTACCAGGTCTATATGCATGATCCTGGTCTCTATGGATACGTAAGACTTCAGAGAATCCATCCCGTGTCAGTAACATTGTGACTGTTACTATGTCTGAGTAAATCAAAAATTAAAATTTACATTTTTATCCTTGCCTAAAAAGTGGATAACACCATTATTGCACTGATACAATGTACAGAGACGACACTGAATTCATTCAGCTACTCCTTGACTACAACTGAGCCAACGCAGATATAAATAACACAAAGCACATAGATTCTACAAAGGCTTTAGTGAGGACAGGACCAGGCAGACTCTCCGTTTGGCTACTTGGATACCCAAAGTGTGCCAAATGGGTTTTCTACATCTTGAAAGGGCCATAAAATACTACTCATATCCACCATCAGCCTTGAGCATCATTACATTCTACCATTATGCACAATATAAAATCAATAATAAACAGCTAAATTGTATAATTTTGACTCAAAATGACCTAGTTTTATTATAATAATGAAATATGATCAAGTAAAACTTAACAAATAACATCAGTAACAATGTAAATACGAGAACAAAAACAATCCAATTGGGTACAATATGTACAAAACTGGTTACAAATATTATAAAGTAAAAATACAGTTTGTTCTGAGTTGGTTTTGTAACCAAAGTGTTGAAACCATTGGACAAAATACACTTGGAGTGTAGTTTTAGTAGCGTTAAGTCCTCATCTTCTGTAAACGAAAAAACACAACAGCATTTTCTGAGGTTTTTAAGAGCAGTGTTTTGACACAGTACTGGTACCCGGTTCGTTGGGTAAAAGAGGTTAATATTACAGGGGCACAGGCCCCCTTGGACCCCCCTAGAACCGCCCTGCCTTTATTAGCTCACCTCTAGGGCTTTAACCTGACATTTATCTGTCATTCTTGCCCTTTATTACCTCCACCAGTAAAGGTCAGGCTTGTGCATGTGGGCCATCTCAGGTGTTCTGGCCCTTTACTCAGTAGTGACATCTGCTACCCAGGAGCACATGGGGATATGTTATTTCATTACTCATGTGTTTACCTGGTGAGAGGAATCACATCTTTGACTTGACTCATTAGTCAAAGGAGAACGGGAGAAACGCTGAGGGATGTCACTTCAGGTGGAGGTGATACCCACAGAAATCTCTATAGGCGTTTGCTCATTAAACTTCTGAGGTGGGACGGCTGCAGCTTGGAGAGCATGGAGATGGTGATAGAGGAGGGGGTTGATGGAGGCAGAACTTCCTGTCTGTCTCTCTATATCAGCGCATTGAGAAATAATTGAGCGCAGTGAGAGCCGAGCATTCATTCAAGGACCTTGGCTGGCGCTGCTGAAGCCTGGAGGCTCAGTAGTGATTCAGCAGCAGCGCGGGCAGGAGATAGACGGGAAAAGTAAGACGGAAAGAAAGGGAGCGAACAGGAGGAAGGAAAAGGGAGGAAGATGACAAGAGTGTGAGTTGCGCGCTGGATTGGAGCCGTTGTCTCGCTCCCGCAACAAAAACATGCGATGGATGATTTTTTTAACCAGTGAAAACTTCTCTTTTCTCAGTTAAGACCTGCAGCTTTTACTCAAAATTCACCTAAAGTCCAGTAAATTCGGATTTCACGGGATTTTGCGGATGCGTCGAACGCGCCGGACCTCTCCAGGGGTGTAGCCGCGGTGCGTCTTTGCGCTGGTAGAGGCTGTGAGCGCGTGCGTGTGCGAGAGAGGTGGTGGAGGATCAGCCGGAGTGGCCGACCAGTCAGAAGGATGCTGGAGGGCAATGCCTGCAGAAAGAGAGGATGAGATTTGTCGAAAGGCGCTGGAACTGCTCTCCGACCTGTGCTCCAAGGGAGAGGTACAGGACGACCACTGCCTGGATTTCATTTACTACTTCAGGGACCTGGCCAGACCGCGTTACACGGACTCAGGTCAGGCTCCGCTGTCTTCTCTCTGAGAGTAGTTTGAATATAGGAACCTGCAGCTGTCATAAAAAAGCATCTTTAATGTGCCTTTTCTGGTCAGATTTACAGTTTGATTTCATCTCGAGCTCCATGGGTTTATCAAAATGAAGTTATGTATCTCAGAAAGCATTTAGCAGACTTTCATCTCTAACACACACGTTTCATTTCATGAACAGCTTCTCTTAAAGTTTCCAAACTGATTGAAGAGAAATATAAAGAAATGTAAAATACAATCCTCATTCTCTCCTTACATGCAAATCTATTCCCCTGCTTTGGAAACTTAGACATTAAGATGATTTAAGGGAGCCTTACATTAAAGGTTATATGCATACAATAAAAGATAATCTTTTTTTTTGTCCCTTAGTGGTCTGTCTGAAAAGAAGAGAAAAACCTGCTTTTCTGCAAACAGAAAGTAGCATAATCACGCTGTTTCACGATATTCCCAGTTCACTAAAAGAGTGTGATCTGTGAACTTGTTGCTTGCATCCATTAGAGCCAACAGAATCTACGAAGCGTTTCAGACTTACAGTATGTGTGTGTTAGTCTGCAAATCCACGACAGCATTCATCATCCACCTCTAACGGACTGAACTGTGTTGTTGGTTTGGTTTCTCTTTAACTCCGGTGGGATGGGGAGCGAAGAAGAAGCCCCACCCGATATTCCTCCACAGCTCCCAGCAGTTTGCACGGTTAGGGTTAGGGTTAGGGTTAGGGTTAGGGTTTTTGCAAAACAATGAAGATCAGTGACATGGAATAGTTGGCTGCAATTTCTTCAATAATAGCACTGAAAATAATATTCTTATAACTGTAAAAAAATATTTTGACACACTTTAAAAAGGCTCTAGCTGTACTTTAAACGATGGCATTACGTTTACACAGCACATTTCACTACAAAAATTCCCAGAGAAACTGTAGGAATATTACAGGGATGCCACCTCGGGATCATCCCATAAAGTTGTGTGTAATTCACGTAATTGTGAACCAGGAAGTATAAAGAGCGGCGAAGAAGGTCAAGGGTGAGGTTGGGGTGGATGGGTAGGTCAAAAAACACAAGACTTTCCCCCAGTGTTTTAACCCCAACCACAATCTTTACCTAAACCTAACTAGGACATTTGTTGCCTTAGCCTAACCAATTCAATCTTTTCCTAAGCCTACCTAAGTAGTTTGCTGCCTAAGCCTAACAAGTCAATCTTTTCCCAAGTGTAACGAAATAGTTTGTTACCTAAGTCCAACCAAGTCAATCTATTCCTAAGCCTACCTAAGCAGTTTGTTGTCTAAGCCTAACCAAATAGACTTTTCCTAAACTTAAGTAGTTTTGTTGCTTGAGCCTAACAAGTAAATCTAAGTAGTTTGTTGCCTAAGCCTAACCAAGCTGACTTTTCCTAAACCTAACTCAATAGTTTGCTGTCTAAGTCTAACCAAGTCAGTCCTTTCCTAAACCAACTAGTTTGTTACCTGAGCCCAACCAAGTCGATTTATTCCTAAGCCTACCTAAGTGATTTGTTGCCTAAGCCTAACAAGTCAACCAAAGTAGTGTGTTGTCTCAGCCTAACAAGTCGATTTTCCCTAAACCTAACTAAATTGTTTGCTATCGAAGTCTAACCAAGTCATTCATTTCCTAAACCTAACTTAGTTTGTTGCAATTTTTGTGCCGATTTCACAAACTGTCATGAGGCTGTGTTGTACAGGGATACCACTTAGCCGAAACAGATTACAACAAATTACAAATTAGCAGATATTTTTGTAATTTTCTGTAGGGAGGATTCTGCAAAACCAGTCATCTCTGTGCTCCTGTGATAAAATGTTCAGTGTAGTATGTGTGGCTTCGACATGCATATGCATATTAGAGCATGTAGGCTGTTTGATTATACAGTATTTCCTATGCATATATGGTCTACAATGTACACACAGTATGGTAGGCACGTTTGTTAATTTATTTCTCTCCTCTGCATGTGTGTATGAGTGAGCGAGTGTTTACATGCACATGTAGATGTTGTTTTTTGTTAATAGCAGCTGAGGCTGGGCTGCTGCCTTTATACATGTTACAATCCATCATTAAACATGTATGATGAAGAGGAAGTTCAAGCTACCAGAGTGGTTCCCCTGAGGAGCTGTGACCCACTTCCTCTTGTATTAGACTGCTCTAAATGCACACACACACACACACACACACACACACACACACACACACACACACACACACACACACACACACACACACACACACACAGTTTGATCCACAACAAACAGCTATCCCTCTGAGTGGAGAGGGGGGAGACTGGAGCCAGGCTACTGATCTCTGGTACTGGAAGTTTTGGGAATTTCACTTTGTTTGCAACGGTGTCAAAAAGGCTCCGTCCAAACAAGTGGTTTCACACTCAAAAATAAAACCACAGGAGGAATCTAATAAAATATAAAAGAAACATGGACATAATAGGCCCACATGAGACCATAATGTGTACTTTTTATCCACAGAAAATGTACAAAACAGTTGTTGGCCATTTAATTAGTATCAATCCTCCCTGAACTGAATGTACAGCTTGCAGTAAGTCTTATAGTTGACTATTACCAGTGAATAATTGCTTCTGTTTTGGCATTGGCGTGTTTTTTCCTACAGTCATATCATTCTTATTTTGCACAGTATGTACAAAAATGGTCAGAATGACCACATGCCGTAACTTTTAAGTCTTTATTAACTTGTAGTTGCATACAGACTGACTGCTTCCACACACTGCGACTGCACAGATAAAAGTACACAGAGAGCTTGCTCTGGACCAATCCCGATCAAATAACATCCAGCAACCATCCTTTACTATCTCATAATCTTAACATTACAGTTACATGTGATACGAATATATTTTATTAGGATATTACATCCCCTTTCTTTTAAAAAACAAACAGCATATATTTCAAATTGCGGACCTTATTGATTATCAGTGGGTTGTTAGTAATGAGGGGCAGCACGGTGGTATAGTGGTTAGCGCTGTCCCCTCCCAGCAAGAGGGTTGCAGGTTCGATTCCAGCTTGCGGCTCTTCTGTGTGGAGTTTCAGATTCTCCCCGTGTAAGCGTGGGTTCTCTCCGGGTACTCCGGCTTCCTCCCACCGTCCAAAACATGCTGTTTAGGTTCATTATGACTCTAAATTCCCGTAGGTGTGATGTGAGTGTGAATGGTTGTCTGTCTATATGTTGTCTGTCTCTATTGCCCTGCGTGGACTGGCGACCTGTCCAGGGTGTACCCTGCCTTCGCCCTATGCCAGCTGGATCGCTCCAGCCCCCCCGGACCCCTATAAGCGGTTGATTATCGATGGATGGGTGGATGTTAGTAATGATAACAAGCTTATATATTATGATTGCATTACAGAAAAAACAAACCTTAGCAATAAAATAATACTTCACATAACTATTGCAACATGTTTTGTTATCAGTTTGCTTGCCTACATAGTATATAATATGTACACATTTATCAACACCTATGAACAATCCTTGTTGAACAGTTTTTGTTTTCTTTTTAAAGGGAAGCAATTTGCATACACCCTTTTATATATTTTACAAGTCCAGAATAATTCAGGGTTTCACCTCTTGTCTGAACCTTGTCTGGTAAGGGGCGGTCTGAGGGGTTGTCCCACTTGCAGTGGGTGAGGTGTGCGGTCTAGTGCCGTGTGGTGTGTGTTGCGTGTTGTGATCTGATTTTTCGTCGGTGTAGGTGCTGCGTGTTTCTGTGGTCGAGGAGATGACGTCTGTATTCCTGTCCTTCAGGTGTGTGAATGTGATGTGATCTGTCAGTGTCAGCTGGCTCGATGGCAGCTGCTGGCTCCCAGTATCCATGCTCCTGGAATCGGATGCTTCGTCCTCCATGTAGCTGCGACATTGGCTTGGCTGACCCGTTGTAGTATTTTTGACGCTGCTGTTGGTGAACTCTCCTGGAGTGAGCATCGCTGTGGCTGACCACCTTCGGCTGGAGCTGCTGGTGGGTGTTGGGTAGGATGGAGCGTAAGTGACGGCTCATAATTAGCTGAGCTGGTGACCTGAAGCTATTAACTGGAGGGTTGCGATACTCTAGCAGACTCAGGTAGGGATCTCTCTGGTCTGCTTTGGCTTTATTCATGAGTGGTTTGGCAGTCTGTGCAGATTTTTCTACAAGCCCATTGCTCTGGGGATAGGGCAGGTTCGTGGTGAGATGTGTAAATTTTCAGGTGCTGGCAAAGGCTTCAGATTCCTTACCCTTGTATTGGGGGCCATTATCTGATGTAACAATCACAAGTCTGCCTGGCTGCTTACAGTTTGTGTATCACAGCAGAAGCTGTAATACTTTGCAGCTTGTCAAGCTTGAAGTACCTGCTGTAATAGTCTACTGTGACTATGTAGTTCTCGTTTGTTCGATGGGAACAGATCAGTAGTGACTGTTTGTCAGGGGATTCTGTGGCTTATCATGGTCTCTTTGGTGTTGGGGTGTCTGTGTTTGGGGCTGGCGGGGCACTTACCAACCATCTCCTCAATCTGCTTGTTGATCCCAGTCCAGAACAAGACGTCACACGCTCTCTGCTTGCTTTTTTCGATGCCCACGCGACCTGCATGTACTCGGGACAACATCTCCGTGAATCATCACAGTGAATTGGGCATGATGATTTTCTCCCCCTTGAATATGATGCTGTTCATCTGTGAGAGTTCATCTCGGTGGTTCCACTCTTCTGCTGTGCTCTGAGGACACAATCCCCTCTCCTCTGGCCGTCCGTCCTTGATTGTCTTTCTCAGTAGCATTAGCTTTTCAGTCTCCGCTCTGATCTCTTTTAGCTTGGTGTCACTCACAAGCAAGCTGCTGTTCACTGTGTGTACCTGCATGTCCACGCCTTCGCCGATGCTGTCGTCCTGGCCAGACAGTGATTTCCTGGAGAGGGTGTCTGCAACAGGAATATCCCTCCTGGTTTGTGGTTCATGGTGAAATCATTCCTCTGAAGCTGAAGTATCATCCTCTGTAGCCTTGGAGGTGCAGCTGTGAGTGGTTTCCTCATGATGGATTCTAGTGGTTTATGATCACTTTCCACAATGACATAGTGGCCGTAAATGTACCGATGGAAAGGTTTGCATCCAAAATATAGCATATACTGTAGCTCTTTTTCAATCTGAGCATAGTTGACTTCACTGCCTGTTAGTGATTTGGATGTGGAAGGTACAGGACCCTGGCTGGAGTGCAGTAGCATAACACTGCACACACTGTACTGCTACATTTACAGCGATAAAATTACAAATAACCATAGTCATCATAACCCATAATCGTCATAATGTAATTGTAACAGGTCGCAGTAGACGCACTGGAGATGAACAGCGGACGATTTGAACAACATGGATATGTGGTGACACATCAAGGTGCGGAGCTCCTGGTCGTCTGTGGTGGGGAAGAAATGTAGTGGTAGATGACGGGACGGTGAGGGATAATGTAGTGATTATGAACATAACAAGGCTGCTGAATGAGAGAGACATCTGGCGTTACGTTACCATGAAACACACCTTGTAAGCCGACCACCTAACAGAACCACCAGCTGTGAGCGCATCTGTTTCAAAAGCATGTTTGCACATTTTCTATTAATGTTGCTTTATTTATTTTAACTTATGAAATCGTCCAAATAAACCTGCAAAAACATCCATCTGTCCAATGCTCCATCTGTTATAAAGTATCAAACTCAGTCATAGTTCATTACATTATCGAGCAAACTAAATGAAATATAAACTCATTTTATTATTTTATTATATTTAATCAAGCTCTTACATTATCCAACAGTTGCCACATGCCCAGCTGAAAAACTTTAGTAGGTCCACTATATGAAGCAAATCCTTGCTTACCTTAATATGGCGGCTGCATTTGGGAAATTTGCATGCTGTACTCTGTTAACAAATGTGCACTCTGCTTACACACACTTTACAACACTCTTACAAAAGTCCTGTCGAGTGATGAATGTTTTGCGGTATAGTCATTTTGCAACATGTTACTATAGGCCTGCATTAGGTGTGCATGAGTGTGTGTGCTGTAGTTTGGGAGCTGGGAGATCAGCTGCTGTTGTGGTGCAGCAGTAAAACACACTTCAGTCAAACTTGTCAAACAAACTAAGACTCACCATAACCGATGTGCATCTTCATTATACATTGTTGAGGGAACTAAAACGTTTGGTTCTCAACCGCCACTAATGCTAAGATGCTAAAGTAGCCCTTCAGGGAATGACGCTGTTATCGTTCTCATTTTGCCAGTCGAATGAGTGACAACACAAGTTTAGGTTGTCGGGAATATGGCTGTTGGTAGTTTTTAGACATGCTGAATTGTAATGTTATGGGTTATCATTTGTCGTATCGTTCGAACGATTAAGGTACAAAAGCTATGTGCTATGTGACGTCAGTTGTCACTTTTTACCCGGTATATTGTACATACTGTACATTATAATATTTGCATATTCTGCATCCTGATAAAACCACCAGTGTCAATGAGGCCGGGCATGGCAGAAGCAGCCTCCTTTTATTGCTGAGTGCTTGGGATTGGTGCCAGAGTGAAGCGCAACCATTTATCTATTTTTTCCACACTAAGGCCCTTGCCAGACTGCCCGCGTGAGCAACGCGGCTCATGAGCGACTCAGCTGTATCTCCTCTAAAGATTTGAGGTCTCGCCTATTTTTACTGCGAGTCGCGTGGTTCACAGAAACAGCGAGAGTGATCTATTGACTGTATACTGACATCATGCCAGCAACATTACTACACTACACTTGTCTGTATCTGTAGAATATGTCACAGACATGAAACAAGTCTAGGTTTATTTTTAAATCAACACTTCCAGCTTTCATTTCAACATAAAAGCCCTCACGCATTTTTCCCTTGTGGACAGAACTCCTTCATTTGTTATTACAAGGCTTTTATTCTGAAATATGTGCAGGACAGTGTTGTAGGACATGCAGGGACTTGCAGGGATCCATCAATGAATTTAGAACGGGATTCTAAGTGTTAGCTAATTAGTTAGCTAATTTGCCTTACTTGTACTGATGTATGACGGCTAAGACGAGGCAGCTATCGTTCATGCAGATTTACTTTCACCGGGGATGCGACGGCACCGTCTCTGTTGTGCTTGGTATGTGGCTATCCAACAGTGCCATGGCCCCAAGTAAACTTCAGCACCATCTCCAAACGAAACACCCGAAGCTTCAAAACAAGCACATGGACTATTTTGTTCATCTGCGTGAAAGCACGGAAAAGCAGGTGACTTTTTTTTCGAGCTAGCTACTCCCATTTTCCATGACATATCTGTGTAAGCTGAGCTCTTCAGCCCTGACTGCTGTAAAAACTAAAAACAGAGAGAGACTGAGAGCTGTTGAGGAAAAGTTTTGTGTGTGTGTCTTCACTTCCTCCCAGGATATCAGTTTTGTGTTCATCTAAACAGGCCCAGGCTTCACACTGAGCGAGTACACATAAATTAAGAGACCATATTGTCATGGTTAGGTTAAAAAGTGGCATTTTACAATATTTTGGTTTGTAGTGTGCCGCAGGGTTTTTTGTATGTACAAAATGTGCCGTGGCTCAAAACAGGTTGAAAAACACTGTCCTAAACTATTGGAAACTACTTTGTATCCAATCCCCTATGTGCTCTGGATGGTCCATTACTGTCTGTTATTGTAACTGTGTGAAAAATGTACTCATCAGAACAAAAATGTACTTCTGTACCTACAGTATATTTTTGAGTATGCAGCCTCTTCCTGAGTGGACCTCCACGAAGGCACCAGCTGTGGATTGTTGACGCAAATGCAAAGCCTTTTTCTTGGCCTCATTTGTAGTCTTCCTCCCTGTGAGACAACTAGGCTGAGAGGATTTTTATATACATATATACACATATGCATCAAATATGCATGTTTTAATACATGTTCACTTCCCAATTTAAATCAGTGATAGCACAATTTTTGAAAAAAAGAGCTGCTATATATCTGTAGATTTATGCTATTGGAATGCAAAATTATTGTAATGTCATGCAAAAGATTTCCCATTTTCACCAGCGTTTCGCCAGTTGTTTTCCAGCTGTGCCTCCTCAGTGCTTTCACTCAAAACAGTTTTACTACTCCGACTGTCAATGTAAGTGCTGTGTCAGATAGACAAAGTATTTCTGACTATGGGGTACAGTGTTGTTGTGTTGACTTACTCTACTAGC
Organism: Pterois miles; assembly: GCA_947000775.1. NCBI lineage: Eukaryota > Metazoa > Chordata > Actinopteri > Perciformes > Scorpaenidae > Pterois > Pterois miles. Next base: position 20,095,910 of record CAMQGK010000144.1, on the reverse strand, counting down.
TTGCCTAACTGAGAGACATCTAATTATCTCAGGGCTTTCGTACTCAGTGCAGTTTCATAATAATTATATGCAAAAGACAAAAATAATGTAATGACTAAGTCACCCTGTGGCTGCCAGTTTTTATGTTTTTAGTTTTACTGGTCACTGATTTTGGCTGATTTCAGTACTTTTTATTCACCAGGATTGGGATGCACCAGCTATTTGTGAACCCATCACTAAATGTGTGTGTAAAGTCCTGCCTATGTTCTTTTTATCTACTAACTAGTGATTCACTTAGCTGGTTTGCACTATTAAAACTTAAGGATTACCTTCGATAGGAAAGGCTTTATTAATGTGTAAATCAGTTGCTCTGTCCAATCAAAAGGGATCATCTATGTAAACAGGCATTAAATGTAGCCATAGTCCCGTAACATGACTTATCCAAGTGATATGTCAAACTTAACGGCTAATCCCTTGTAAATGTAAGCAGGACTTGTTTGTATGTAACATACATAGAGTGCTCCAGGGAAGACATATTTTGTAGGCCAACCAGGAAGTCAGCATCGCCCTGGCTCCCTCAACAAAAAGGCAATAGGACTGTTTCATTGGGTTTTGGATTATTACAGAAATTCTCTGTGGCAAATGTTTTTTAATACTTATACATTTTGCTCAGCAAGATCATTTCCACTTTATGTGCAAATGCAATCGGCAGAAGTAAAAAGCTAATATAATGCTATAAATGAACTACACCACGATCACATCAGTGCGAGTATACACAACAAGGCTGTAAAGAAGGACGAGTTGGCGTGATGACCTGTCCTGTAGCACTCTATTGAAAAATTCATGACAAATCTTATTTATGCAATTTAGAGTGATAGGAAAATACCCTGTTATGCTTAATTAATGCTTAATTTACCAAAGGTTATTGGCATAACGTTTTGTTGTTTTAGGTTTAATTCTATTAGCTGTGCAGTTACTGGGTGTAAATCTAATCTATCTATCTATTACATATTATACCAAATTCTTTAAGTTTAATGCAAAAAAACAGGTTTTGACGATATAACTACAACTTCTTTAGGTTTAGGAAATAACACTACAACTTATTTAACTTTATGCAAAAAAAAAAACCCAAACAAAAACAGGTGAAGCTTAGTTAAGTTTAGGGAAAAAACATTGTGTTTTTGGTTAAGTAACTATGAACACAAAGACAACTACACATTGTTGGTTTCACTCAGGATGTGAACTCCATTTTCATGGGTTTAAGTCCTGTGTTTTGAATCCAGTCCATCGAACCCTGTCCTCCATCGCTTATAGAGTTTCACACTATCTATATCACAGCGCTTCTGCTCCTGTCATAATTATTACAGCTGCTAGAGGTCGCTGTCATGTTCTTTCCTACCTTCTTTCGGTGATCTGCCATGTCAATAGATGATAAAACCTATAGTGGGGGTAGTCGGCCCCTATTGACCCACAGCTATGGGGATTATAGTAACCGATAACGCCTGTTTAATAGCTTGACAACAGTCTGACCTTACACTTGACAGCAGGAGAGACTGATAGAAGTCAACACCACCACAAACAACAGTGTCCCACTGGAAAGTTGAAATGTGCAAAGTACTTTCATTTCTTGGTCTAGATGAGGGATTGATTAAATGTTGGAGGAAATAGGTTGGGTTTCATTACACCCTTGATTGCATTTTTGAGGTACTGTTGCCAGGCAACATAACATTATTGAATATTTGGATTAGAAATCTTTGAGCCTCTGGTGATATTGAATGAGCTCAATAAAGTTAATGGCTCTCGTCTTCTCCTCTCTTGATTTGAAATCCACTTATCCACAACACTATTTTGAATCCCCCACAGTGCATACAGCTACATTTTTCCAGGTGTTATCCACGCACAACTATCCCCTTTTTTCCCCCACTGTAAAAGTTGTTCCAGGTCATTATCCCCATGCTTCCCCTTAGAACCACACTCCCATGCCCTTTCACCTCAGCTATTGTCTCTTATTGACCCACTGCTGACTTGACTGTTGCAGCATATTGAACTGTACTCGGTGCTGGGTTCCCCAGAGAACGTACTCCTGTACGTCGAAGAGCTTAATGACATGTCTTTAGAGTGAGGCCCGCTCTCTGACGATAACAGGCACTGGAAAAATAAATTGGTCATAATCATAGGATTTCACTGCTTAATCTGCTCTTAGTACTGAAGGTTGCATCATTTTGTGGATATTAAATTTTGCAGGCTATGTGGTGTCAATATGTTTTTTTTTTCCGATGCTATACTGTATGTGTTGTTTTGGCTTTCTAAATGATACAAGTGGTAATTTATATTGGACCAAGTGGTAATGTTTTTACCACTATATACTTATAAATTATTCAGTGGGGTTTCCTTCTCGGGCCAGAAAGTGATACCGTTTATTCATTCTTGTCCTTCAACAGAAGTGAAAATACAGCAAGACTTGCTGCTCCGTCGTTAGCACGCTCACAAGGACAAAGCTAACATGCTGTTGTTTAGCAGGTGATGTTTACCGCGTTCACCATCGTAGTTTAGCATGTTAGCAAGCTAACATTAGCTATTTAGCACGAAACACAAAGCTGAGGCTAATTAATTGATTAATTAATGTCAGACTGGTTTTAAACCAAACTATTGGATAAATTAGAAACTTGACCTGATGGTAGTGTTGTTAAAGTTTATCTTATTAGGTGGTGTTACGTTCCCACTTAAGTCTGTTTGTCTGTGAATGTTCTCATTCATCCAGGTCATATTCATTCTGGCAACAATTGAATCGAAGGCAACTGGACTTAGATTTGTCTCTGAAGACGTTTCGCCCCTTATCCAAGCGGCTTCATCAGGTTGAACGCTACAGTCTGACTAGTCCCCACTAGTCTGACCAGTCAGACTAGTGGGGACTAGTATACTAAGACTTATAACTGAGAATTTGGGGTTGGATACCCTTAAAACGGTGCGAGAATATGAAAGGTTGGCTCGGAAAGCTGCGGATTACAGGAATCATTTACAGTTTAGCCTGAGCTGCAGGCAAAACACGCTCATACCCACTAGCCTACAGTTGCGTTCCACAATAAAAGGGCACAGAGCCAGCATGATACTAGAGAAGGCTCAAAAACAACTCCTGAACGAAAGGATCAGGCAAATCCTGTTTACCATAGGAAGGCTTCAGGAGAAGATTGACCACCTTCTCCAAAATAAAAAAAAAAAATAAAAAAAAAATAACTTGAAACAATCCTACCAGCGGTATTGTTTGAAAGGGTTGTTGTTTTCACCAAGAAAGCTCAACTAACTCAACACACTGAGAGCAAAGAAAGACAAACCAAGAAATTCCTCCACCTCCAACACCAAGAACCTAAACAGAAGGGAAACAGAAAATGCCAAAGTCAGACTAGTGGGGACTAGTCAGACTGTAGCGACTGTAGCGTTCGAACTGATGAAGCCACTTGGATAAGGGGCGAAACGTCTTCAGAGACAAATCTAAGTCCAGTTGCCTTCGATTCAATTGTTGCCGGATTGAAGCGCGTTTGCACGTTATATTTAAGTAACTTTAAGTTTTTATACTTTATCTTTCCAAATAAACCTGTAAAAAGATCCATCTGTCATAAATTAACTAACCCAGTCCTAGTTTATTACATTACCAAGCAATTAGCAAATTAATTAAAATATAAACTCATTTTATTATAGTACAGTATAGACAACATACAGTATGTTGTCTGTATGTTTTTGCATGTGTTTGTGAATGGATCAGACATATTTGTGAACCTTATTTTTTTAATGTGGAAATTTGTGACATATACATACAACAGTAACTCTTGTATGCATTGAAAAATGTTTTTGTGGCGAGAGTTTATATATAAATCACAAAATGCATTTGTGATTCATTCTGTGTGCATTTTTGAATGTTGACATTGTTTAGTTGAAGGTTGTTATCTCTGGATAATAAACTGGCATCATTGTGAGTATCTTGTGTGTCTCTGATCGGTGTCTGCCCTGCTCAGGGACTAAACAGGGTGTGATGGGCCTATAATGAACTTTCCTCAGAGGCACCTCTATATCCACTCATCACCATTAATGCTTGCAACCACAGAGATGATACTGCACTGGAATAACAAAAATAAAACCAGCAATAAAATAGGCCAGACTGGTATGTCCCATAACTGCCCGAAGTCAGTAGTTATAGTGTTCATAGTTATTATTATGATGTATAGAGTTAATAATAAGGAACAAACCGAGAGGCTTTGTGTTGCACTGTGTTTATACAGCCCAGTATCCTGAGGAGTTTTTATTTGACAAACCTGAAACACATAATTCATGAAGATCCAGCAGCACTGCATGTGGCCTATTATATGTAGTAAGGATATGGAGGGCTGGGTGGTGGATGGGCATGTAGCTAGGTCAACTTTCACGATGCAAGCCGTAGTTCGTGTGTTGTCACACCAATTAGTGCCACCATTAATGCTGCTTTTTATAATCCTTTTCTCCTTTACCACAATATGTCCTTAACCTGAACAAGTGCTTTAGGTGTCATACCTTAACTGTCCATGTTATTGCTTTTCCAACTGAGGAAAGTCATTAGTTAATTTCTATAAACAGATGCATACATATGAGGAATCTGTAGGCAATGAGACAAGATTTTGGTATCACAAGCGTACTGGTTTCTGTTTGTAGTCTGAATAGTATTGTCTAATCACGTCTGAGGAGGCTTTGGACAGTATTTGTCTTTTTTGTGTTAATTGATTTCCAATAATAAATATATACATACATTTACATAAATTTCCCTCCGGGGATTAATAAAGGTTCATCTTATCTTATCTTATCTTATCTTATCTTGTCTTATAAAGCAGGATATTTATCCATTCCCATGTTGATAAGAGTATTAAATACATGACAGATCTCCTTAAAAGTATATTTTGAACAATGTGTGATTAATTTGTAATTAATTGTGAAATTTTTAATCGATTGACAGCCCTCGTAAGGCTACAAGGATGTACACATTCTGTGTGCATCGTGTAGACATGCAGTCATTATTAGGGTCTTGTTGCTTGTTGTAACTGTTGTTGCCTGTTGGGCTTGAGTTTAAGATTGCCATGTTAGGGTTTGAGCATATTTTTTATGCTAAATGCAGTACTCTAGTAGTCTCTAGACAATATGTGTTATTATTTTGCGTTGTTGATTGATTTCCAATAATAAATATGTACATACAGTTGCATAAAGCAGCATATTTGACCACTCCCATGTTGATAAGAGTATTAAATACCTGACAAGTCTCCTCTGTGATGGATAAAACATTGTGTGACTAATCTGCGATTAATCACAATTAACTATGGACAATCATGTGATTAATTATGATTAAATATTTTAATCAATTGACAGCCTTAGTTTAATCTCATGTTGTGTCAACAGACCTTGTGTTTTTTTCAAATGAGGGGTTTTGCTTTTAAGGAAAACAAGTAGAATTATTCCACATAATAAAAATGTCATTATTTGTGATAGTTGTCAGGGTTTGTCTGTATTTATATGCCCTTCGTCTTTGACTGGAATTCACCAAATATTCCTTGAACAGCAATCTGCTGAACCAGGCACATGCCCCAGGGAAAAGCAATCTTTTTCTCCTGATGATAATGGAGGTAGAGTACAAAATGAAAGAGGCTGAGCTGTGACCGAGACGGGGAGGACTGAACAAGTCCTGCTAAATTAGTTGTGAGCAGTTTTGATGTGAACTGTAACCACAACTGTACAGACAGAAATGACAAAAAAAATCTTAATCTGATGATTATGAAACAAGATCATAAGGAGCGTGTTATTATTTTGTTTGTTTGCGTGATTCCTAAACTGATTTATGGGTGTTTAAAGTGTCACCAGGCACATGTGTGATGTCTTTACTTTTTGATTCAACTGTGGGAAAAAAAGTAGGTTTTCAGCTGGATGCTGAAGGTTAAACACTTCTAAACCCTTTAGACACTTTGCACGCATGCACAATACAGATGGATAGACACACACTCAAAGGTTAATGAAAAATTCCTTATTCCTGCTTGGAAACTCCTGACAGGAGACAGATGTGATGGAGTCAGAGTCCATGTCATAATAGCACACTTGTTAAATTAAACATGCAGAACTGGCAGGGTCATTTCAGTAGTTCCTGTTCTCAGGTTCAATATGAATAAGCCTTTCTAAGGCATAGCTGGATAATCAGTCATTCTAGAGCACGTTGTTGATTCACACAACGCCTCATCAAAGGCAGATTTAGTCCAAATCAATATAAGCAGCCATCTGTGTGTCTGTTCACTTCGGGGTTTTAAGCTTGATTTACTTCAGAGGCAGGAGGACACCTCTGCCAAGGCTTCTGTCGGGAAAACCCATCCGCATTGTTGGACGACGAAAATCGGACTCTGATCTCTTCCGCTGATGCGCTTCCTGGCGGGGAGACATGCTCTCTGTTGCCGGCCAAGTGGCTTCAAAACCTTGATGTACTGCTCTTATCGCGTAATTTCTATGCAACAATTTGCTGAAAATATTTGTGAAAATGTGTTTTTTGAAAGGCGATGCTCTGCAGCTTATACCTGCCTGGTCCATCTGGCCTAAAACTGACATAATATATGGGACAGTAATGGGCATGTTGCGAAAGTGTCTTTCTTAACCTTAACAGTAAACCCACAAAATAATGTAGCATGAAATGCTCCTTGACATTGAAAGTACAGTAACATTGGGTTACTCTATGAGTAGGCTGGTTTGCTGGACATGCTCAAGTTTGGAGCTTACATTAGAACAAAAAACACCCCCTCGCTGTTTAATCCATTCCCCACTGGAAAGTCTAAAAAAGACTTTGAGTGGTTCAAGGTTACAAAAATAACAGTCACAACATTAAAATTGCTTTAAAATAGCTTTTCAAAGCATAATAACGTAATACTTGTGTGTATATTAGGGCTGCACAATTAATCAAATATTAATCACAATCCCGATTTTGGCCTCCTACAATTACATGAACATGATCATGTAAATAGATCAAGCGCCTCCTTAACTAAGTTAGGACACTTCAGTGGGAGTGAAGAAGACATAATGCTCACAATTTGTCACAACTTTAAGTCCAGAATAAGCCATGGAGGCTTACTAGTACTAACATTTAACCTAACTAACTTAATCAGACGCTTATTATATCATAATTCATTCCCATGATGCTGCTAAGAGTAGTCACAGTGATCAGGCCATAATAAATTATAACCCTTTCATGATGTGTTCAAATAGTGTTTGACTGGAGAATTATGAACTAGAAAAGTATTATGACCTCTTTAACTTACTAACACTAGCTCTCTTGTGTGTTTTTATGCGAATAACCATTAAAGATGACAATAACAAAGTTAAATGATAACATTTAGAGTTTTTGGCTGTTGGAGCACAACATGGAAGTAAAAATATTTTTTCCCTAAAATCTGTGAATAATGATGAAATAATTGTGACGTCAATATTGATAAAAACAATCTTGATTATCATTTTGGTCATAATCCTGCAGCTCAAATGTATGTAGAGTAAAGAGTGCGTTTTAAGTTAAGGTTATGGTGGACGATTATGTTCTTTGCACCAAAAGTAAAGTAAAGTAAAGTAAAGGAGATCTCAGCGAGGGATTTTACTGCCTCATTGACCAGTTAGACTTTAATGTAAGCCACCTCTAATACCTCACTCAGTATTACACACTTTATACTCGCGCCAGTTATTTCTTCATGCATATTCACATAAACTCATGACACCACAGACAATTACACTAATCAAAACCTCGTCTAACCTTTTTTAATTATAATTGTCGACTTCCTTGAGTTTATTGATTATTGAAGCTCCTGAATCCAATTAACTGACACCAGCTGTACAGGGTTTAGGCCTTAGTGCCTTGATTGCACCCTGCGAGGGGACTTGAAAAGCGGAGACACCCTGTGGCTTTAGAAAAGGCTCTTACAAAGGTAATTGAATGAAGCCACGGGCTGTTGTACTTATTTTAAAAGCCAGACTTATCAAATAAGGAGCAGTGTTTTCAATATTTATTTATTTTTTTTACCGAAATATTTAGAAAGGAAGGTGGTTTGAATGGAAAATGGTTAGCCTTGGACAGAAACAAGGTTTATATGGGGAGAAATTACTGATATGAGCTGTAATTAATTCATTTAGATAAAGAAAAGCTGAATTTTGGGTGTGAAATATTTCTATTTTTCATGAAACAAATACATCAGCTATTTGGCGCATCAAAGCGGGAACGCCGTGGAACAAGCTGCATGCTCTATATCTGTCAGCTGAGAGCACAAGCTCTGCACTGTGTTGGGAAATGCACCGTATATCATCTCTCCACTGCTTCCCATTCAATCCAGCTGGTGCCCAGTGCATAGCTGCACACTCAAGGGTAGAGGCTGTGTTCTGTCAGCCTCATTTCACAAATCTTAGCACGCTGACTGTGCTCTGATATTGATAAATCACTATATATAAAATTAGCTTTCAAAATTATAGGAAGGGGAAGGTGTAGTCTGTCAGGATTCACTCATTAGCAGTGAGCGAAGAGGGAAGAGCCTGGCGCTGAATCCGGTGAGGCCGGTAATGGCCCCCATCGCGCTGGGGTCTGGTCCTCTCGGAGTTGGGTTGTTTGGGAATGTAGCCCAATGGGTAGGGTCCGCTCAGTCTGCCGCTTGGTATGGGGGATCCCCTCATGGGCCCTCTGCCCGGCGCTGGCTGGACCCAACTGGGCACAAGGTGGCTCATGGTGGCAAGCTATACGGCGCCCTCCGCCTAGACCTAGAGATGGACAAAGTGCTTGCTTTTGTGGTCCTGGTAGTCTCAAAGACATTCGTGGCCCTGGTACTCCATATCCTGACACTTTTTCCTGGGCTTCTCTTTGGCCTTTCAAAAAACCAGGTTTCTGAGGTTGAGTGGGGTCAAGTTAAGGATCCACTGCATCATCAAGTCATGTTTTCAGCCCTGCCCAAAAAATCATGAACACAAAACTGGCAAAAAACAATTTAACAGTCTAACTCCACAATTCAGTCGTACAGTGTTCACAATCTTTTCACAATTTTAATGAATTATTTTCCATTTATAGTGTGTTTGGAAACAAATCTTTGAATTCCCTTTACATGGTCTTTAATGTAGTGATTAACTGTGAACAAGCAAGTATAAAGAGCGGCAAGCACCACGTAGGGAGGATGTTGGGGTGGATGGGTGATTCAAAAAACACAGGACTTTCACCCACGAGACCAGTGTTTGTGTGAGACCACATGCCAGTGTTGAATTATTTGTAACGTAATTTCCACACTTAAGTTACGCCACTTCCAGATTTGTTTCAACCCAAACCGCGATCTTTTTCTAAACCTAATTAAGTGTTTTGTTGTGTAACCCTAACCATGTTGATCTATTTCTAAATCTAATTAAGTAATTTTATTTTGAATAAACTGGAGCAGAAATTGAAGCGTGGCCTGAAGTGATGGACTGTCTGTGCTGCTGACTTGGCGATTTTCTCTCTAGCTTTAAGTACTTTGGGAGCTAGTGTTGCTAGCTTTCATTGGAAAAGAGTTACTAACCTAGCTCTGAAAATATAACAAAATGCATTATTAAATCAAGTAAATATCAAGTGCTGTCTGTGTAAAAATGTTTGCTCCAAGGAACATACAACAAACTATCACCTGACTCTGCAGATCCTTTCAGCTTTACAGAGGGTTTTTTGGGCTCTAATTAACATTATTTCCAGCTACAGCAGGCAGCAGTTTTCAGCCAAAAATAGCTCTTATAAACCCAGTTTACACCCCCTGCCCAGTATCAAACAACAGACAGACCAAGTTAGCCACTGGCTGATCAATGTAGTGGCATATTTAGCAACCAAAGAGCCAGCTCTCTTGTCTGAAGCTGGTGGAGACCAAAACAAAGCCACTAAGAGAGTGAATAATGGAGTAACATTTATCAGGTGGAGAGACATACGATTCCAAAAGTATGCTAAGGTTGCTGCTCTGTATGTAGTCAAGTATTTACTAATATAACAGATGTGATCTTCTGTTGCATTATCAAGACACTACAGGCCAAGATTCTCAGTTGAATTGGTTTAACATGTATCACCAGTAATGATGATACTACAAATATAGAAACACTCATGTTAGCACCCAAACAGACAGCTTGGTAGCTGGCTAACTTAACTAGTGACACAGCTTACACGCTGTTGTTTGTCCAACAGATATAATGAATATGCAAAGGCCTTAAAGCTGGGGGAGGCACTTCAATCCAACTTTTCATCATATAATAATTCAAGTGGCACCCCAAGGCAGGTAGTTTTCTGGAAAAGCCAGTTGTGGTCAAAGCTAGAATAGCAACTTTTCCAACATTGAATCAGACTTTTACCATCTGGAAGGACACGCACATGCATCTGCTTTCCTAGAGCAATATATAGGAATGCTGTAAAATATGCTGAAAGGTTATTATGGAAGTATACTGAACCAAATTACATGCATTTATTATATACTGTATAACACCATGTTACAATAACACATTCACGCTATCAACTCTAGGCTGTAAGGTGATGATATCTCTTAGCTGTGTTTTTAGCTTGTTCTGTTGCCACCCAAAAAAAAACCCATTAATGCAGCTTTAAATTAACTAAAAATTAAACACATTCTTGATTGCCTTGAATTCATGGACGTTTTTATGACCATATCTATGAGTATAAGAACCTGGTTCAGACCCTGAAATTGCAGAGTGAGTTCAGTTTTCATGACCTTTAAACCCTGTGATGAGCAGTTTGCAAGGTGTGTGGGAAAGATGTCCATCTTGAAGCACTTTGAAAGGTCCAGCAACACTGAAAACAAATTTACCAACACATGCAGGCTGACGAAGGCCACGGGCTGAAAAGCAGGTCTTTTGCCTCTGACAGCTGATGGAAGCTGTGACATGGCATCACTGTGGCCAAATGTGCGACATGAATGAAAGCACCAATTAAATGGACATGAAATAGATCCTGAGCACCCACCGTCCATGTTCACAGCCACCTGCTCTGCTGGAGAAGCCAGTGATAATTGTTGCGATGGATACCACTCCTCACTGTAATCTCCACAATTACATGCTCTGTACCTTGACTTGATGTAGGTGGCATGTCGGTGGCATAGCTTTACATTGGTTGTACAGCAAACACGATGAGCAGGTGGCTGCAATAATACTGGTAGACGGTGGGTTCAGAAAGTATCCAGACCGCTTCACTATTCGCTCTTTGCTGTGTTAGAGATGAAGAAAAGAAAATGGGTAAAATTCAAAGTCAAATATATTGAATTCACATTTTTGAAGGGTCTAAATACTTGTATAATTCAAAGATTTTATTGTTTTATTTTTCATAAATTTGCAAAATAACAAAACTGAAGCAGTCTGAAGCCACTACAGTATGTGTAGCATACTAGCTAGAGAAAGAAAAGAAAGAAAGATATTCCTTTATTAGTCCCACAGTGGGGAAATTCAGTTTTTACACTCTGTTTTTCACACAGTACATATACATGCATCAATGGAGAGATGTCAGAGTGAGGGGGCTGCTCCTGACAAGCGCCCAGAGCAGTTGGGGGTTTGGTGCCTTGCTCAGGGGCACCTCGGCAGTGCCCAAGAGGAAACTGGCACCAGTTGGTCTTGGTCCATGGGGGTCTTGAACCCGTGACTTCCACGTCCTAACCCAATCCTTACAGACTAGCTACTCCCCCCCAAGAAGCATTTACCAGTTTACAGTATGCGCCATACATTCAGTCACTTCACAGGAGGTCCTCATTGTTTCATTTTTACTTTCTTTCTCATGTTTGGGTGTTTCTCCCAAATAAAAAAGAGAAAATCAACCGCTATGGATTTTAGAGTATGCAATAAACTGTAACTGTAACAAAAGATTTTCATCTGTAACGTATATTTTACATGGTTTTCATCACTTGTTCTTATTAAACGTCCTTAATGCAACATTACAGTAACATTCATTTTATACATTTTCATTTTTCTTTAAATTTTTTTCAGTATTTTTAAGATATTTAAATTCATTTTCATCACGTTTTGTGGATTATTGTAAATACTGATATTAAAACATTTTCTAAAAATAGAGGATTTTGTGATTTTCTCTACACCCTGAAAAATGTAGGCAGTAACCACAGATGTCAGTCTTCATACACAAAAGTATAAAATATGTTGTTTTTTTATGACAGATATTGCAGTTGTAATGTCTCGTCATTGTGGAAATGACAATTTTGCTAATATTATTTTAAAAAACAAGGTAGCTAACAAGGTCACAACATTAGCTTTGTCTCTTTGCATCTAATATACATGAATTCAACAGAAATATGTTATAAGTTATATTTTAAATTAACTACTACTACTACACAATTACTAAGCTGTATGGTGAGGGCAAACAACACATACTAAGAACCTTGTTTTTCTCGATCCTGATCTTGTTCAGGGGCTGCACGGTGGTGTAGTGGTTAGCGCTGTCGCCTCACAGCAAGAGGGTCGCAGGTTCGATTCCGCCTTGGGACTTTTCTGTGTGGAGTTTGTATGTTCTCCCTGTGTAAGCGTGGGTTTTCCCGGCTTCCTTTAGGTTAATTGATGACTCTAAATTGCCCGTAGGTGTGGATGTGAGAGTGAATGGTTGTCTGTCTCTATGTTGTCTGTCTCTATGTGCCCTGTGATGGACTGGCGACCTGTCCAGGGTGAACCCCGTCTTCGCCCAATGCCAGCTGGGATTGGCTCCAGCCCCCCCGCGACCCCTAACGGGATAAGCGGTTGACGATGAATGAATGAATGATCTTGTTCACCTATGTGGGCGACCCAACCTGTCGTCCATATACTCACCCGCTAACTTCTTAGATTCATTCGGTGTTTAATAAAACTTTTACTATGGTGGAACAAACTTGATGGTCAGTGTGGAGCAGGCTCACTTAGATGAAAAAAATCATATGGTGTAAAGAAATATGTATCTGAAACAATTCCTTTTGAAATAATATCATATATTTAATTATTATAATATTATAATAATTATCATTATTTTAATTATTATAATAATTCTTATTATAATTAGCTAATTATATGTATTTCAACATTGTGACCACAGAAGAAAAGACCCATAAAATGCTTCATACATTTTATTGAATCACATTATTTAGTAGTTATATTTAGTAATATACAATATTTTAATGTCAAGATGGGTAATGACACTGTTCATATGTATCAAGCAAATTTTACAATACTCCCAAATATGTGTAGTGAAGATAATATCTGAATTTCTTAAATGTTTTTTACAGAAACCTACAGTGCAGCAGTCGTCAGTGTAAAACACTCAGGGATACCAGATGCATCTTTGAATGTAAATGTGAAGTTAAAATATGTGTGCATAGTTTTCATTTAGTTTCAAAGTAATCTGGGCCCTCTGTAGTTTCATAATAAATGATTTTCTTTTGAACTCAAGGACTGGATTCTAATTGCATCTGTAAATGAGCTCACACACATATCTCACATTGTGCCGAAGCACTCTCCTCTGTCCCATTAAGAGATGCTCTCAAATAATAAAGGAAATCAATGTTAAATAAATCTGCAGCGCATCTAGACATCTAAATGTCTGTTCTGCATATTGTTGATGATGTGACACCGTGTCATGTGTGAATGGTCTACCTTGGATGATGCTCTATAGTATAGCTATAGTATATTGTCAGTGTATCATGGAGTCTGTGTACCAAACGAGGACAGAAATACTTTCTCTCCGTTGAGCCTGATTCAGAGCGACTAGCAAAGAAAAGGAGAAGTGAAGAATGTAGTGGTGGTGGAGAAAGATATAGAGAGCACCATCAGAAAATGGCAAGGATGAGATCGTCGCAACTGTAGAGGCGACATATTGAAATAATAACTCTTAAATCGACATTTTTTATATTATGTGAAAAGTCCTGATTGCGTCTAACAGCCACAACCTCAGCATTCATGAAATCTGAAAGTGACTGGAGTGAGTAAAATGAAATGGATATGGTGCACCAGCCCAGTCGCACAGCAGTTCATAAAAATATGAAAGTGAATGTATTGATTTGTGTACATAGGCATACGTTTTCCTTTTTCTTTCATGATGGTCAGCACAAAATCAATTTGTATGTAATCCGTGTAATTGTTAACCAGGAAGTATAGAGAACGTTGAACGGCATGTGGAGGGAGGTGTGGGTGGATGGGTGGGTCCAGGTGGGTCAGGCAGCTGTTCGTGTCCCAAGTGAAACCACAAGTCAAAGTTGATTTATTTGTCGCATAACTTCCATACTTAAGTCACGGCACTTCTGCTGTTATTTTAACCCAAGCTAAAATAGCTAAATAGTTTTGGTGACTAAGCCTAACCAAGTCAATCTTTTCCTAAACCTAAGTAGTTTGTTGCCTATGTCTAATCAAATCAATCTTTTCTAAACCTAAGTAGTTTGTTGCCCTAAGCCTAACAAAGTTAGTCTTTTCTTGAGCCTAAGTAAGTAGTTTTGTTGCCCAAGCCTAACCAAGTTTATATTTTCCTGAGCCTAAGTAGTTTATTGCCTAAGCCTAACCAAGTCAGTCTTTTCCAAAACCTAAGTAGTTTGTTGCCTATGTCTAATCAAATCAATCTTTTCTAAACCTAAGTAGTTTGTTGCCCTAAGCCTAACAAAGTTAGTGTTTTCTTGAGCCTAAGTAAGTAGTTGTGTTGCCCAAGCCTAACCAAGTTTATATTTTCCTAAACCTAACTAAGTAGTTTGTTGCCTAAGCTTAAACAAGTTGACATTTTTTTGAGCCTTACAAAGTAGTTTAGTAGTTGGTTTGTTGCCTAACCAAGTTTATATTTTCCTAAACCTAACTAAGTAGTTTCTTGCCTAAGCCTAACCAAGTCACCGGCGACACATGCAATGAAACTGACACGTGTCCATGTTGCTGGACAATCATAGGTAAAAGCATGAAAAATATGCTTTTGAAAGTCGTGCTGAGCGTCACACAAAAAAAGGAAATTCATGAATCAAATAAATAAAGTTTCAATTTCAATTTAAATAAAATTTCTCAAGCTGTTGTTAGACTGTTGGGAGCACCTTCATGTTCAAACGTTCAGCCATGTACTGTATAATATAGTGAAATACATGGGAGCAATCCAGCTTGTGTGTCTGAAATGAGGTTTACAGTTCGGGCATACAGGACAGGATAAGAGCACAATGAATTTAATGGGCTCCACATGTAGAAAATCATTTTCAGGTTTTAATAGTTGGGATCATGTATACCAGTGATTCTCATAGTGGGGTCAGGACCAGAGGTCTGTTGCTATAAATTATAAAGTTGTGCTGTGTAGCCTCTCTCTGAAATGACCTGTGATTGGTCAAAGTCTTCCATCACAGCCTAATTTTTTTAAAACCTGAAAACAGAGCCATGAGGAGGTGTAGAGGTCTAGTTTTCTCTCTGAAAACTTGAAGTAAAATAAACTGAAAGGAATATTTGCCCGATGTTGCTAAAAGCATTCAGCCTACTGACACTTTAGGTGTCAAAAATAATAAAATGCCAAAAATAAGTGAAAAATTGTTGCCTACTTCAGCTTTAAAGGGTGTTATGATTATCAGGGGTCTTTGGGAAATTTTCTCCCCTTTGAGGGGTCCTTGGTCCCAAACGCTGAACCCCTGATGCATGCAACATACTGGGTCACATTCATCAATGAAATTTTCTTGGGCCGAGTTTTTTCTTTAACTTTTGCCTACAGTGAAAATGTAATAGTTTTTCCTTCTCATTTAGCATTCTGAATAAACACAGTCTGTCCTCCCTGGGGAGCCAGGTTTGTCTGTGCCAGCGTTTTTCACTGGCAAATCTGTGTTCACTGTTCACTGAGTCCCTTTTCTCCCTCTCATCCATCTCTAGATGTATCGGTGAGCCTGTTGTCCCTGCTGGTGACCACCTGTGGTCTGGCTCTCTTCAGCGTCTCTCTCTTTGTCTCATGGAAGCTATGCTGGGTGCCGCTGAGTGGCCGCTTCCTCCCAGATGTCCTGAAGGGGGCGCACTTCCTGGGAGGAGACCAACAGCCCGTCCTCACAGAGGTAAGGAGAGAGTTTGTGGCCATGGATATTTTTATAGGTAAATCACCTCCCCACTACAAACACTTAAATGACCCTCATTTAAACGATGTCCTAAAATATGTAAAATTCACTAATAGCCAAATCCAGATTTTTCCTCAGCATAATGAACGTGCATCAGACCCACCGCCTTGCACGCTCAAATGACATATCCAGTTCTGCCAGATTTCTGCTGTATGCGGCTGTAATAATGAATATTTTGGCTGTAATTCATAACTGTTATTATCTCATAATACATCCATGGGCTGTATGCTGTAAGCCTGTACTGTGGTGGATGTGCTATCATCTCTGTTCCCAAACAACCAGCTATCGGCCAGTAGGTAGGTTATTTACGAACACGCAGAGCAAAATGACAGGACACAACCTCTTATCCCTCCATGGTCTGTGGTCTATTGGACTCTATTTTAGATCCTTGACATGAATCTTGCTCTCAAAATCTGTGTGCTGGATTTTTTTAACTTCAATTTATGTCCATTGCTCACTTTATGCTCCTCTGGGAAGCAGCCGGGCAAAAGTTTTATAAATAAATAAGTAAATAGTTATAATAGTGTGCATATTTAGAATTTTTTTATTGTTCAACACAGGCCAATAGAACGGACATATTTTTGATTTACTGTCATATGGCACTTTATAGGTGGACGATTTACTGGCATCTGGTGGTTGCTTTCAGTCCACAATGGTGGAAGCATAGCTTTGTCTGTGAGCGTTTACATTGCAGTTGAACCAATTGGCTTTCACTTCTTATCGATATTCGTTCTTGTGTGTTCTTGATGTGGGTGGCTCTTGGGAGTGCCAACTCCGCCTAACTCTCAGCTTATCTAAAAGTGGCAAAGCGGTGGAGCAGTGGTGGAGCTGACTGTGATGCAGCAGAGCACACAGCTAGCAACTGGCGACCTGTGACAGCACCAACCTTATGCACAACTTTAAACCCTAATATTAAGGGGATTTTAGCCATAGAGACCAAACCTTTTACTCCCAGGTTGTAAATACGTTTATTTCTGCGGTAATGGCAGGGTCATTTTTACATGGGGTCTATGGGAATTGACTCACTTTTGAAGCCAACCTCAAGTGGCCGTTTGAGGTATTACAATTTTTGACACTTCCATGTTGGCTTCATTTTCAGCACCAGGGGTTGCGCAGATGCTTAAAGTTATAATTCTTGTGGTTTTTACCAGCTGCGATAACGATGCCGGTGTTGTTCTTATGTTGTGAGTCTGTGGGCGAGTCAGCAAGGCAAAATGTTGTTCTGGAGACACCTACTGTGGGGTCGCAACTGTGTAAGATGCAGTCGCAAAACTTTTCTTGAGTGTTGTTGGATCAGAATAAAGGCTGAGTTGCCGTTGCCACTCTTTGTATGCACTATTGCTTATTTGCATTGCTGTAAATATCACAAAAGCAGTAAGCCTTATAGCATTTATGAAAAAATGTTAAAATGCTTAATGTTTGAATTGAGATAAAACTTTTTTTTTTTAAGATTTTACAACTCCTCAAGGCACCCAACCTAATTTCGCTATCTCAGGTTAGCACTCCAACAGGATTCACACTGATGTCTTTTGTACAGGTGGACGGGGAGGAGAGGGAGTACAGCGAGGATGGCTGCGTGAAAGAGCCTTCCGGACCTCCCTTGGCTGTGGCTGTCCCAGAGTCAGGCCTAAAGATCAGCCACACGTCGCCTGACATCCCACTGGAGACCCAGACCAAGGTGGAGAAAAACCAGGTCCACACTCTGGCCAGGGACAGGGTCCAGAGACAGATTACTGAGCCTACTTCGTCTGTACGGTTGGTACACATCAATCCCCAAAGCTACTGTCCAACTTTTGTTGTTGGCAGATTACGCACAGATGGACACACACAGTTACACCTCTGGGTTCAGAAATACCTTTTCACAAACTCGAAAGCACAAACAGTAAATCATCAGGCTTAAGGGAACACAGTGGCTTCAGCAGTTGTTCTCACAGCAAGACTCAGCAAATATCAATCAAAATGGTTTAAATGGCCTTATATGTCCAATTTTTACACTTTATTACAGGCACAACTCCATCCGTCGTCAAATGAACTTGTCCAATCCAGACTTCAACCCTGCTCAGTTCCAGCGCCAAGAGTCACTATCTGGTTTGGGTCGTATCAAACCAGAACTCTACAAGCAGAGATCAGTGGACGCAGAAGACGGTCGGCGCACCGACAGCTGTGGGCGTCTCCTCTTCGTCCTGAAGTTTGACTTTGACCTGGAGCAGCTGATTGTGAAGATCCACAAAGCCCAGGACCTTCCCGCCAAGGACTTCTCAGGGACCTCCGATCCTTACGTCAAGATCTACCTGCTGCCTGACCGCAAAACCAAGCACCAGACCAAGGTGCACCGCAAGACACTCAACCCAGTGTTCGATGAGGTGTTTCTCTTTCCTGTGGCGTACCCCGAGCTGCCGAGCCGTAAGCTACACTTCAGCGTCTACGACTTTGACAGGTTCTCTCGCCATGACTTGATTGGCCAAGTGGTGGTGGACAACTTCCTGGATCTTGCCGACTTTCCCCGGGAGACGAAACTGTGCCGGGACATACAATACGTAACCTCGGTGAGATACCAGCTTTTTTTCATTTCCTTACATTCTGTCACTATGTGACTTTCTCTCTTGTTCTCCTCCTTTATGCCACTGATGCCACATTTCTTATTAAAGCTTTCCATTTGATATTGGTAAGATGTTAACAGTGAGCAACTGACTGAAATGTTGCAGGTTGTTTGCAGTTAGATATATTTGTAGATCTGTTAGACCAGCAGTATCCATCCCAGCCTAAATCCCACGCCCTTTCTTCAGTCTGGCCAGAATCTGCTCAAACAATCAAAAAGAGAGAAAAACCCTGTTTTAACAGCAGGGGGAAGGAGATATATCAATGGACTTGTATCTCATTTCCCCTCCAAGTGGAACAAATCTGCAGTTTCAAGAGGCAGAGACATAGAAATATACTTAGACACGGTTAATGTTTAATGAAAGCAGTAGGAAACACTTGGGGGTAGTGACCCAGATCTACACTGACATCAGACTGGGGTTGGTTTGACAGAGATACAGTGACACTGTCTATATTACATTATTCACATGGATAAATCTACAGCGTTGGTACACTGAGTAACTCAGTAAGAAAGAGATCCTCCTGTGAGGAAATTCCTCATGATTTGCCGGTCTGGGAGAGTGATGATTGAAGTTTGGTGTGTCTCAGATTGGGATAGAAGGTCTGTTTTTCCGGTTTATAAGGGCAAATAGTGTCAGTGGACAGTACACTGTGCTTATGAGCATCATCACATATATGGAATGACAGTACAAAAATAAGCAAGATAGTAAAAATAGTATCATATATGGGTGCTATGTGCCAGATATCACCCTGGGGCGAGTCTAGGATCAGACCTTTAGGGGGGCTCATCCCCTGATGAGACAGTGCTGTGCACAGTTAAGGACACAGTTTTCATTTAAACATTGGAGGGAAAACATATTAAGCAGGGGGTCTGGGGTTCCTCCAGGAAAATTTGAGTATCAAACAAGTCATTGTTTGTATTTTGGTGAATTTTGCACCCATTTCTGCCTCTTCTGCATCATGTTATGATGGAAATATTTTTATTTATATTAAAAAAACACAAAATCTAGGCAGTGGTTGACAATTAAAATATATTGGAATATAATGCAGTAGCCTAAGGCTCTCAGTCATAATGTGCTGCTTTCTAATACTCTCCTACTTTTCTTTTTTAATGTTATCCCGTTATCTATGGTAATAATGTCCAATCTGTCTGTTTAGAGGGAGATAGCAGGTCAGGTATTATATAATCAAATATTATTATATTTTAAATATTGACAATTTCCAAACCAATCACAACTTAAAACAGCCCAAATCATAACCTTGCCAGAAACTCCTGTAAAACCATAAAACCATTACATGTGCAATAAGAACACATCATAAGCATACAAGGCTTCATATCTGCGTCATATAACCGAAGATAAAAAGTTATATAAACAGGCTGTCTCATCCAACAAAGACTGCAGCCAGACAACCAAATACACAAATTCCCATGTCAGTGATGACGACATTAATGTTAAAAGGTCCTCCATTATCCCGAATGATGTATACATCATACTACAAGAACATATGCTCAAGTGAGTCAAGGCTGAGGGTACATGGTTCAGCTGTGTTGTGAAGCTGTAAACAGAAAGAATTAGGCCAGAATTCAATGTTTATTGTGCTTTGTCTTTGTTGAACTGTTTGGACGGAGGAATGGAAACAGCTGTATTTGTCCTTGGCCTCCATGCAGGCTGTTGATTTTGCATTTCAATAACAGTGACCGTATCATTAATGAGGTGATATCACCTTGATAACAACTAAGAACAACTTAATGTACATTTGGTGCAACCAAATCTAATATTTCCATCAATAGCTTGAGTCTCTGTCACTGAGTGAGTTACACAACTGGTCGGCGGAGTGTTCGAGTTTCCTCATTGGCCATCGCTTTTTAAAGTGAAATGGCAGAACAGTCCTTTGTTTACATTTTCAGGGGGCATGTCAGCGGTACCACTTACCTCGCCTTGCCTCCACGCATTGGACGCTTGATAGGCTGCCAGGCGACACCAGGCACAAGGCATCTGATTGGCCCAAGGCTTTCCCGTATCAATATACGTTCTCTGCTCGTGGGCTGCTGCTCCCAGATTTCAAACCATAACCAACGTGGTGGCTCATTTGGGCAGCTTGTAATTTTATATATCATCAAAAGAGCTAGCCAAAATTTATGCGAGAAATAAGCCACACAGTTGCTAATTCTGCCTTTACTGTGGATCAACAACAGTTAGTCTAAAAAGTTTCTTGGAGTTTCCAGACGCTAGAGAGTCACGCCGGTCCGAACATCCCTTATTTGTCTAAAGTTGCCTTGAATTCAACTTTATGCAAATGGGGAGCGGTCAACATGATGTCCCATCTCTTGAATTGCACTGCCTCACTACCAGAATGCATTGCATGGTTGCTTACATAGACCATGAATAAGAAGCGTGGAAAGGATGGAGGCTGGATTTAACATTATACACACAACCACTGACAATTTGACTCTCCATACACGGTCCAGCCATATATACAACACTAAAATTGGAGATAGAGTTTTCTATGCATTTACATATGAATCAATATGTGTTATGTTAACATGTCTTAATATTTCCAGATATTTACAAAACTGTGTGCACATGTTATCATTTGTATGAGTTTATGTCAGACTACTGTACACAAGAATTAAGCCAAATTTGGGCGTGATTCCTCCCTCTCGACAATTGTCAGCAAAGTCCAGGTTTTTTCATGGTATTCTTGTGGTGATCAGCTCAGAAGTCCATCCAGACTGCACCAGTTTTAAATTGTAAATATTAACGATGGTAAATATAGTATTTACGATCAGATATCCTGTTATGTGTGGGGAAACCCCGAGAACAGCTGATGACACAATCAGATAGCCAAATGTGAATCAAGCTGACTGAAGCAGGACGACTACCGCCGTCATGGTGGCCACGACTAATGCATGAGATCATGCAAAACACAAAGCATAAAGTAGTAATAAGACTGACCTCAAAAATGGAGGAGCAACTTGTTGATTTATGGCAACAACACAAGTGTTTATTTAACCTGTCGTACTTCATCCATCCTTCGTGAATTTTCAGCACAAAGCAGTGCAAATACTAACATCGCTAAGTCTTCCTGCCTGTCGTCCGCCATGTTTATTTACACTAAAGTCATGTTTGATTGTGAGAGATTTTGCTCACCACACACTATAGGAACAAAACTGTGAACTTACATAATGTCGTTACGTGTGGGTTCACTCGTTTTCAAAATCTGTTGTGTGGGCCAGTCTCAAGAAAGGTAGAAAAATTGTATCAAAAGGACTCGAAATCAGCATATCAGAAAGAGTTAGGGATATTAATAATGAACCATTTAACCGTTAACCAACATTAAAAATTTTAAACAATTAATATTATTGGTTAAATGTTAAAAGAACTATTAATAATTAATTAAAAAGCTGAGAAAAAACTCAGAGGAGCAGCTTGTCACTAAAAGTGAAAAAGCTAGTCCACCTGAAGAGCCCACCATGAAAATGGTGGTCCGGTGTTGCAGATACAGGAAGTTGTTGGCTCCAGTCTTGAGCTCTATCACAGCGACAACCTCATACTCACTGCTGCCACACACTCACGACCTGTCGGACGTTCGCTAAAGTCACGCCGTGCTGACAGAATATACAGTCTTTGTGTGACAACGACGAGCACGAAGTCACCGGCAAACGCTACAACTGAGCACAAAGTAGCACAAACACACATACGGTCTGTCGGACACTCGCTATCGTTACGCCAGGCAGACACACAGCTGACAACCTGCTGAACTAAACGGTTTGGTAGAGACGTTTACATGGAAAGTGGCTGCATGTGACCTCGACACTGCACCCAGCACCGACCGGATGGGTGAACACTGTACACTGCAGCTGGTACACCGCTGCATCCCTAGAAAGACTAATTCAGGAACCTACCAGTGGCTTGTAAAGCATGGCCACAACTCTGGACTTTGAACTTTACACCGACAACACAGCTGCTCCTCATCAAGTAATTCAGTTCAAAGCCATAAAATGATTGTTAGTTGGGTCGGCAGGACTCCACCAGCTCTGACCTGTTATCTCTAACTACAGTCATGCTAAGACACTGGTGATATAGCCCCCTACTCTAGACACACACAAACACACACACACACTCATCTTGTTGGTTCACAAATATTGTTTTAACACCTTTGCGCCTCTAACAGCATTCTCAGCTAAATAAGGTCAGTATAAATGGGTTAGACCCTCCTCTGAGGCATCCGACTTGTGAACTATAGCTGTCCTGTCTCCTGTGTCCAAGTCTGAGGAGTCCACTTTCTAAATATAATCCCTTATTAATCATCCATTTACCCAGCGCAGACTGCAATCAGCAATGCACACTGCTGGACTTTCCCACCTCAGGATATAATGTGTTTACCTTCAGCAACTTTGGGATACTTTCTCTTTCTAAGCAATATTCAGCTCAGATACAGCATTTTTGCAATATGAATGAATAACGTATGCTCTAATTTAAGAAACTTATTTTTTTTTAATATTGTGCCTTTTGTTTTTTTAGAATGATTCTAAATGAAATAAAAAGGGATTTTTTTTTACTTCATTTAAAGTGTTTTTTGTTGATGAATGCAGTTGGTGAATACATTATAATCTTAATGTACAGTAGGTAGCAATTATGCAGATCATTGCAACCGTCCAGGTCAGCCATCCATTCAGGAGGGCAACGTAGGCTATTCTCATCTTATCTTAGGAAACAAGTTGTTAACTTTAGGCAAGAAAACTACTTAAATAGGTTTCGGAAAAGATCAGGATTTGGTTTAAAATAACTCCGGAAAGGGTGTCACTTAAAGCAGCAGGGGGTAGAAATGGATCAAATCGCATTAAAAAGGTTATGTTTATAAATCAGGCACTATATCCTGACAGAAGTACATGAGACAGGTAATCAGAAAAAAAAAATCATGTTCCTCGGTGTCCTCCGGTGCTCCTAACGGCATCTGCAAGATTTCACAGACCAGAGGAAAACAACCAATCAGAGCCGAGCTGCGCTGGCAGCGCTGATCAAAGATCAATCAATATTCAGTTACTATACTGTACTGACTGTTTCTCACCACAAATGTTTTCAGAAACATCTTGTAGTTACTGTTTAGCTGTAAAATGAGAAAGTTTGTGACCCGGCAGCCATGTTGAGATCTGTTAGAAATACCGCCCACTAGCCAGAGCAAACTCTCTTGTTGCCTTCATTGAGTGAACAGCCAATAGGAACACTTTCTCCCTGGAGTGACGTGTGATTGGCTAAAGTCTCCCGTCACATGCTAGATTTTTTAAAGCCTGAAAACAGAGCCATGAGGAGGTGCAGAAGTCTAGTTTTCTCTCAGAACACCTGAATTATAATAAGCTGAACGGTTATTATGGATTGGATTTGCCTACTACCACTAACTAACGTCACAAATAAATGAACGTTGACTTCTGTTTTCATACAGGACGCGAACACCGGTCTCCAGGGTGAAAAAGCCCAGTATTTTTTGACCCACCCATCCACCTCGACCTCCTCCCGAAGCAATTTCGCCGCTATTTATATTTCCTGGTTCATGATTACTTTCATTACACATGGATTGATTTTGTGGGATATACAGTATATGCAATCATCCTGCTGTTGGTGTTGGTTGTTCTTAAATTGAAACCCTACAATTTGCATTCTTGGGGCCCCAACTCCAGTCCTGGTAGTCCCGGTTCTGGTTCTCCTGTGCCTCCCTTCCCACCCTGCAATACGGCCTGGGCCTCCAGCAGCGTGGTGCCAGCGTTGGCTCCCAGCGGAGCATTGAGGCAAAGCTCAGCTCCTGGCCTGAGGAGGAGCAGCTGCTGCTGGGCGTGGAGCTCTCCACCTCCCCCTGGAGCTCTAACTACAGGTCTAAGGTGACAGTGATGACAAGGATTAAGAATAACTATATAGAAATAGCCAGCTTTCTCGATGATGATCTCATTTGCTTATGTAGGTCATATTGAGGCACCAGTATTAAATTAAGACTGTTTCATAACCCATAAAATATGGCTTGCAGTAACTTTAAGCAATGCACATGATAGAATGATTAAATAAGTTATAACCTGGAAAGAATGGAGTGTCTATTGCATTTTTGCCTTAAACTTCTGAAACCCCCTCTGGTGGGTTTGAAAGATACATTTTCTTTAAAAAAAAATCACCAAAATACACAATTAAACTAAACTAAATCATGCTCGATATGCTTCTGTCAGGAAACAACCAAATCTAAGTTATTATACATCATACATATTTCATCAAAATCACTTTATTCTAAATTTCATTTAAAATGTTGCCAAAATAAACCTTTAACTGGATAAAAAAGACATTAAATCAGCACAACTTGGGAAGCCATGAGTGACTGAGATCAACAGTGATGTGACAAACATTTGGTGAAACTTTGACTGAATTGCAGGCTGTTAACACTGCTAACAGAGTAGAGACGATAAGACAGAGAGGTTGGAAGCAGAGGCAGTTAAAATGTAAATAATTGTATATGTATAGCATGTGGAGCCCCATTTTGACCAATATAACATTTCTGGGCACTTGAAAAATATATAGGGCTGTCAATTGAGGCCACTCAAGGACATTCACAGAGTTGTCCATAAACCACTCCTTGTGCGCTTTGGCTCATTGTCCTGTTGGAAGGTGAACCTTCAGCCCAGTCTGAGGTCCTGGGTGCTCTGGACCAGGTTTTCATTAAGGATATCTCTGAACTTTGCTCCGTTCAGCTTTCCCTCAACCCTGACCAGCCGCCCAGTTCCAGTGTTGCAGTGATGGTAGTCCTACTGGAAGTTTCTCCCATCTCCACATTTAGTGCAAGTTTGAAGTGTTATTGATCTTCCTTCGGGACAAGCTAGTATGACTTAGTTGGTACCAGTGGATTCATATTCATATTCGTATCTTCACTAAGCCAGCTACAGCCTAAAAATTGCAAGCTGCGTTAATGCGTTAAAGAAGTTAGTGGCATTAAACCAAATGTGTGTTTATGCGTTAATATTCCATTAACCTTGACAACCCTAATATATATTTTTAATTTTTAAAAAGAACCAAGCAGGTATATGGCATTATACCTGAGTTATACAGTGCTAAAGACATTTCTGAGAGCTCTTTACTTCTAACCATGATTGTGCTGTTTCCATAGAGGTGCAGGACTTTATTATATACTGTATATTGCAGTAAAAAACGAGGCCACAGTGAGTTAAATGTGTCAGGAGCAAAAAAAGCCCTGAAACTGTTTGAGCTTGAACTGTAAATTAAGTTCTGCTTCTTGCAGTCACAAAAGAGGTTGTTTCTTGAGCTTTCTGTTCTCTCTGTGAGAATAAATGCCAAACACCAAATAAAATCAGATTATACCTTTACCAAATACATCAAATGATTGACCAAGAAGCTATTGACCCTAACTTGGTTACACTATCAGACTAAGGCATTTACCGTATCTCACCATAGTTTGTGTTGCTTTTATCTGATTTGTGTTTGCACGTGTGTGAGTGTCTTGTTTGTGGTTATGTCCCAACGTTTTGCATCGGTAAGGAAGCTGTAAAGAAACATGAAGTTTCTCTCTCTCTCGCTTTCTCCCACTGTCCCCAGCAGAACTAGGTTACCTCCCCTGGGACCACAAGCAGGGGCCCTACACTGGTCCAGTCTGTGTGCATTAATCATGGCTGCTGGCACAGAGCGAGCCTGTAGCCATCCCTGGCCATATGCTATGGACTATAATGTACACATTTTTATGAGCTGAATGCTCATAGGAAAATAAAGTGTTAATCTTGTGAAGTGTCGGTCATTGGAGCGCTTACAGTCCGAACAGTCTGCAGTGCCTGAAGCTGTTTCTCTATACTTTTAGACATGTTGATTAGTGTTCACCGGTCTGAAATTGGCACATCCCTTTTGTGGGTTTTATAAACCCCAGCCTCAAGCTTGCCATGACCAGACTCTTCTTCTGTGTGGATCCACGTTGAAACCACTGCACCTCACTGTTAATCCACACACCATTAATTACTGAAAGACTAATTAAAATTCCTCTCTGTAAACCACATGTACCTCTGTGGGAACGCTTTATAGTCCCATGATGTTTCTGTGGCATTAACAGAAAAACCTTACAAAGGATTATTT
The DNA here is from genome assembly GCA_947000775.1 of Pterois miles. NCBI lineage: Eukaryota > Metazoa > Chordata > Actinopteri > Perciformes > Scorpaenidae > Pterois > Pterois miles. The sequence goes on along the minus strand of CAMQGK010000144.1, from coordinate 20,069,113 downwards.
TTAGGACTATCAAAGTTAATGTGATAATATTGCAAATTTGATTTTAATGCCAATAATTTCTTTAACACAAAGTGAAGAAACTTAGAGTCCACTGGTCCTCACCATGTCATAGTAGCTTGTCGAAAAGGAGGCTAAATAAAGCTCCAAACTTGTGCAACATTTTGGCGAGGAAAAACTCTCATGGGCATTTTTAAAGGCGTACCTTGACCTCTGACCTCTAGATATGTGAATGAAAATAGGTTCTGTGGGTACCCACGACTCTGCATTTTACAGACATGCCCACTTTATGATAATCACATGCAGTTGCAGTCATAGTCAAGTCAGCACACTGACATGCTGACAGCTGTTGTTGATCATATTTTTATGCTAAATGCAGTATCTGTGAGGGTTTCAGGACAATATTTGTCATTGTTTTGTGTTGTTAATTCATTTCCAATAATAAATACATAAAGCAGCATATTTGCCTCCTGCTCCCATGTTGGTAAGAGTATTAAATGCTTAACAGATCTCCCTTCAAGGTACATTTGAACAAATAAGAAATGTGTGATTAATTTGTGATTAACTATGGACAATGATGCTACTAATAGTGATTAAATATTTTAATCAATCAGCAGTCCTAATTATTCAATCCATTATTTCTCTAGAGTGTGTCCTAGCATGATGAATCTCCACATCACAGCGAGTTTTTGTAAACTCCTGAACAAAGAACTGATAGGGTACCCAGGTTCCTTGTTGGGCAAAAGAATCATTACATAAATACCGAATTAAAGCCTATTCGCAATTAATACGGCAACATTTTGTGCCAAAATTGATTCATTTCAATGGAACTGCCACAATTTGTGGATTCAATCCCAGGAGAGTAAATCCATGCAAATCTTCGCACTATTGACGTATTGTAAACTGTCTTGACAATGCTTTTGAGGGAACGACGAACCAGAGAGTCCAAAATGGAGAAGAGCTGTCATACTATTATTACTTGTGATGTACAATCCAATTTTAACTACCCTCCACTATCGGAAGATAGTCGCGCAATGAGTCGATGGTTAAAATAACAACAACATTCTTATAATAAACTGTTGTATTATACTGTATGTATCATACATATTGTATTGTGTTATATATTAAACAACAGAAATGTAGAGCGAAAACAGAAGAGAGGTCACAGAACTAATTGTTACTGACTAGCACTGTCTTGGCTTGTTTGAGAGTGAGCAGTTAGCTTTGAACAGCTACAGTAGTTTACCAGCCAGCTCTGTGAGTAGTCATTACATCACCACCAGTCTAGAGCAGGGATCCTCAACTCGCTTTGCCCAGGGGCGGAGATGGAGGGCATTCATACCCTGGCATGGTATGAACCAATTGTACTTAGTATGAAGACACCAAACAGTACTAGTGGGAAATAGTACCATTGCGACCTAAAGTGTATACATGTCAGCATGCATGAAATTCGCTATACTTTAGGGGGTTGAAAATATGGTCACCCAACCTTATTCACATTCAACGTACAAAAAGATTCCACTGTGAAACGATTTATTTTCATTGTGAATTGGAAAATAATCACCATGTGGGTCACCTGGTAGGGCTGCACAATTATAGCCAAAATGCAAATCACAATTATCCATCCATCCATCATCAACCGCTTATCCCTTTAGGGGTTGTGGGGGGCTGGAGCTGTCTCTATGTGGAGGGCACATAGAAACTGACAACATAGAGATAGACAACCATTCACACTCACATCCACACCTACGGGCAATTTAGAGTCATCAATTAACCTAAACAGCATGTCTTTGGACTGTGGGAGGAAGCCGGAGTCCCCGGAGAAAACCCACGCTTACACGGGGAGAACATGCAAACTCCACACAGAAGAGTCCCAAGCCGGAATCGAACCTGCGACCCTCTTGCTGTGAGGCAACAGCGCTAACCACTTCCATGCTGTGCTACATCCCTGTTAGTGTACAAATTATGGCTGCATGATGTTTTTTGTCTGTTTTATATATTACATTATATGAAAGAAGACAGGAATATTCACCTTACCCTTATGTTAACTACATTTTAAAGTTAAATGCTTCAATCTGGTGCACTTCAAGAGCAAACTTAGCCACAAAAAGACCTATATAAACAATCAGATGATCTGATTTTAATCATAAACACATTGGTTGTATACAGTAGATAATATCTACACAAAAGTGGAGCCCAAACATCTGGATCAGCAGCTGGTGGTTAGCTGTTAGTTTAGGAAGCACTTGATTTGGTGTGCAGCTGAGTTTTCTATGAATGTGCATTTTAAACGTCAGTATCGCAGGTGATCATGATGATTTAATTGTGGGAAGCCAAAATTGTGATTGCGATTAATATTTGATCAGTTGTGCAGCTCTGTCACCTGGTACCCCATCTAGGGCCAGATCTGGCTCGAATAACATATTTCAATAAGAATTGCAGATGAATTTCATGGTGACACCTTCTGGTGTGGCAATTGGCTTTTACACGAATTTAGCAGGTAAGGTGTATTTTAAAGTTCACTTTTCATGGTTATCCCACTATCTGAAGCATTTCTTTATAGTGTTCTCTAAAGGGCAGACTAGTGTGAGACTGTAGAGCATCAGCAGTTGTTTGTATTTTGGAAGTTAAAGGGAAAATTGAAGCAACGTTTTCAGAGGAAATTCTGCCGACTCACTGCTCAGTCCTTCCCTCGCTATGAACCACGCTGCTATCCATCTGACTCAATGTGCAGTCAATCACCCGACCATTAACATTTGTATATTGAATATATGCTGGATAGTTCCCTCATTTCTTGTTCTATTGGTGTAGCTATAGTGTATTTAATGACTTCCCAGCTTGTCCAGATTCAATTTGCTTTTGGACATCTATCATGTTGTTACAAACATGTTCCTCCTTTCTCCTCAGCCGTAGATTATTTGGAGACGACGACATTGAAGAGCTCAGAGACACCGTAACCTGCAGCTCCTACAGGCCAGTCAATACTATTGACTGCAGTCTGGTTGGCCTGTAATTAGGCCTTGATGAATGGGGTCAGCATGTGCACATGCTGTGTGTGTATGTGTGTGGTTAATTCAGTAAAGGAGGTTCCCATTTCCCAACAATGACAAATGGCACCATATAACAAGCACTTGTCCTCCCATGTGCCCTTAGAGACTAAGTGAGAAATATGGTTGTCTAGATGCATGGTCAACTGAGTCAGTGGGAGCTCCGACATGTTACACAGACGACACAGGATTTTGTTTTGTTTTAGCTGCTGTGTTATTAATGTTTACTATTAACATGGTGGTTTTGCTCTCACTTCCTCTAGCATTACTCCACCATTATTTTTCTCTTTCTTTAAGAAAGTAGTTTAAACATTTTTTCACGTTCTTGCTAAGAGTTAAAGAAACAGTGTGTAACATTTTGGGGAGATTCATGAGCAGAAATGGATAATATTCATAACTATGTTTTCATTAGTGTATATTGCTGTGTTTTCCTGAGCTTAGACTGAGCCATTCATATCTACGTAGTTTATATATACAGTACACAGCTGGTTGTAGTCTGCAACCACACCACTAGATGCTGGTGAATGGTTGTCTGTCTATATGTTGTCTGTCTCTATGTGCCCTGCGATGGACTGGCGACCTGTCCAGGGTGAACCCCGCCTTCGCCCAATGCCAGCTGGGATCAGCTCCAGCCCCCCCGCGACCCCTAACGGGATAAGCGGTTGACGATGGATGGATGGATGGATTATAGCTGTGTGCTGCAGGCTACTGTGTGAACCAGAGCCAGGAGGCTTAGAATTAGAGGTCGACCGATTAATCGGTCGGCCCATTAATCGGACTGATTATTTGAAGGCATTGACCGTTGTCTGGGCATATTAAAGCCGATTATCAAGCAGGTGCATAAATGCTGCTAAGTGCATTAAAACTTTATTTTTTCATCCAAAAGTTTATTTGAAAAAGTTTAGTTTTTTTGATTACCTGTTTCATGTATTCAATATTTAGATTATACGTTATTTTTATTTAGAGGGCTGCACGGTGGTGCAGTGGTTAGTGCTGTCGCCGCGACCCCTAACGGGATAAGCGGTTGACGATGGATGGATGGATGGATGGTTATTTTTATTTAAAATATACAAGTGCACTGCAGTGCAGACCCATAATACATAAGACTGGAGAGACAGACCATAGGTGTTCAATAAATGTTTACTGAAGTTGGGAAATTTTGGGTATCACTTATTATTAAGCTGTTATATTTTATCAGATGCAGGGAAAAACAGAAAATCACAGCATCATATATCGGCCATTGGCTATCCCGAGTCTCCAATAAATCGGCATTGGCCGTAAAAAAAAACAAACATATCTGTACTTAGCATAAAAGGTTACCTGGCACTTTTTAACACCTCGAACTCTCACTAACGTTTTTAATTTTTAAAAAGAACCAAGCAAGTCATTTACCTCTGTTGCCAGAGTTTATGCTAAACTAAGCTAACTGCTTCATATGTAGCGTACGGGAGAGTGGCGTAGATCTTTTTATCTAACTCTTGGCAAGAAAATGAATAAGTGTCAGAGGTCAAGAGTCTAAACCGAAGACTGTATGTAAAAATGGACGACATGACAGCTCCCCAAAACTGAAGCCAAAATGTCTCGATCGCCCCCTGGTGGCTGGCTGTAGTATAGGTCATAAATCCTACCTCCTCTGCAGATTCAATATGCTTCAGTGCTCCCTTTATGATCTCCTTTAGCAGAGGATACACTGGACCATCCTTTACTAAAGCTAAGGAGATAATGACATCCCACAATTCCTTGTGGCTGCAACATCTAAAACATTGCACCATCTTACCATTCATGAAAATAAACAATATGCTTGTCAACTGTATTATTTTCATGTAGTCACATACTAACAAGATTCATGTTGATAAATAAGAATAGACAGTGACAACCATTCTGTTTCACTTTATTTATATTTCATTATTTTGAACAAGTAACAAATAAGTACAAAAACAACAAATAACGAACAGTAAACATATAGCAAACATAAATAAATATTACAATTGAAAAGAAGTAATAGGAAGTACATTAATGGTTCTACTCCACCAAAATTAAAAATAGCTATTTATCATAGAAACTTTGTGGTAGCCGGTAGGTTATTCCTTTTTCATTTCACCTCCAAGCGTTGTAATGAAGTGGTGTTTTTCACCGGTTGTCTTTGGGTCCAAATGATGTCAAAATCTCAAGATGGCAGCTCCCGTATTCAGGATATTTTGGCTTAGTTTTTGTATTTGTAGTGGGAGGTGCAGAGACACATTGTCCACAGTTTATGGTCTAAACATCAAGGTGAGTTTTCCATCGACCTTATCTTTCTCCCACCTTTTAGCACTGTAAAAAAACTTAGAAATGTTTCCCTTTTAAACTATCTAAGGCAGGGGTGTCAAACTCAAATACACAGTGGGCCAAAATTTAAAATTAAACAAAGCCGTGGACCAACGTTGAACAAATGAACCTTTAATATGGACCCAAACAAGTTTTGCTTTAACACTGAATATGGAACAAGCAATGCTTATGTAACTTAATAGTGCAGACATGCAAAATTGAATTTCAAATAAAAAAAAACATATCAATGGCATATTAAATCAAATTTAAATAAAAATTGTATGCCTCTTTTCTATTTGCAGCCTTCTAAGGTAAATATCAAAATAAGCTTTTTCCACAGGCTAATAAATTTGAAAATAAAATAAAAATAATGAATGAATCAACCATTCAAGCGTTGGAGTAGCAAGAAAAAGTGCATAATGAAAAAGTTAATTATTGCTTTCCTGCTGAAGCACAGATCGCTAGTAGAGGGCATGTCGGGGTCCTGTCCTGATTGACATGCCAAAACAACAGCAGAGCATTATGGGATTTGTAGTATTAGCGGTGAATGCGCTGTTCTGTACAGGCGGGCCAGCTTTAATAGTAATTTTATATTCCCTCGCGGGCCAAATAGAATTACACTGCGGGCCAAATTTGGCCCACGGGCCAGAGTTAAACAGCCATGATCTAAGACATTTCTAAGTGATTTTCAATCAGGTGGTTTGGGATTATCATTGTATCAGTGTGCTTATGGTAACGACGCTCACATTTCTGAGTGAATGTGGTAAAGAATGTGGATAAGATGTTTATGATCAGTGTTAGAAGGAAACCTTTCATATATTATATATCCCACTCTTTCTTAGCTACTTTAGTAAAAAAAAAAAATAAAAAAAATAAAAAAGCCTTGTTTTTGTACAAAACAGATGCATAATTGAATTTATGAAATACCCATCGATCAGACGGTGCCACTTACAACATCTGAGGTCTTTGGAAGCTGCAACATATTCAGTCTTTATACTGTGTCTCTATTTGTCTCACTACATTCTTCACTGAGAGTTATGAAGGATCCTTTAGCCTAACCTGATTCTGCCGGGGTATATTCATCTATACAGCTAAAGTTCAGCCTCGGCAGTGATTTATTTACTTCCGCCATGTTCAGCCGGGCAGATATTTTGTCCTGTTGATTGTCCCTCGTGTAACAGGATCTCTAATGTTTAAGTGAGCTCAACAAACTCTGCTTTTTGTCCTCATACTGTAGTACTGAGTCAACTCATTTCAGTTCAAACGTCATTATTAAAATAGATAAATGATATTACAAAATGATAACAACTATTTATAGTTTTATTCAGACCACAGACCCCACTGTAAAGTGCATACGGTATTTGTACATTAGGCTGTGGGTGGGATAATCTTTGAAAAGGAACAGAAGTTTATATTAGATTGTATGATTGTCCATATTTAATCACGATTAACTGAAAATTAAATCTGTTCAAAATGCAGCTTAAAGGGAGATCTGTCAAGTATAATGTGTAATACTCTTATCAACTTGGGAGTGAGCAAATATTCTTGCTTTATACAAGTGTATGTATTTATTTATTATTGGAAATTCATCAACAGCACAAAACACTGACAAATATTGTTCAGAAACCCTCACAGGTACTGCATTTAGCATGAAAAATACCTTCAAATCATAACATGTCAAACTGCAGCCCGACTTGCCCCAAACTGCATGTGATTATGATAAAGTGGGTCTGTGAAGGGGAGACTGGTGGGTACCCAGAGAACCCATTTACATTCACATATCTGGAGGTCAGAGGTCAACGGATCCCTTTTAAAATGGCCATGACAGTTTTTTCCTTGACAAAATTTAGCGTTAGTTGGAGCGTTATTCATCTGCCCTCACGACAGATATTAAGTTATAGTGTTGTACTTGAGGATGGTTGGTAGTATGAAAGGGAAGAATGGACCAGCTTGCAGCCATTGATTTGATTTGATTAAAACATTTTCAGAGCAGCCACAAACCTAAAACAGTTCAGTAGGTGTATCACCTCTAACCTGCAGACAATTAATGAGAAAAAATAAAAACTTCCAGTACACAAAACACTGGCCTTCCTCCATTTTTCCACTGACAGTGGATGACTTGACTAGCGATCCTCTTTTGTAGATGTGTTTTGCATTTCCTATGTATTGTGTGACTGTAGGTGACTGACGTTTTTAATACGAGCCCTCTTGATTTGAATTATTGCTGCTTTTATGCTGTAGGAATGTAGGAATTGGGAAATGGGATCACTATAAGCGCATGTTCTATGTATTGTACTCTATTGGAAAGGGGCAGTACACTAATTTTACACATGAAGCTTATATTATTGGACATCAAGAGTACTACTCAGCCTGTGAAAGCAATGTTAAATAACCCTGTGAAATGTTAATGGGCCAACCTTGGAGCTGGAATGTGTGTAAAAACCTGACATTCAGACTTACTATGTGCAGTGAAAGGCTAATTAACAATAGGCTTTTTGTATCTTGTCTTCTGGCGTTTTGGTCTCAAAAATTGCTTATTATTATTATTATTATTATTAGGATTATTATATGACATAAGACAGAGTGTGTCTACCTTCAGCAGCATATCTACAGAGACCCTGTCCTCTGCCTGTATTGTTTTATTTTGCTGTATACGTGACGTTTCTGGGCATCAACTCTGTAAAAATGCAGCCACCATTAGATCATAAGCATCAAAGAGGAAGCTATAAAAATGGCGGACACAAAAAAAACCCCCAACATATTCTCATTCCAACTCATCACATTTTGGCGCGTCATCACGCCCGTTGGTGTCACTTTAGGTTTAGGCATCAAAAGATCGTATGGTACGTGTCAACAGGAATGTTTGTTATTGTGAGGGATCACAGCATTGGACACTTGATGAGCTGCCAGTAGGCACTCGACACCGGATTGGAAGAACGCTTTCCCTCGTGGGCTGCTGCTCCCAGCTTTCAAACCAGAAACAACATGGTGGCTCGTTTGGAAACTTTCTTCTCTAATGTCATGAAAACAGTTCATTGAAATGTGTTTCTGAAAGCGTTTTAAATGAGAAATAAGCCATTTTGTTGCTGTTTTTATTTTGACCTGATAACGCTTTGAATTGATAATGCTTAGTTAAAATGTTTCTCGAGAGTTTCCAGAGGCGGTGAGTTGTGTTGGATGCCTGTGATTTGCATAAAGTAGTCTAGACCTCAATTTTATGCAAATAAGCAGTGGGAGATACGACCGTCCCTCTCTCAAATCATGCTGCCAGGCTGCCAGAATGCATTGTATGGCTGCTTACATAGACAGTGATTGGGAAGTGTGGAAAGGACGACTGTAGCTCAGAGAGTAGAGCAGGTTGTCCATCAATCGGCAGGCCGGTGGTTCGGGCACATGTCGATGTGTCCTTGAGCAGGACACTTAACCCCAAATTGCTCCCGAAGGCCTCGCCATCGGTGTGTGAATGAGATGAATATTTAGATAAGATCCTGATGGGCAAAGTTGGCACCTTAGCAGCCTCTGATATCAGTGTATGAATGTGTTTGTGAATGGGTGAATGCTGACGTGTGTAAAGCGTTTTGAGTGGTCAGAAGACTAGAAAAGCGCTTTATAAATGCAAGTCCATTTACCATTTAGACAGTGGACATGTAACATTAGTTGCAACATGAAAGTGAAACTTAAGGCATGGGACACAACATATTCTCACTCCCACCTTGCCAAATATGGACTCTTGGTCAGCGCCCCTTGGCATCGGAGACCGATGGGGTATCCTCTTGTGTTTTCACATGAAGGGTTGAGGCACCACAACTATTTGGTTGGGGTTAGAAAACTGTTGTAGTTGATGTTAACATCACTGACAAGGGACTCACAGGACTCACAGCACTGACGATATCAATGAGTCACGTGTCTAAAGACTGACTTGACAAAATACGTCAATGTTTCTTTTAGTTTCACATGGGACACAAACAGCGGTCCCCTGGTTGAAGGTCTTGTGTTTGTTTGACTCATCCACCTCCCCTCCTGCCCACCTTGAGTAGACTCTCACGTTATTAATACTATCACTGCTCTGACCATCAAATAACATCACGTGGAGTTAGGTAAAAGTCCGGTTTGTCACATACTGTTGCTAAAGGGTGATTCTGTGTCAGTTTCCAGTGCCGAGGGGTATTTACCAGATGACGGTATTTGATGGGTCGGGATTGAGAACGGGTTGGACACGAACATCAGTCCCCTGGATGAAAGCCCTGTGTTTGTTGGACCGATGAACTATCCCACTCTCCGGCCCAGTGTGGATATTTTGTGCTCTTTGACTACATCACCAAACTCTCAGTGCACTATCTCCGACCATTTAGTGTTGTCGTGGATGGGCTTACTGTACATTGTAGTTAGCTGCAGTGGGTAGAAATGGAGCAAATATGGTTAACGTTATCTTTATAAAACGGTCACTATATCCTAATAGTAGTGCGTGAGACAGGATCATAATCCTCTGTGTCCTCCGGTACTCCTAACGGCATCTGCAAGTTCTCACAGACTGGAAGAAAACAACCAATCAAAGCTGATCTGGAGTCTGCTGCCGGCTGCCATCAATAAGAGCCGACTGTTACTTGCAAACTCTGATCAAATGGTCAAATTAGGCAGAGCTGATCAAATATAATTAAGTATTTTGTCACTGTAATGCCTATTTCTCTCCTGAAATGATTTCAGAAACACCTTGTAATGTACCTAAATGGTGCCATGCCGAGGGGCATGGCAAAGCCTCTGTATTTGACGCCCTCAGAATGAGAAAGTGCTGAAGTGCTGTGAAACGTCAGTCAGACAAAGCTCGTTCCATAACGACCGTAACCCTCGTTGAGCTGGGGAGGAGGGGCCAACTTTGAATGCTGTGTTTACAAACTGCAACTGACCAATCCTACTCAGTGTGGCTTTAAACATAACACACTTTCAAGAAGCCATGCACAGGCATATACACACACACACACTGAGGGATCTACAAAAAAATAAGGAGGAGAAAAAAAGATTTAGAAAGAGAGGAGAGAAATCGAGTTAGACTGAGCCTGTGATTATTAAAGACACAGAAATAGAGAGGCTTGTAGATAAAGCCTCGCTGCTCCTGAGGGAGAGGAGGTGCTAGTATTATAATTGGAGAAGATGGACTGTTCACACTCTTTCTATGCTTTATCGGAGCGCATTAAAGCACCTTTCTAATTTCATTGGTTGAGCACAAGTGACCATAATCATGACCGCAGGCTTGATTTGAGTGCTCAGAGGAGGAGCGAGCGAGCGGCACTCTATAGTCTGGAAACTTAAGTGTGCTGCATGTGTGTGTGTGTGATGGGAGGAGGATATCGCATTATCTGCAGAGAGCTGAAGGGTTTGTGGGAGTGCCTGTCTGTTTATGTACATCTGTGTGTGAATTCCTGGACTTTGTGCCAAAAAGTCATACGTGTGTTTACACCTTTGAGACATCATAAGCTGCGCATCATTAACGCCGGAGGCTCAAAATAACAACGATGATGCCATGTCAGAGGTGGATTCTGCCACAGCAACTCGCATGATGAATCAACTCATCACACAGTCAGAACGTCACAGATCCTGTTCAACTCTGCCTGTGTGTGTGTGTGTGTGTGTGTTCATGCTCGCAGGCCTGTAGATGCTGACACCCGTGATGAATCAACTCATTTTGTTAAATTTGATTTTCAGCGATTTTGAGCAGAAGACCCAGAGCAGTAATGTGTGTGTGTGTGTGTGTGTGTGTGTGTGTGTGTGTGTGTGTGACTGCCCATATAGAGTGACTCCAATTAATCTCAGTCGCCATCAGAAGGAGCACTTATTGATGTCAAAGTGATACAATGATTTTTCAGTATAACCAGTACATCTAACCTTTAACTAGGCTTTCTATCTAATTGGTTGCTTCTGACAAAGACTAAGTGTACAATCACTAACATCCTGTGTATTCACCACTGATTGGACAGAATACATTAAGACACATCAGAGAGTTGTGTTAACCTGCTTGGCAACTGTTTCCATTAAAACATAAAGCTGCTGAATTCAGCGTGGCAAGAGACTTTTTGCTATATTAAAAGAGCTGTTGCATTTATTGACTTATTTGCAGCTGGAACCTTATCTGCCAATAGCTGATTTCCTTTAAAAAACCCTGTTGATTATCTGAAATTGGGAGCATATCAATGTTCCCATGGTCCTATGTTTCCAAGGTTTCCAATGTCCTCTGTTCCCTAGTCCAATAATCTGTTAACACTAGTGCTGTCAGTCGGTTAAAGAATTTAATCACAAATTAATCTCACATTTTGTATCTGTTCAAAATGTACTTTAAAGGGAGATTTGACAAGTATTTCATGTGCTTATCAACATGGGAGTGGACAAATAGCTCATAGCTTGCTTCATGCAAATGTATGTATAGCCTATATTTATTACTGGAAATCAATGATGGCAAACTGCAGCCCAACAGGCAACAACAGCTGTCAGTGTGTCAGAGTGCTGACTTGACAATGACTTGATCCAAACTGACTGTGATTATCATAAAGTGGGCATGTCTGTAAAGGGGAGACTCGTGGGTACCCAGAAAACCCATTTTCATCCACATATCTTGAAGTCAGAAGTCAAGGGACCCCGCTGAAAATGGCCATGCCAGTTTTTCCTCGCCAAAATTTAGTGTAAGTTTGGAGCATTATTGAGCCTCCTTCTCTACAAGTTACTATGCAATGATGGGTACCAATGGATTCCTTGGCTTTTCCAGATTGCTATGATGCCACAATCTGCATTAATGTGATAAAGAAATTAGTGGCATTTAAATGAATTAGCGTTAACACTGACAGCCCTAGATAACACATATTAAGTAGACTTTTCAGAAGGTTTTCTGTTGTCAGGGACTAATTTTCCCAAGGTCCTACATTGAACTCCAGGCTATGTTCTGCTTGATGTGCTCCGACAGTAACACATGTGATACGGCATTAAGAGCTGGGGAACAGGGTTCAATTTTATGCCAGACAGAGCTGAGGAAACAGCAATCTATACAATCTATTCCTTAACCTAACCAAGTAGATTTGTTGCCTAAACCAAAAGTGATGCCAAGGGGTCCTGACCGAGTTGGGAATGAGAACAAGTTTGGGAAACACAGGACTCTAGGAACATAGGACCCATATTCTCATTATGTGCCATATAAATCTGGGGAACCTTGGACCCTGGGAACATAGGAGTGACCCCTCTAAAATGTAGTAACATTTTTTCTCTTTTCACTTCCTGTTCAAGATTTTGTAACAGGGAGCTCCATGTCAGCCCAAAGTGTGGGAGAAAGCGTAAAACCAAGAATCAGCTTCCCCTGTAAGAAACCTTTTGAGGGCTCACAAACGCACCACTCACTTTCACACCGTCGCACGTTATTTTCAGATGTGTTAATTGGGAAAAGAGCTTGGCATGTGCATGACTGTGGATAAGTTGTGAAAGCAGGGATATTCTCACAGGAAGACAGGAGTATTTCAACCTGATGGCAGATTTCACAACCACGTAAACCCACGGATTCGATGCAACAAATATCCAGAACCATCTTGCACATGCTGATTAATGATGACTCATGCTGCTGCTGCATGTTGCAGATGTGATTAAAAAGGAGGCCATGATTTGTGTTTTTCTTCCGGAGGTGTCACAGGCATGATCCATATCTTAGGTGCAAAGACTTGTGTAGCAAATTATAATGAACCTTCTGTTGAATCCACCCATTGAATTTCAGGGATTAGACTCAACCGTTACTTCACCTTCACTAAACCTTAGCCTACTTTGATTTAAATGCTTTTCCTTAATCCTTAACCAAACTTGTTTTTCTAAAGCTTAACATTACAAATCCAATAACTGGAAAGCTAAGTGCTTTTGATTGATTCTAAATGTCACTCATTTTGGCGTTTGATATCAGGGTGAGGGTGTAGCGCTGTCCCACTGTCACATCGTCAAGTCTTTAAGGGTCTCTCGACATTTTGAGCCCTTTATGAACACTTTCAATTAGTCTGCATTCCTTCAGACTTTACCTGAGGGAATTACCCACAATTCATAGTGTTGTTACCATGGTTATCACAGGAATCCCGGAGGTGTAAAAAAAAAAAAAAACACATGAAATCAGATCAATGCAAGCATTATGGTACATGTCCACACATTTATAACAAAAGATCACCTCGCTTCCCAGCACTGGATGCTTGATGAGCTGCTGTAAGACACAAGGCACTATAGGCACCTGATTGGATGAACGCTTTCGCTTGTGGGCTTCTGCTCCCAGCTTTTAAACCAGAACCAACATGGCAGCTCCTTTGGAAACTTTCTTCTCTTACATCACAAAAATAGTTCACCAAAATGTGTTTCTGTCAACATTTTACAGGTGAAATAAAACTGCTGACAACACTTAGTTTAAAAGTTTCGAGGGAGTTAGGGAGAGGCAGTGAGTCGCACCGATCTGGACGCCCCTGTTTTGCATAAAGTAGCCTTATGCAAATGAGGAGGGGCCAATGTCTCACAAATCATGCTGCACGCTACCAGGATGCATTGCACAGCTACTTTCATATACATGAGTTATAAAGTACAGTCTAAATTATAGAGTACGGTCTCGACCTGCTCTACATGAAAAGCATGTCGAGATAACTTCTGTTATAATGTGACGCTATATAAAAATAAATTGAATTGAACTGAATGAACGGGAAGCATGGACAGGATGGAGGCTGTGGACATGTACCATTAGACTATATCACACACCCGGTTTAGTCATCAACCATTCTTTTAACTGTTCTAAAAGACGTTTGACAAAAACAAGTAAATTTTTTTTTTTTTTTGGACAGTTGGGTCTATCGCTCGTCTCATGAGACATTCAAATAGAAAAAATGTAAAATAAAAATCCATGATTGGCATTGTCAGGATAACATGATATGTCACCGCAAAGTGCTGTCCTATTTCTGGCATTTCAAGCCCTTGTAGCCTCTCACACTCCACCATTTACCAGGTGACGTCAGTTTAGTCCCTGAGGGTTCAGAGCTTAGGGCCTTAGGGGGACATTGGGATTGGGTCAATGAGTTTAATGCCTCTTTTTGACCACTGGTAATGCTATGGACCTGTTTCTTTGTGCGGGTCCATGTTATCTTCGTGTCTCATGCACTCATGCAAGCATGCACACATATATGCACGAGTGCATGGCCACGCAATACACTTTACTTCTGTCACTTTCTGTTCCACTGATCTGCAGTTGTTGCTGCTAATGTCCCAACTGTAGCAATAATCCACCAAAAGGCAGGAAGAAAGAAGACCGCCAGTTAGCAACATGTCTGTAACCATGAATGTACTGAGAGAGCTGCATAGTGCTGCCATTCAGCTTCCCCAGTGGCCAACTATGCTGCAACTACCATTAACAAGACTCAGTCAAAAACTGAGTACAATGTGGCTCATGTGTGGATCGGGTCTGGTCAGTCTGTGAATTTGCGGTTGAATTCTTATACAGATAGTGGACGTGTCTATAATAAATTCAGCGGTACATGTCCACCAAGTATGGTCACTCAAGTGGTGATGTACCCTCTCACCTTTTTGACAACGGCTATGGGCATGCGTGTAATCATAACCATATAACCATATAGCTGCCTCTCATGCCAAGCTCAATTAAATCATTGTTTTAAAGCTATTCTTTCCAGCCACTGACCTTAAGTCAAAGAAAAAATAAGAAATACTTATAATTGAGGAATTTTTATGTCATTCATTCAGCCAGACATATGAATTTCTAAGTTCCACTAAAACCTTTTTTGTCCCAAATAACCTGTGGTGTCTCCCTATATATATCAGTTTCATCAACAGTACGCCGTTTGATATCAGGGTGAGGGTGTAGCGCTGTCCCACTGTCACATCGTCAAGTCCTTGAGGGCTCTCGACATTTTGAGCCCTTTATAAACACTTTCAATTAGTCTGCATTCCTGCAGACTTTACCTGAGGGAATTACCCACAATTCATAGTGTTGTTACCATGGTTATCACGGGATTCCGGGAGGTCCAAAAAAAAAAAAAGATAAACAAGGAAGATGGCACATGGGTGTTCAGATAAGCATATTCAACACAGAAACGTCAACGTTAAGGATTTAAGATGGTGGATAAAACTATAAAATCCAAAAAAACATTTTCTCCATATATTACCATTAACAAGTAGTATGTGGCTGGATCATGTCTGGTCAGTCTGTGGATTTGCGGTTGAATTTTTAAACAGATAGTGGACGTGTCTATAATAAATCCAGCGGTACATGTCCACCAGGTATGGCCAGGTATACATTTTCGGTCTTTGCTGTTCCATGAAACAACACAGCGGCCTGCTCATAAACTTTCTGTTATTCCATCTAAACAATCCACCAAGATCTACATGTGACGACATTTTCAGGCCATGCTGAATCTCAGACGTACATTAGATCGCCTGGTTTGACAGCTTGGTCCAAGTTTCATGAGACGCTGAACAGGCTCATTTGCATAAAGCACTGTTCCAACCTTTTCATTTTGAAAGAGCAACAGCTAATGAGGAAACCTCAACACTCGGCCGACCAATCGCTTCTTGTCTTTAAAATGTTAAGAATAAGACAATGAACAGGGCTAATACACAAATGTGATATATTTCTTTCCAGGACAATGTGGACCTAGGAGAGCTGATGTTTTCATTGTGCTATCTCCCCACGGCTGGCAGGCTCACCATCACCATGATCAAAGCCAGAAATCTCAAAGCCATGGACATCACTGGAGCTTCAGGTGGGTGCCGACTGTTTCCACTGAGAGGTGGTGCAGTCAAATATACACATAAGGTATTCAAGTGCTTTTTTATTGTTAGACAATATTTTGTTTAATCCCATGCAAGACATTTTGGCATCCTGACTTGACCACGTTATCTTTCTCCAGATCCATATGTGAAAGTTTCCCTAATGTGTGAAGGCCGGAGGCTGAAGAAGAGGAAGACATCAACCAAGCGTAACACTTTGAACCCAGTGTACAATGAAGCCATTGTGTTTGATGTTCCTCCTGAGAACATCGACCAGATCAGCCTGCTCATAGCTGTCATGGACTATGATCGGTTAGTTAGGTTACCTACGTGCAGCGCTTTTTTAACTGGAAAAAATGGTGGGGCAACAACTACTTTTGACAGATGCATGTTCTCCACAATTTGCTGTCATACGGCTCAATTACCCATTTTTATAGGTTGTCTATTTGGGTAGTTATGTTTGCTCAGCAGCGTAGGGACTCCCTAAAAACTTGGTATTTCACTCAGGGACGGTGTCTTATGTCTTGCGTCACACAGATGTGCATTTGCATTGGGTTGTCTCATTTTTTGGATAAGCTAGCAAAATCTAAACTTATATTTGCAGTAACCGCAATTTTAAACCTACAGGAGCCCTGATGCCTCATTGTAACTTCAAACAGAAAGGATTTTTCCCGGCACATTTATGAGGCACGTTATGACTTTCCTATGTTAGCATAACTGGATAGTGCAAATTAAAAGTAGTAACCTACATTATTTGTACAAAATAACTCATGTATGTTCGCGTGAAGCCCAGGCTGAATGCAGAGAGACGGTCATGAGGCTCACCACAGCACTGCTACATCCTGCAAAACCATGCCCATCCAGGTGTTTTAAGGAGTTTTCCTCAGAAAGAGAGGGACCCCAAATGTTGTGGCTTTCACTTTTTTTGACAACGGCTTTGGGCATGTGTTTTGTAGCTTTCCCATGGGTATTTGCAATCATGGGGCTCTCACCATGTAGCTGCCTGTCAAGCCAAGCTCAATTAAATCATTGTTTTAAAGCTATTCTATCCAGCCACTGAGCTTAAGTCGTAGAAAAATAATACTTATAATTGAGGATTTTTTATGTCATTCATTCATCCAGACATATGAATTTCTAAGTTCCACTAAAACCTTTTCTGTCCCAAATAACCTGTGGTGTCTCCCTATATATATATATCAGTTTCATCAACAGTACATTAGCTGATGCAACATTTTGGAGTCTCCAGGACTTGTTCTGTCTTTCAGGGTTGGACACAATGAAGTGATCGGGGTATGCAGGGTGGGCAATGAGGCAGAGAGCCTGGGGCGAGACCACTGGAGTGAGATGCTGACATACCCACGGAAACCCATTGCACACTGGCACCCACTCATAGAGGTATGGGCCGCTTTGTATATTGATACAATACATTCCTGTGAATGCTTTAAACTGGGATTTATAAATAACAAAGTCATGATCATTTTCCTGTGATCTTCTAAAGAGCCTAGATCCATGCTAGCATCTTTGTGACGATGTACTTTGGAACAGCAATGCTTTGTGATAACATGCCAACATGCTCAAAATGCTAACCTGCTGATAATTAGCAGGTATATATTTAACAGGTTCAGTATCTTAGTTTAGCATGACAGCATGCTAGCATTTGCTTATGAATACACAAGTACAGTTGAGGCTGATGGGAATGTCACTGGTTTAGCTGGTATTTGGTCATAAAACGAAGTATTGACCAAATCGCTGTATAAAAATGTATCAAAGTATTTTCAAGGTAATTCAGTTGAATGTCACAACCAAATTCGATGGCCATCTATCAAATTATTATCTTGACATTTCACCCAAATGTCAACCTCATGGTGATGCCACAACAATCAGGGGCTCAGCAAAGTCAGTAGGACGCATCCTCTGGGGACTGTGATTATATGTTAAAGGTTTTGTGCCAATCCATCCAACAGCTGTCAAGACAGTACTCCATCCATCCATCGTCAAGCGCTTATCCCGTTAGGGGTCGCGGGCGGGCTGGAGCCGATCCCAGCTTTAAGCCAAAAATGTCAGTTTCATGGTAGTCAGTCTTCATCTTCTGGAGAGCATGAATGTCTGTTAAATTTAATGATAATCCATCTAATAGTTATAGTTAATAGTTATAGTATGAACCAAAGTGGTGGACCAAATCAACCAATAGCCACTGGCGTGATAGAATGATGGTTTTGATTTCATGACTAACAAATCAGTGGCCTGGTCCCCAATCTCTGAATCAAATCAAAATGGCCATTCAGATGGGCTAAGAAAGAACAAAGAACAAACTAACATTAGGGCTGTCAAAATTTACGCAATAATAGCGCACTAACGCAGATTAATTTTAACGACACTAATTTCTTTAACACATTAACACAATTGATCTTTCAGAGGTAATAGCAGGCTCATGAAACAGAAAACCTAAGGAATCTATTGATACACACCATGTCATACTAGCTTGTTACGAAAAAGGTTAAATAACGAATAACTTCAAGATATGTGAATGAAAATGAGTTCTATGGGTACCCAAGAGTCTCCCCTTTACAGACATGCCGATAACATGTACATATATTTATATACAGACATTATGATAATCACAGTCAGTTTGGATCAAGTCATAGTCAAGTCAGCACTCTGACACACTGACAGCTGTTGTTGCCTGTTGGCCTGCAGTTATGATTTGAGCATATTGTTCATGCTAAAACCACTACCTGCAAGGGTTTCTGGACAATATTCAGCACTGTTTTGTGTAGTTAAATCATTCCTAATAATAAATATACAGTACAGACCAAAAGTTTGGACACACCTCCTTATTCAAAGAGTTTTCTTTATTTTCATGACTATGAAAATTGTAGATTCACACTGAAGGCATCAAAACTATGAATTAACACATGTGGAAATATGTACTTAACAAAAAATTGTGAAACAACTGAAAATATGTTTTATATTGTAGTTTCTTCAAAGTAGCCACCTTTTGCTCTGATTACTGCTTCACACACTCTGCATTCTCTTGATGAGCTTCAAGAGGTCGTCACCTGAAATGGTCTCCAACAGTCTTGAAGGAGTTCCCAGAGATGCTTAGCACTTGTTGGCCCTTTTGCCTTCATTCTGCGGTCCAGCTCACCCCAAACCATCTGGATCGGGTTCAGGTCTGGTGACTGTGGAGGCCAGGTCATCTGGTCCAGCACCCCATCACTCTCCTTCTTGGTCAAATAGCCCTTACACAGCCTGGAGGTGTGTTTGGGGTCATTGTCCTGTTGAAAAATAAATGTTGGTCCAACTAAACGCAAACCGGATGGAATAGCATGCCGCTGCAAGATGCTGTGGTAGCCATGCTGGTTCAGTATGCCTTCAATTTTGAATAAATCCCCAACAGTGTCACCAGCAAAGCACCCCCACACCATCACACCTCCTCCTCCTCCATGCTTCACGGTGGGAACCAGGCATGTCGAGTCCATCCGTTCACCTTTTCTGCGTCGCACAAAGACACGGTGGTTGGAACCAGAGATCTCAGATTTGGATCATCAGACCAAAGCCCAGATTTCCACTGGTCTAATGTCCATTCCTTGTGTTCTTGAGCCCAAACAAGTCTCTTGTGCTTGTTGCCTGTCCTTAGCAGTGGTTTCCTAGCAGCTATTCTACCATGAAGGCCTGATTCACACAGTCTCCTCTTAACAGTTGTTCTAGAGATGTGTCTGCTGCTAGAACTCTGTGTGGCATTGACCTGGTCTCTAATCTGAGCTGCTGTTAACCTGCCATTTCTGAGGCCGGTGACTCGGATGAACTTATCCTCCGCAGCAGAGGTGACTCTTGGTCTTCCTTTCCTGGGGCGGTCCTCATGTGAGCCACTTTCTTTGTAGCGCTTGATGGTTTTTGCGACTGCACTTGGGGACACTTTCAAAGTTTTCCCAATTTTTCGGACTGACTGACCTTCATTTCTTAAAGTAATGATGGCCACTCGTTTTTCTTTACTTAGCTGCTTTTTTCTTGCCATAATACAAATTCTAACAGTCTATTCAGTAGGACTATCAGCTGTGTATCCACCTGACTTCTGCTCAACACAACTGATGGTCCCAACCCCATTTATAAGGCCAGAAATCCCACTTATTAAACCTGACAGGGCACACCTGTGAAATGAAGACCATTTCAGGTGACTACCTCTTGAAGCTCATCAAGAGAATGCAGAGTGTGTGAAGCAGTAATCAGAGCAAAAGGTGGCTACTTTGAAGAAACTACAATATAAAGCTTATTTTCAGTTGTTTCACACTTTTTTGTTAAGTACATATTTCCACATGTGTTAATTCATAGTTTTGATGCCTTCAGTGTGAATCTACAATGTCAACAGTCATGAAAAGAAAGGAAACTCATTGAATGAGAAGGTGTGTCCAAACATTTGGTCTGTACTGTACATGTACCTATATTTGCATAAATCAGCATATTTTTCCACTCCCATGTTGATTTGATTTGAGTTTTAAATTTTTGACAAATCTTTCTTCAAGGTACATTTGAACAGATAAAAAATGTGCAGTTAATATGCAATTGGTCACAATTAATCATGTCATTAATCGCAATTGAATATTTTAATCGACTGCCAGCCCTAAAAACATATTTGTGTAGGAATATATGAGAATACATACACCAAAAATTCAAGTGAGACAGTCATTTTATTGAGGCTCTTGTGCCCAACATACAATAGAGTGTACAAAATCTTCATTAAACTAAATAATAAAAAAAAAAGACTTGAGAATGACAAATGAATGGACTCTAAATGAGTCTCATATTTCATGCTGCCGTGTTGTGTATTTTAGGTACAGTAAAAAAAGAAATAAAACAATTACATAATAAAAATACTGCATAACCCTCTGCATACTTGACTTGTTTTGCTGGGATTGCCACAACAGAGGCAGCTAGCTTAGAGAGGGAGGCACAGAGAGGTGGCCACATTCACTGAGCTGCTTCTATTTCTGAATTCCCTGCCCACACTCATTAAAAAAACACAGCACGCTAAAACAGATGCTGGACTGATTCATGCAAATTCATGTTGAGTTGTCAAAGCTAAATGTACTGGTATAAAGCTGAAGGAGTCAAAAGATAAAACGCTTCAAAATGGTTTGCAGTCCGGCCAAATGTAACACCTATCATCAGCTATGACACGCATTAGCATCTGCAGGCTCATATGTGTCTTCTCTATTGAAGAATCTGAAGATTCATCTCAACTTTATTAAGAGATGTGTTGGCAAGTTTAGCACGACACTTGCTAGCTTGTTAGCTGTAAACATAGGTCGCCATGAAGACTGCTGACGCAAACCCTTCCGACATCATTATTTTTACCAGAGGAGGTCTGACGATACTCATTATGAAAGAGGCTAAGGACCCCAGGAATATTACACCATCTCTAATGAACATGTCTGATTTGCTTCAGCTACCCTCATGACATTTCCATCTTAAATCAGGCCAACTAACGTATAATGAATATCTATCTAGATTATTTATTTATCAGATGACTTACTTAAGCTATGTGCGCTGCCTTCCCCCAGTGATACTAATGCTCCACAATGATGGCTGCTACAAGTGTTTAATTAACAAGAGAAAGTTGAACTCATGCTACATGAAATTTCCTGTGAAAAAATGTACAGTTCATTTTCAAAAGTCAGAACTTAAGAGGATTATGTAGCTGCATTTATATAATTAACATCGTCAGACCTTTAGCTAGACAAAGGAGACCATTACAGCCTCATGGAAATGATACAAAAAGAGAGATGGCGACATGGACGCCAACAGCTAAACAGCTCACATATCAGACTGTGACTGATGCACCGAAGGGTGAAATGATGTCAGAAGAATCTAATCCACCAATCAAAGCATTAACATCATTTCATATTTAAGAGGTAGTTATGGGACAGCTTTGTACTTCTGCCCTGAAAAGTGCAAGTCAAAGCCTAGCTGTGGAAGCGCAAGACCAAAGTCACATGACATATGACATCACATAGGGGGTGTGGTCAGCATCAAACAGGAATTTGGCGCCAAATAGACGGAGACAGTGCCAGAAAGCGCTTATCATAACAGGCTGTTACGACCAGAGAAACAGGCAGACTTGGACTCAATAGCAAAAACACTGAGTTCAGGTTGTGGCAAAAATTCAGCGTCTTTAATACAGTCAGGAAGAGTCGGTAGACAGGAATCAAAGAATTCAGGCAAACAAATCTGAATCAACAGGCAGAGGCAAAGTCAAAAACACAGGTAGAATTTCTAGGGCACGAGAAGTCAAAAACACGAGGAATGCTGGGACGCTTGTACATGAAGTAGGCAAGACGAACTGGCACAGAGGGAAGGGGAGACGCACATTAAATACTAGAGAGGGGAGTGATTGACTCTGGACCAGGTGGACACAGTCAGGGCGAGGGAAGACAATCAGACTCAGGTGACTGGTGCTGGAAACTGGGTCAGGGGGAGGTGCTCAAATGTGCAGGCGGGAAAGCATGCAGGCAGGAAGTGAAGTGGTCTGGAACAAGAAGGGATGTTAGAATGCAAAATAAAACAGGAAGTGCAAAACAAGGAGCATGCAACACAAAACACAAAGACTAAGACCTGACATTTCTAACACAGGCTAATACGTAACATGAAGCCACCTTAGACATACAGCATTTTTAAGGTTAAGAAAAACAAAAAAAATGTTTAAAATATTCTAAAATATTCACAGGTTTGAATCCAGTTTGGGGCTCTTTAGTTTGCATGTTCTCCCCGTGTTAGCGTAGGTTTCCTCCGGGTTCTCCGGCTTCCTCCCACAGTCTCAAGATATGCAGGTTCATTGATGACTCTAAATTGCCTATAGGTGTGAATGTGAGCGTGATGTGCCCTGCGATGGACTGGCGACCTGTCCATGGTGTACCCCGCCTTCGCCCAATGCCAGCTGGGAGCGTTTCCAGCCGCCCCTGCGACCCCTAATGGGATAAGTGGTCACGAGGGTTGAAAGCAAGGTCTTACACGAATGAAACTGTGTCCCAAATTACCAAAACGGTCCCCGAAAAATAATGTTTTGGCAGCTAAGACAAAATGGTGAGCCATGGTTGGTAAAAATATCATACACACTAAATTTCTTTACATAAAAACCATACGTAGATAAGGAATTCAGAATTGTATCACATGTTGGGTTAATTTTTTTATTTGACGATACGAACACAAAACAGGGTTTACTACAGTTTGTTGGGCCGGCGTTATCGGCAGTAACCGAGTCACATGCGCTAAAATACAGGCACCATTGCCTGTATGTAAACTAAGCACAGAGAAACTCAGATGACGTACTGAGGGGGAGTGACTTCATTCTCTGCTCAGGTGAACATTACACCTCTATATCTTTACATTGCAAACACTGCTTTGTTACAGTATATCAATGTTCTCAATTTTAAATTGAGAACCTTTAAACAGGAGACACCCCATGACATTCTGGCTAAAAAGAAATAACTTGTAAAGAAAGGGAGAACACTTTAGACTAATGGACATGAGGATGTTTCAACAAGAGCTTGCTCTCTTCAGAGCTTCACACATTCATGCATGATGACACTCAGAGCAATGTGAACTGTGAACTTTAAAGCATACAAAAATAACTCCTCTGGAAAATAATAAAATACAGTTGGAAGATGGGAGCTGGTATAAACTGCTGCCTTTACTTTTCTTCCTGATAGAGAAGTGGTGCAGGTTTGTAATTTGAGGTTTGATTCGAGGTCTGATTTTGGGTGCTTGCCATCAAAGTCTCTGTTGTGATGGAATATACTGTATAGTATCTTCAGTTCATTTCAATTTATTTTTATATAGCGGCAATACATAACAGATCTCAAGATGCTTTTCGTATAGAGCAGGTCAAGACTGTGCAATGGCAAGGAAATCTCCTGTTTAAAGGGTAGAAACCTTGTACAGAACCAGGCTCTGGGTGGGCGGCCATCAGCTGGCCCAAGGCAGTCTGAGCCAGCCTTGGGCCGGCACTAACTATAAGTGTTATCAAAAAGGAATGTCTTAAGCTTATTCTTAGATGTGGAGAGGGTGTCGGCCTCCTGGACCGAAACTGGGAGCTGGTTCCACAGAAGAGGAGCCTGAAGGCTCTGGCTCTCATTCTACTTTTGGAGGCTCTAGGAACGTTAAGTAACCCTGCTTTCTGGGAGTGCAGTGCTCTAATGAGGTAACATGAGTTCTTGAAGATATAATTGTGTCTGACCATTTAAGGCTTTGTAGGTGATGAGGATGATTTTAAATTCATTTCTGGATTTTACAGGGAGCCAGTGCAGAGAAACTATACGAGTGAAATGTGATCTCTTTTTTAGTTCTTGTCAGGACACATGCTGCAGCATTCTGGATCAACTGGGGAGTCTTAAGAGACGTATTGGAGCAGCCCGATAAGGAGTTGGAGTAATCTTTGAGACAGGATGTGCCTGATTTTTGCAATGTTAAATGGATAAAAGAAGGCAGTCCCTGAAGTTTGTTTTATGTGGGAGTTAAAGGACATACGATCAAAGATGACCTCCATGTTCTTTACGGTGGTCCAGGGCAATGCCATCTACAGTAATTATATCTTTCAATAAATTATTTTGGAGGCGTTTGGGGCAGTACAATAATTTCAGTTTTGTCTGAGTTTAACGTCAGGAAATTGCAGGTCATCCAGGTCCTTAAGGCATGCTTGAAGTTTGATTAACTTGTTGGCTTCGTCTGGCTTGATCGATAGATATAATTGGGTATCATCTGCATAACAATGAAAGATTATGGAGTGTTTTCTAATACATTGCCTAAAGGAAGCACACTGTATATAAGGTGAATAGAACTGGTTTAAGCACAGAGCCTTGTGGAACGCCATGACTAACTTTGACATACAGAGAGGACTCATCGTTAACATGTACGAACTGAGATCGATCTGATAAATAGGACTTAAACCAGCTTAGTACAGTTCCTTTTAGGGTTGTACCGATATGTTTTTACAATGATTTGATACATATCACTGTCCATGGTTCTCATACAATTAAAGGATGATATTTGGCTCATTTAGAGTGATACGATTCAATTAAATGACTTGAAATCGATACAGTAAATAACACTTAATGGCAAATACATACACCTTTTATTTGTAAATAATAAAAAAGACAGCAGTTTAACCTGCTGCTTCTGTTTTCATTTTCAACATAAATAGCAGAGCAATAATAACAGCAATAACAGTGATCAACCGCTTATAATGATCAAAAAGCTTAGGACAGAATAATTCCTATACAAACGCTTTTTAGTGTAATTTGCTTACACTAATCAAATAGTCCATTTACAGTGTTCATTTGGGCTGTTTTCATACATGAAAACATGTTAGACTAACAGTTCTGTTTTGTTTTTTAATTTTTAATTTAATTTTCCTCACAGACTGTCTGTTTTCCAGCTAGATATGTGAGGTTGATGCTGCGTCCACATTGATAGCATAATGGGAAAAAGGTCATTTTCTCTGAATAAAAAACATGTGCACAGGGGTTGAAATTGCCCCCGTCAAGTGGAATGATAACACCTCGTCATTTAGAGTAAAAAAAGTCAAACTCTGCCCGCCGGCAGAGCCGGCAGATCATGTAGACGGCACCCATCTCCCTCCAGGCCCCTACCGGGTGAGAGAGCGAGGTGTCCCGGTGAAAGGGCGGCGTTCATCTGCATGTGCTGCAGAGCCAGCCAAGCTGGCATGACAATGACATTAAGGGGAGTGTTACGTAACGTAACATTTACCAATCAATTTTAGATCGATATACATCCTTAGTGGAGGACAACTTCCTGGATCGTAGGAATATAAATCGATACACCGATATACAGTAGTAGATGAACTGTTGCACATGTTTTGTTGTTGTGTGTGTTCAACAACAGAACTGTTTTGAGGGCAGTTTGAGTCTCCATTCAAAATATTTTTTCCTCACATTTTCTCTCGTGAATGGTCTGTCCCAAAAAAAAACAACTAAAAACTAAAAATTCAACTGGTTTCGTAGTGTTTCAGTTATGTCTTTCCTATTCATTGTCAATGTAAGCAGCCTTGCAATGCATTCTGGTAGCATGGCAGCATTGGAGACATTCGAGAGACCAGACCATCACGGTCATCCTCATCTGCATAACATTGAGGCCTTGGCTACTTTATGCAAATCAGGGGCGTCTGGCATGACTTGCCACTTCTGGAAACTGGAATAAAGACAGAATCAACAACTGCATGGCTTATTTCTCACATTAGATGTTTTCAGAAACACATTTCAGTGAACTATTTTCATGATATACAGAGAAGAACATTTCCAAAGGAGCCGTCATGTTGGTTTATTTAGTTGCATCCTGACACCAGAATTTTTAACCATTTCACCCAGTGTGTTTCTGAGCGCTGCATCGAGCTGCAGAACTAAATGAAATGTTTGTCACTGTTACAGTGTGTCTACCAGACGAGTTACAGTGTTGGTGGGAGACAGTGACCCTGATATTGCCAATGGCGGTGAAGCTAGAAGAGCTCTCTTGCTCAGAGCCATTTGTATAGCACTTTAACTCACACACACACACACACACACACACACACACACACACACACACACACACACACACACACAATGGCTACACATTCTCCAGTAGCCATGTCGTATTTGAGGCCATTAGCAGCAGCACTGGACTACAGCAGCAGAGGCTGAGATCCACACTAATGGCTTATTTGTGTTTATTTTAAAGATCCAAGAAAAAGACCTGAGGGATCCTGGCCCACTGGATATGTCACACATACACATACACACACACACACACACACACACACACACACACACACACACACACACACACATACACACACAATTATGCACACATACATATCTAAAGTACATTAAGATGTGTATGTGTGTGTGCATGATTGTGCACACATACTGTATGTATCTAAAGTACATGTAGTGATAAGCACAAAGTATGCACACATAAAAACTAATACAGTAGATACATTCAACAAATGACCGCAAACACATGCAACATCTGGGTCTTGTGCATGCCCACACAGAAACTCACTCACATGCACACTCACAGCTTTCTTATCCACTTTACGTTTTTATGGCTTTTCTGAAGAGTAAGCCCCTCGGATCGCAGTCTGAGAACATTAATAATTCACCAACTTGATCTCTTCAGCCCGGACTGTAAACACAGACACACACACACACACACACACACACGCAAACACACACAAGGCCAAGACGAACAACAGTAAAATGCTCCTGAATTCCCCGAGCTCTCAATGATTCTATTGAGCGGAAACAAAGGAAATGAAGAGAGCATAAAGCTCAGTTGCCTCCACTTTGTCACATGAATAAGTGGTTGAATAACAGAAAGACACACTGCGGGGGGGGGGGGGGGATGAAGTACAGTCAGTGTGTTTGCAGGCCAACTTACAAGCTTATATAACATAATATATAATATTATATAATAATAATAATAATAATAAAACAATAATAATAATAATAATAATAATAAAATCTATATCTATATATCTGGTATCTGTTGTGTCATAGGAGTCTTCCAACGAGCTGCTAGCTTGACAGCTGTGAGTACTAACAATAAATATGTGTGTTGTTTACATTGATTATGATAAATTTAGGGGAGTGGCTTTGGAGGGAGGCCTGAAGGGACGGACAGTCAGTGTTGCTGACTTTCTCTCAAGATTTAGGGACTTTTAGAGCTAATGCTGCTAAGCTACTTGCATTGGAAACGAGTTGGCAACACAGGGCTGGCTTTTCAGTTGGATAATTCTTCTGATATTTTTTTTTTCTTCCAATGCAAATGCTAATAATGAAAAAAAAAAACAGTATGTATGTGATAAAAGCGCACAGAGCAGTATCTGCGAGCAGAAAAGCATCCCCACAAAGGAGCCTTTCTGCTCCTGCACACATGCAGCTCCAGGAACAGGGTTGTCATGAGCGCGAGCTTGACCCTCCTTACACGCTTGTTTGTCAAGCGGAGGTGGGAATGGAATAGGCAGTGGCTGTCAAACACAAAGCGTAAAGCGCTACCCTTGACCTGGTTCAAAGTTCAAATTATTTCAAATTTGACCTTGGCTGCTGCTGACCTTTGAAAGTGCAACCAATGAGATCAGCTGCCACCGTTGTTGTTGCCTAGAAACAGTGAATTGTGTTCCTTGCGCTCTTTTAAGGGAGATATTTTACCTGCTGCTTCTTCAAGGCTCTGCATCCTTCTCCCCATAAGTGAAGTGCAAATCTCTCACCATGTGAAGGCAGCTTTGGGGGCCGCACACACACCTCATCTTTTGTGCACTCAAATTCATTGTTGTCAACGTCGATGCGCTGCAGGCATGTTCAAACACGGGAGCAACGCGTTCCCAAGCATCTATTTTTCGGGCAGCGACGGCTACACTCTGAGGTAAAAGTAGTTCAGCTTTTGGAA
Source organism: Pterois miles (assembly GCA_947000775.1). Classification (NCBI taxonomy): domain Eukaryota; kingdom Metazoa; phylum Chordata; class Actinopteri; order Perciformes; family Scorpaenidae; genus Pterois; species Pterois miles. Next base: position 20,040,554 of record CAMQGK010000144.1, on the reverse strand, counting down.
CGCTACAGCATGTCATGTGACGAGGAACAACCAATCACAGTCGTAAATACTGGTCTATGATAAAAATATGAAAGAGAAGTTTTAGTGCAGGGCTACTCAGAGCTTTACATCTGTCCCATGGACTATTTGACTTGCTGCAACCTTTCTAGCAAGGACACCACAACATCTGGTTGAATGGTCAGCCAAGCTGACAAAGAGAAATAGAGCAGTAATGTTACCGTGGAGGGATTTATGGTGCTGGAAATGCATTTATCTTTGTTTTAGAAAGGTTTTGGTTGCTTAGTAACGGCAGGTGTGACAGTAGCGTAACCTATTATTCACCTTAGAAAGAAAAAGAAGCGGCACAGCTGGTGTCTTCCACGCATTTTAGACGCTGCATGTGTACAAATGGATATATCCCTTTCACCGTTCACCAAGAATATGGTCACGTTGTATAAACGACTTTTGTTTAGTTACGTTTATTGTGATGATGGTTAACTGAAGACATTGGCTCTCATATTGCGGGTTTATGGAACGAATTGCCCCTCCACATTAGATCTACCCCTTCTAGGAAATCTTTTAAAGCAAACATCGAGGCCCAACTCTTTTCTTTGGCTTTTGAATGTACCTGAATTATGAATACCATTTGGCTTTTTTTTTTTTAAATGCTTTTAGTAGTCTACAGCACATGGATTTGATCTCGGTCTCTGTTTGTGTATATGTGTGACTTTGCTGTCTGCTTTGTTGACCTGTTTTTATTCTGCCTGTCTGTAAAGCACTTTAGTCGGCTCATGTTTTAAATGTGCTTTAGAAATACATTTGACTTGACTTGACAATAATTTACTTGATATGATGTAAATACAAATGTGATTTAAAATGAACTTTAAAGAAACCTTAAAACCATTAGTCTTGTTTCTCCTCCCTCTAAACTGACTGTTCCGCTTTCTTCTCTCTCTGTTGTGGTCCAGTGGGTCGGACAGGGGGCAACGGTGAGTGGAAGCCAAGGAGGATCCACCAATTCCCTGAAGACACCACCATCACCATGACCACACACACACACACTCTCTCTCTCTCTCTCTCACACACACACACACACACACACACACACACACACACACACACACACACAGTCTCATGGTGGTAGAATGACAAAATGACGGACCTGCCGATAGTCCTACGGAAACGTTGAAACATACAGTACAAGGTGTGACTAACAAGAGACTATAGTAGTAGCATCAGCTAAAAGCCATTACTCAGCCTGGTGTGCTATAGATTGAACAAGGCTTAGGTGTGCTAATAATGCTGCAAAAGCTAATCCCCACTTCTTACTCCTTCCTCTTGTGTCTTCACAACCAAAAATCACTTAACTACATTCCAGCTGAACTACTACAGTACTTTCATTTGCATTCTGAGTTGTTGTACTGACGTATTAACAGGTTGAGATTATCAAGCTTTTTTTTAACAAATTGCAGTTTATGGACCAAAATCATTAATTTCTAGGCCAATGCGTGAAGCTGTAACTTGTGATTTGTGTGAGTGATTAGCTATCATAGATGCAGTACGAGTTAGTCGAGGCTACAGATTTAGAAATGACAGAGAGGGCTTTCCTGTTCAGCTCTTTTGAACATTTGTTTGGTGTCGCACATTCAGACTTCTCATGCATAGGTAAAACGCTGCCTGAACACTGCGGCAGCCAGAGCAGACATGAACAAAGATTTTCTTAGTATAAGCCCTAGTTTCACCTCTGTGGTACTACTTTCTGCAAAGATGTAAACTGAAGAGGATTTGCTCCAAGAATGTGTAAAACAGCTGACAGAGGGAACGTAAAAACAAAGTGTTTTATTTACTGCATGTTAAATTGTCATACTTTGTTAAACAGGGTGTGGTCAAAATAAAGGAAACACAGGTGTTGGTGGTGGCAGTGAAAGTGATATGTTTTTCTGGCAAAAGGGCAGACTGTTGATCTCCTCTATGGTAGTGATGGCTTCTGAGTGTAGGGATAATTTTGGTTTATTATTAAATATTATATGTGATGATGACAATAACACTGTAATATGATAGAACTGTTAAATAAAATATCACCTTTAACCTACAAAAGAAAGTGCATTAAAACATAGGGGTGGGGAAAAAATCAGTTCCCCTATTTTTTTTTTTTTTTTTTTTTTTTTACAAGTTTGATATTGATTTCTTCAATGCCATGACAATAATTTAATATACTTACTTCACTGTTCCATATCCATCAACCAAACAGAGGGTCCATGTGGATACGACCTGCACCCTCACATTTTAAATCCAAAGCTGGTAAACACTACACATATAGTGAAGGATGGAAACTCTCACATTACGGTGCTGCGTTCACTGTCTCCAGTTCACCACAGTGCTGCGTGTGGTGTAGTGTACATGCAGCCACTTTCCCAGTAAAAGTCTCCGCCGCACATTTAGTTTAACAGGTTGCCAGCTGTGTGTCCGTCCGGATTAGCGGTTGTCCAACAAAACACTGTGTGTATTTGTGCTACGTTAGCAGCTGCTAACTGCTAGCGTTGCTGGTGGTTTTGTGCCAACTGTAGCTTAAACTTCAGCAAGTTTCTGTCAGATCATTGTGTGGCGGCGGTGAGTGTAGGCTTGTCGGTGGCTGTGAACGTAGCGGTAGCAGACTGTGTGTACAGTTTATTTGTTGGTGAATAAATGCTGCGAGGTTACAAGCTACAACTCTTCAGCCGGAAGTCCCGAGCCAACTTCCTGTAGCTTAAGGTGGACCAGCTTTTCTCCTTAAAGTGACGAACGGCTCCGCTGCATTTTTCCTCAGCTTTTTAATTAATTATTAATATTTCTTGCTCTCGGTGAGAAAGACCACTTATAGTGGGCTGGTGGGGAGGTGGATGAGTCCAACAAACACAGGCCATTCAAGCTTTCAACCAAGTTTTGTCGTTATAGTTGTCATGTGGCATGAGGCTTGTCAGGTGTATTTCGTACTGACGTTACATTATGTCCATTTGTGTTGAACCTACTTTACATACTTATTTTAAGCCCAATCATGACATATTCCTGTCCAGTCACACAGCAGTTCATAATAGTCATGTAATTAATTAAATGTATTGATTTGTGTACATAGACACAAATTTCAGATTTTATTGTGATCATATTATCTTATTGTGAATCAATTTGTATCCACATAATCTCACAATCTTTTCCTAAACCTAACTAAGAAGTTTTGTTGCCTAAGCCTAACCATGTCAATCTTTTCCTAAACATAAGTAGTTTTATTTTGAAATCATTGGAGCAGAAATTGACATGTGTCATGTGTTGCTGGACATTCGTAGGAAAAAGCATGAGAAAAATATGTTGTTGAAAGTCATGCTGAGTGAAAAATGGGAAATTTATTCCTATATACACAAATCATTAAATTTTGTGATGATTTCACAAACATGAGACTGTGTTGAATATTCACATGTCTGTGAGGCAAAATGTGACATTTACACACTGTCCTCTGGTGGACAGGCGAGTCTATAACAGGCTTCGACGTGATATCTGGTTGGTTACAGCAATCCGTGTTAGTAATTGTACTGACCTCTCTGAATATTCTGGGTTCTGTGAGCCTTGTGAAGTCTCCCACAATCTGTTTTAAGAAAAACAAAATCTAACGATGTTGGGGGCGGCAGTAGCTCAGTCTGTAGGGAGTTGGCTTGGGAACCGGAAGGTCACCGGTTCAAGTCCCGACATGGACCAAAAACTGAGTGTGAACTGGTAGCTGGAGAGGTGCCAGTTTACCTCTTGGGCACTGCCGAGGTGCCCCTGAGCAAGGCACCAAACCCCCAACTGCTCGGGGCGCTTGTCAGGAGCAGCCCCCTCACTCTGACATCTCTCCATTAATGCATGTATGTGTGTTTCAGGTCTGCATGTACCATGTATGAGTTTAACAGAGTGTAAATTGAATTTCCCCATTGTGGGACTAATAAAGGTAGATCTTCTTCTTCTTCTTCTTACAATAACAAAAGTAAATTTAATTTATTACTTCCACCCCTTGTAGTTTTGGCCATCATTTCTAATGGTAATGGTAAGATTTGACTCGCCAAATTAAAAGACCCAGAAATGGGTCCTCTCCTTTAAGCTCTGTTTTGGTCTCCACCAACTCTTGAGGGACATTTCTGGCTCTAAATGGTCCACTGTGTCCTCTAAAAAGTTGCTAGCTTTGTCTCACATTTGGTATGGGAGGTCAGTCAATTCAATAGAGTGTTCCAGCAGCCCTAAAACCCAGAAATGAGATAGCATTTTAGCTCTTCTGCTTCCCTCATATATAAGTCAATGGGTTTTTTAAGAGGTTTTTAGTAGGATGTTTGAAATAAGGTCTGTGGTTAACAGAAGAGATTTTTACTATCAAGGAGACACTATCATGGCCAACCATGGTGAAGTTTGTAGCCTAACATTATTTTTTTTACTTCTGGTGATTGCATTCACACTTTAAAAAATCATAAAAAGTGATGTTAATTTGTACAGAACGAAACATATAAATATCATAATTGCTTTTTTGCCACAGAGCTTATTTCCTGCAATCCAAAAAAAAAAAAAAAAAAGGAAAAATCCCATTGGCTTTTTATTGTGGAACCCAGGGCGATGCTAACATCCTGGTTGGCCTACAGAAATATGTCATCCCTGGAGCACTTTCTAGCCTGGCAAAGATAGACACCACCTACCAGCTGCCCTGTGCTATCCAGTCAAGCTGGCTAACATCAAACTAGTGAGTAAAGACGTGAGCCTTTTCGCTTTGTCATCATAAATCCAACAAATAATGAAGATGATCATGTTGTCATGGGACTTAATGTTACTCATTTAGACCACACCCTGGGGTTGTTTTAATAAGCCAGTGTTTGTTTTTTGAAATTCAGATTAATACCAGTATTGTTTATGTCTTTGTATTGGACACCGTCACAGTTAACAACAACAAATTCTTCTGTGTTTGTAGGTAAAGTGCATGCATCATTTTTCTGAGTCATTTTTAAATTTCTCCTCTGTTGTGAGATACTAATCGAATTGTAAACACAAGCTGTATCATGAACTTAAGGCAGACTGTGTACATTGTCCATTCAGATGTTATTAATAAATATTTCTATATATATCTATATATGGCATGGATTGATTTATGGGAAGAGTGATGTATGAGCAAATGTTTCAGAGAAAGTGAGAGAACGGAGGAGAGACAGGTATAAACACACTTCCCCCTCAGGCGTTTTTCTTCCACCTCACACCCGTGCTGGGAGCTCTCCCAGCAGGCCGCTGTCATTGAAAGACCTATGAAGAGCTTCTGGTGACACATTCACCCCTTCAATGAGGCCAACATGGAGATGTGACCACGTAGGGGCTGAGAGCTCAAAAGGCGAAACGTCCATGTGTGAGTGTGTGTTGATATTCCTCATTAAAAGACATTATTAGGGCCCGAGCACCCACAGCGTTGTCGGACCCTATTGAAACTGAAGGAATTATTACACTGAACAAAAATATAAACACAACACTTTTGTTTTTACTCCCATTTTTTATGCGCTGAAGTCAAAGATCTACGAGTTTTTCTATGTACACAAAAGGCCTATTTCTCTCAAATATTGTACACAGATTTAGACAAATTTGTGAACAATATTTGAGAGAAATAGGCCTTAGCATGGGTATAGCACAGGTGTGCCTTAGACTGTCACAATAAAAGTCCACTCTAAAAAAGTGTGTAGTTTTATCTGAGACATTTACACTATTAGGCACAGAATGGAAGGGGGGTGGGGTTGTTGCTGTAGACTCTTGTGGGAGGTGTCAGATCACTCAGCAGAGAGGGAATGACGCTATCAATGAAACAGGAACTCTCTGCTGAATGATATGACACCTCCAACATGAGTCAACGACAAACAATTCGATTACGAAAGGTGGAGTGGCTAATGTGTAGAGAGGTTTTTGGTTATTCAATGTGAGGGCTGTTTCTGTAAAGGACAGAGGGTGTCGTATTCTATACAGATTGTAAATCCCCCTGAGGCAAAATTGTGATTTTGGGCTATACAAATAAATTGAATAGAATTGAGTTATGAAAGGGGGAAACAACGCCAATCACTCCCCCTTTCATACTCTAACCGTTTGTCATAGACTCTTGCGGAAGGTGTCATATCACTCAGCAGAGAGGGAATAACTATCAATGAAACAGGAACTCTCTGCTGAGTGATATGACACCTCCTACAAGAGTCTACGATGAACAGTTCATGAGTTACAAAAGGAGGCGTGGCTTATTATATGGGGCGGGGAAACAGCAGTAACCACGCCCCCTTTCATAACTCTGTAACCGTTTATTGTAGAGTCTTGTGGGAGGTGTCATATCACTCAGCAGAGAGAGAATAATTCTATCAGTGAAACAGGAACTCTGCTGAGTGATTTGACACCCCCCACAAGAGTCTACGACAAACGGTTCATGAGTTACGAAAGGGTGTAATGTATAAGGGGCAGGGAAACAACGTTAACCACGCCCCCTTTTATAACTGTCATATACTCTTGTTTGAGGTGTCATATCACTCAGCAGAGAGGGAATAAGTCTATCAATGAAACAGGGACTCTGCTGAGTGATATAACACCTCAAACAAGAGTATATGACAAACGGTTCATGAGTTATGAAAGGGGGCAAGGCTAACGTGAAGTGGGTGAGGATAACAAAATTAGCCATGCTCCCTTTCATAACTCTCTCACCGTTTGTTGTTGACACTGGTGGGAGGTGTAGTATCACTCAGCAGAGAGCAACATTCTTTCAATGAAACAGGGACTCTGCTGAGTTATATAACACCTCAAACAAGAGTCTACGACAAACGGTTCATGAATTTTGAAAGAGGGCGTGACTAAGGCGTAGGGGGCGTGGTTAATGATCCAGATGGTCAGATCTTTAACAAATTTCATACATTTGATGACATACATTTGATACATTTGATCTACATGCAATTTTGAATCGAACTTATAGTGCCACATAGTGGCAGCAGGAAGTTACTGTTGCTATATTTTGGCACACTGTTCTAAGCAGATTAACCACATCAACTTCAAATCTGGCCACAAACATGGCAACATCTTTATGATAATAGACACTGAAGGTTTTGAGTGTTTGTGAAATGACGTTGCTGTGGCAACGTTTTGTTTGCCAGGAAACAGGAAGTTGTTGTTGAGAGGCTAGGGCTGCTCAAAAATAAACAAAACTTAACACAATCATTAAAAGTGCAATACTGTGTTAACAGATATGGTCACTGAACTGTCTGAAATTTGGTAGGCATGTGTATCACATGTAGATTTAAAAAAAAGTCTCTTTGAGTCGTATTCTAAAATCAATAGGAAGTCAGCCATTTTGAATTTTATATGTTTTTTTGTGTAGTTTTGGCTATTTCCAGGCTCTGTACTTTAACAAACTCCTTCTGGGGATTTAACCCGATCGACTTCAAATTTGCTCAGTACAATCTCAAGACCTTTGTGATGAAAAGTTTTTCAAATCACAAGTTTTTATGACACAATGTTGACCTGGCGTGGTGGAGAATTTACTTGGTTTGCCACTGAAAGACAAACTGCTGTAACTCAACTGTACTTAGACCAGTCTACCCCAAACTTGACCTACTTCATAGCAGTTCAGGCCTGAGGACATCTACATGGCAATACTGACTCATAGTCATAGCGCCACCTACAGGCAACGGGAAATCAGAATTATGTGACAACAATCATCCAGTTCACATGAGATTTACATTGTGTGATCTGCAGTTGATAATGAGAACCATGATGTATGTTTAGTGTGTGTTCTGTAGCGCCACATAATGGACACAGGAAGTGGTGAAAAAATGCAATACATCATTTCCATTGCCACTCAACCCATGCAAGAAATAACGCCTAACTTGTGTGTGCAGTGTCCGATGGTCACTCAAATGAACGGGTGTGTTGACTGGTGTCCCACCACTACTGCTGACATTCAGGAAGGTGCAGGGTGCGTTCATCGCTGCTTGCAGCTTTGATTCTTTTTTATATTTCTCAGTTGTTTCCAGACCAGAGGCCTGTACTACAGTTCAGGATACCAGGGTATCTTCTCATTTTCTGGCTTAACTAACCCTAATAAAAAACATCCTACTAAGCACTCCAATGACGGTAGTCATCAACTCGGTAAATTGACCTAGGGTTCCTCTGGGGGCGGCAGTAGCTCAGTCTGTAGGGAGTTGGCTTGGGAACCGGAGGGTCACCGGTTCAAGTCCCGACATGGACCAAGAACTGAGTGTGAACTGGTAGCTGGAGAGGTGCCAGTTTACCTCTTGGGCACTGCCGAGGTGCCCCTGAGCAAGGCACCAAACCCCCAACTGCTCGGGGCGCTTGTCAGGAGCAGCCCCCTCACTCTGACATCTCTCCATTGTTGCATGTTTGTGCATGTGTGTGTTCGGGTCTGCATGTACCGTGTATAAGTTAACAACAGAGTGAAAAAATTGAATTTCCCCTCGTGGGACTAATAAAGGACTATCTTCTTCTTCTTCTTCTCTATATGGCTATGAACGTGTTCACATGAAAGGGGTGATATTAGCAGCATCTGACCAGTCACAAAGAGGGACAAGTCTACTGTCAGCTGAACAATATATTTTACAAAGGAAGAGCAAATTATAATACTGGACAAATACAAATAAATTAAACATAACATAACATAATTCGGACTAAAAGTAACACAGTTGAAGCTGCTAAATGCAGGAAGGACAACTGTCAGAATGCATAAATTTAAAGACTTATAATATCACTGCCCCATCAAGAGCACAATATACCGTATATCTGTGTAACCTTGTGTATTCCGTTGAAGTAATATGATGCTTATAGAACATACTATGACAGAATTAATCATTAATCAATCATTAATCCCTTTGAGTTAAAGGGGCATATGTGTATAGCGATGTAGCCTTCTTTGAGCTGACTCTGGCATTGTGAAGCAGACCGAGAGCACATAAAAAAATATAAAAATATAAATAAAAGCAGTAAGCAGGCTTACTTTCATATGCTAGCTGTCCTTTCTGCACTTCAGTTTAAACAATATTGTTTTTAGCCTGGATTATGACTTGTCTACATATTTGTGTAATGTTATCATATGGTCCATGCACTGAGCTCTGATTGGTCAGTAGTTGTTACTTTTTTTAAGTTGACCTCTTATCTGGAACATCTGGAACCGGAGAAGATTAGGCGATCCAGTTCAGTTATTATGGCGAGCCACCCCGGTAAGAAGTGAACCATGTCGTAGGACTGAAAAGCCAGGGTTAAACCTGAAGTTATCTCGCTAACCCCAAATTCTGCTTCATAGTACAGACCTCAGCTAGTCTCACAAGTGGTGGAGGTTCATGGTGATTTCAGGATCACTGGCATAGTCGCCTTGTAGAGTTGACATGGGGAAGATTTAGCAAATAGCTACCTGTTTACATATCCAGGAGTCATGTAGTAGCATTGATGAATGTCCAATATTCACTCTACTTTTATCTCTGCTTTGGTCTTCATCAACTCCTGAAGCCAAGTTCACTCGGCAGATCGCGGTACTGTTCACACTACCCAACTTGTTGTCTTATAATCAGGAGTCTTTAAGTCGTTGAGGTTTTCACATTGACTAACCGGCAACAGGGGGTCACACACTATAAGATGTTTCACCAGGAGGAATCCCCAAAGAAGCAGTGTTAATTTTGTTAATGAAAACTATGACAATTATGTTTATGGGGGGCGGCAGTAGCTCAGTCTGTAAGGAGTTGGGTTAGGACGCGGACGTCACGGGTTCAAGACCCCCATGGACCAAGACCAACTGGTTGCGAACCCCCAACTGCTCTGGGCGCTTGTCAGGAGCAGCCCCCTCACTCTGACATCTCTCCATTGACATGTATATGTACTGTGTGAACAACAGAGTGTAAAACTGAATTTCCCCACTGTGGGACTAATAAAGGAATATCTTTCTTTCTTCTTCTCTTATCAAAAACCTTTTTTTCCAGACGAGATGATTATGAGACGGCACAAATGTCATTCAACACGATATCGTTGATGAAAAAGACAAGACTAAAATATAGTTCAGAAAATAAAAACTTTACCAAAATCTCTATATATTTTTGTCACCTTCCACCTTCTCCCCTCTCTCTGTCTAAATCAACAACAACAACAACAACAACAACAACAACAACAACAACAAAGCAGACAAAATAAAGAGAGACCACAGCTTGACTAAAATCAAATGACTTTTTGGTGACTAAAACTGGTCTAAAACATTTTGAGTTGTCATCAACTAAAATTGGTCTAAAACCATAAAGGATAAAACGAATTAGCACTTTTGTTTTAAGACTAAGGCTAAATCTAAAATAGCTGCCACAATTAACACTGCAGTCAGGTCTGTGAACTACACTTGGTTGCACAAACATATGCAGAAATTAATGGAAAAGGACGTGATGCCATATGTGAGGCACAGTGCTGATGTTGTTGCCGCATGTTCACAAAATAGCCTGTTTCCACCAGTTTCCACACTAGTTTTAACTATTTATTCTTCTAGGTGCAACAACAGCTTTGCTCTGTATTGCTAATGCAACACATACAGGAAGTTCACATTATTCCCCTCCTCCTACAGGTTTCCCCTCAACCCATGTCTCAGACTCTCATTGGCTGTAGCTCGTGGCCAGAGTCCCAGACAGGTCCTGATATTTAACATGTTAGATATGTGTGTCTGCGTGCCTGCGAGGCTTTAGCAAGCCTCTCGGCTCGCATCTTTGAGCAGTTCACACGTGACGCTCAAGCGCTGATGTGTGAGATGTGCGATTTGCCATAGGCCCCTGTAACCTGGCGTTAACATGCGTCCTGAGTGATCCAAACACAAGTGGGCAGCTTTCAGTACATCTGTTCACACCACATCTCCACGTGTCTCCAGTGACCACTTGTGATCGGATCTCTGCAGAGACCCACGGATCCCAGCGGGATGTGAGCTTAGTAAGTGATCCTTAATGTTGCCCAGTACACATTCAGCCATATGTGGCCCAGACCACCTCTGAATGTGGTCTGACAGATCCAGTGCATTCACACCAGTACTTTGAGTTGTCCACTTGTGATCCGATCACTGGAGACACATGTTAATACCAGGTCTGAACAGGACTTGATCTGGGGCTTTTGTCGGAGCTCCAAAAGCCATTGGGGAGCATAAAATCTGCGATGAAGTCGTGTAGTGTGAACTAGGCATTAGCTGCTCTATGCTCCATTATGTTCACCAGCCTGTCGCTAATTTTGTCTTTCTGCTGTTTGGTGCTTGGCAGGTATAGCATATTATTGGTTACATCAGAGCCTTTTCACTTAAAACATGTGCGCGGGGGGGGGTGGGGGGGGGGGGGAAACATTAATTTTATGTTATTATATTTCTCTGATTTTTTCACAACACCCCCTTTTAAATAAATAACCTTTAAACTTTTTTTTTTTTAAAAATCAGGGCTGTCAAAGTTAACCAAATAATAACGCAGTAACGCAAATTTGTTTTAACGCCACTAATTTCTTTAACGCATGAATGTGTCTTGTGATTTTTTAAGTTTTAAATCTAGAGGGAATATACTGCCATTACATGAAACGACAAAACACAAAGAGTCCATTGGTACCAACCAGGTCATACTAGTCATGAAGGAGAATTGATAAACTGATAAACTGTTATGGCCATTTTCAAAGGGGTCCCTTGACCTCTGACCTCAAGATATGTGAATGAAAATGGGTTCTAAAGGTACCTACACGTCTGCTCTTAACAGACATGCCCACTTTATGATAATCACATGCAGTTTGGGGCAAGTCACAGTCAAGTCAGCACACTGACACACTGACAGCCCGAATAAAGATATTCATTAGGGAGTTTTAAGCCTTACACTTCTCCACTTTATAAAGATCCCTCAACCCCCAGGGGGAAAATGGATTTAGTTGGGAGATGGTTATTTTGTTTCTACAGTACACTCCTCAACTTTCTGCAGCACCTTCTGTCACTGCCAGATCCATGTGCCTTTGCATGTGTCTCATTTCCAGTCTCTCAAATCCAGGTTTATCAGCAGCTGTAGCACAATCTGGCTATAGAGGTTGGCTATATAGCATAACATCATCAAGATTCTCCACTCAGCATTCATGTGTACTATGATGGTAACCTTCTTTCCACATTAACTCAAGGTGAGTTGAATATTTTTCAGGGTGGAGGTGGCTGTGAGTTGTTCCCTCCAGCACCAGGCCGACTGATGCTGCTGCCTGCTACTCCATGGGGCAATGATGGGGACTTGAGTTTTTGGTCGCATTAACATTAATGAAAATGTCTGGTGAGCTGAATGTCATTTACGCCCTTATTATCATGCATAACCATAGCCCTCTGAGACCCACAATAGAGCCATTTTTGTCTTTTTTAGGTGGGTAGAGGGGGTCTTTAGGGGGAGATAGCAGGTCAGCAGTAAAAGTGGTATATACCATCTGAAAGCAGAAGCTGAATATTCATTTGAGATAATTTGAAAACAGCTCAGCACTGTGTCAAGTTGTTCTAATCATAAATCAGAAATTAGCATTGAATTAACATGAATTAAGATAAATAATGAATGTTGAACATTATGATGGATGTACAGTATATAATGGCCATTCCCATACAAATTTTGGGTTGATGCCATTTGTTACCCAGATTTGGTGCTAAATTTAACATTTTTTTCACTGCTCGAGAATCGATAAATATGATCAATAATTCCTCCAAAATACCACACTAAGACACCAAGACCTTGAGAAACATAGAAAAAGCCATGCTGTGATTTGGTATCAAAAACTTCTGGCATTTGGGGATTAGACTAGATGGTGAGCAACTGCTCAGATTATAATTATTATTGTCAGTCTAGCTAGGAAAGCCATCCTCTGAATGCTCTACATCTCTAGTTTGTGGCTGTAAAGTTTCATGACTGTGATTATCCTACAACAGGAGTGTCAAACTCAATTTAATCCCAGGCCACATCAGCATTATGGTTGCCCTCAAAGGGCCGGTTGTAATTGAAGGACTATATAAATATATCTAGTCCTGATCATATTACAAAATTGCCTCTGCATTTGATTATTAATAGTTTTAGTAATAATTTATCTAATAACTAGCTTTGACAGCAGAAGTCTAGGAAAAATAATTGCAAGCAGAAATATAACGAGTTTAGTAACAGAAACACATGCTTGTGCAACAATATATCTGCATGTAAACACAAAAATACAGTATGTAGGCACATACTCACATTTCTGTGTTATTAAAACATAAATCCATTGAATGTATGAGATTAAGAAGCCCTCATCATTACTCATCCATCAAAGATCAATAAGTAAATAATAAAGTTCTATTTTACCATCAAACAAATATTATCAAACACAATGTATTACATTACATTATTAGTTTGTTTAACTTTGTGATCGGAGTTGAAAGGGGCAGAACTATAGCACAAAAGATAAATGTGCTCTGATCTAACGTGTAGTCTGTGGCATAACCTGCAATTTGTTTGTGTCCTACACTCAGTTATTTACAGTTGACACCAGGAATTAATCAGACTTAACTCTTATTAATTTCCTCTCCTACTTAACACCAATGGTTGATTAAGAAATTACCCCCAAAATAATGTTAATTTTTGAAGGACTTCTGCCATTGTACACTCATGTATTTACTCCCTTGAAGTGTTATTCTTACCCAACACCTTGTTTATTATCAGTGGACTCCTTTGCTGAAAGCATAGCCTTGGCCATCAGCACCAGCAAACACCATCATGCTCCGAACAAGGCAGTCCCCTTCATCAAAGCTGGAGAGAGACCCCGGGCATGTCCACAGAGAACATCAGGACTCCTCCACTCAGCCTCTGATTGGCACTTGCACGTTGACCTGGGAAAACAGCTGAGGTTCCCCCAGCACATCGCATCAACGTCTCTCCGGCCAGACATGATCATTACCTCTGAGGCTTCAAAACATCTGATCATGCTGGAACGTACAGTGCCCTGGGAAGAGCGTATTGAGGAAGCCAACGAAATGACACGTGCCAAGTACCAGGAACTGCTGGAGGAGTGCAGGACAAAGGGCTGGAGGACATTCTACGAGCCGATAGAAGTTGGCTGCAGAGGCTTTGCAGGACGTTCTCTCTGTAAAGTCCTAGGCCGTCTGGGTGTAACAGGGGCGGCCAAGAAGAGGGCCATCAAATCCGCAAGCGAAGCCGCAGAGAAAGCCACGAGGTGGCTGTTGCTCAAAAGGGCAGATCCGTGGGTTGCTACTGGGACGCAAGCCGAGGCATGATCAACCCCGGCTGGGTCACCTGGGGGAGGGTATCTGATGTTGCGAGACCCGAAACACCCAATGAGCCCAGGATACATCACTGATGATGCGTCCCAGTGCATCCAGGAGATGTTTCTTTCAAGTTAATAAAGACTATTCTTCAACAGAAGTAATTTTAAGTGCTTTGCACTTTTTACTTTGCTATATACACCTGACACTTAAAACAAGTAAAACTAAAACAACACCATTACATACGTCAGCACAAATGTATTAATAATAAAAACATTAACCCTCAGGTCAAATGTAGTTTTGCTCCCACCATCATAACAAATAGACCACTTTCAGTTTAAAAGATGAAAAGTTCTTAAAAGACATGGTATATTTCAAATTGTCAAATCATGTCTATTTCTCTTACAATAAAAAAATGTGTGTTTAGTGCATTTCTGAGGGTAATTTCAGATATTTTCAACCTAGAACAATCATCTGGAATCTACCAACCGATTCATATCAAAATATTATTGAATTGGCCTCTGAAAGAGTTGTGATGTGAGAGCACACTGGCCATCACTTTAGCCAAGTTCAGATTTTTTTTTCCAGTGGTGACAGATAATTGGCTTTAGAAGACTTCACCATACAATATGTCCATACACTGTACTGCTGCTGCAAACTCAAGTGCAAAAAATAATACTGTTCAAACACAGTAAGATGGATGTAAACTATTCTGTCTCTAACAATATGTTTCATTTCTGGTGCAGTTAGATTTACTTTTTACTATAAGTGTGTTTTTATATTCCAGCCGGTGTTCAAATAAAATTTTAAAAGGAGGATGACGTTGTTTCATGGACTGTGCTGAAAGAAACGAGAAGATAGAGCAAGTTGTCAAACCTGATAGGAGATTCAAAGACGTCTGAATCCACCTGAGTTCCTGTCTCATCATATGCTCTGATGCCTTTGGTGACTGGTGGGATGGAGAACTCCTTTACGGCTTAGGGAAAAAACACAAAACATCTTCATTAATCACTTTAAAAAAAATTTTTTTTTAAAAGTGTTCCCTAGAACAGTTAGGTGAGAAACAATGTCAACCAAGCTGACCAATACAAGTCAGCCCTTGATTGCTCTGACCTCTGGAAACTGTAGCTAGCCAGAAAGTGAGACATGAAAATCACTTTCAACCAATAGAATGAAGATGTGGTCCTGTTGGCATTATTGGTCTGTGACCTCCAGCACTCGCTGGATCGGTTCGTAGCCGGGTGTGAAGCGGCTGGAATGAGGATCAGCACCATGTTCTCAGCAGGAAACTGATGGACTGTCTACTCCGCGTAGGGAAAGAGTCTTTACCCCAAGTGAAGGACTTCAAGTACCTCAGGGTCTTGTGAAAGGAGGGGTGGGGGGGGAAAAAAAAAAAGGGGGGGGTATTTTTTTTCTTTACCCCACCATTTAAAAAGAAGCTAAGCCGTAAGGCAAAGCCCTCGATCTACCGGTCAGTCTTCACTCCCACTCATGAGGGCTGGGTCATGACCGAAATAATTAGATCGCAGACTTTTCTCAGGAGGGCGGCTGGCGTCTCCCTTAGAGATGTGAGAAGCTCAGCCATCTGTGAGGGACTCGGAGTAGAGTCGCTGCTCCTTTGTGCTGAAAGGAGCCAGTTGAGGTGGTTCAGGCATTTGGTAAAGATGCCCCCTGGGTGCCTCCCTAGGGAGGTGCTCCAGGCACGACCAGCTGGGAGGAGGCCCTGGGGAAGACCCAAGTTATATCTCCACACTGGCCTGGGAACCCCTTGGGATCCCCCAGTCAGAGCTGGTTAATGTGGCCCGGGAAAGGGAAGTTTGGGGTCCCCTGCTGGAGCTGTTGCCTCCACGACCCGACCCTGGATAAGAGGTTTACAGCGAGTGAGAACAAGACTCAAAATCCTGAACTAACACATCCCCTTTCCTTGTGTTTTTACAATGGGGTGTGACTGATTGTGTACCAGTATTCAAGAATTCCTCCAAGCCTGAGTCACTGATGGGGAAACAGTGTTGGTCGAACTGGAAGGAATCGTCTAATTTCAAATTTAAAGTAAGTGGACTGTGTGGAGTCTCTGGGGAGTGCAAGTAGAGACCATTATGACATGTAAACAAAGACTAAAACTGACAAAAACTGTTAATATTGACTTATCTAAAATGAAACGTACCATCACTGAACTATAGCCTATAACAGGGAAATCTGAAAAACCAAGGAGAAAATTGTCATGTCACATTAAAATGAATAAAAGGAAAATAAAGTCAGTTGGCTTATATCAGAATCAAAATCATATTTTACAAAATACTTTAAGACTTTTTGACTATTAAGAATGACCACAACGTATTGCCATCAGCCTCACAGTAATTTTCCATTTTACCTGTTCGTAGAGTTTGTCGCTGTGACTTTTATCCATTGATAAAATTCACTATGCAACAACTTTGCTTCTATTCGTTTGTTACAGTAGACGAACCACCGCTGTGCGAGACAGGATGGTATGGCAGGGTTTTTCCAGCATGGACGATTATTTGGTGGCCACCAAAGACAAATCAGGGCCACCAAATTGTGTAAAAATAGCCATTCATTTCAATTCATGACAAACAGTCGCTCAAACATATTGCATTAATATTAATATTGTGCTGAGTGCAACATCTGCAGTATCACAATAAAGGATGCCAAAACGCAATGATTTACATGCTGAATGTGATCTCCTGGATTCATTTTTATGTTCTGTCTGCAGTTGAGGTCGGCCAGGTGGACATATGGTGTACCAGGGGGATCAGCGCTCATTACACCCACTCTTCATGAAATTTTGGCTCCAGTGGGATCAACACGAGGGATGGTGTCTAAACTTCACAAATTTATTTCTGAATCTTATAAACCTAATCCAGTAGATGCTACATAGCGCAGGGATTTAACTGATGTAAATGATGAAGATTGAAGAGATGAAGAGGGACACAGTGTGGAAAAATTTGTATGGTACATCTAAAAATCCAGATCATGAATTAATACATGATAAATTTGCTCATGGATGCACCTTACCTCTAGAAGGTGTCATTCTATGAAGATCCTTACATCTCCCAACTGTGACCTTCAGTATGACCATCTGGTGCCCTGAGGTCATTCATGCAATATGTACTGGAGCTTCCATTAAGTAGTTTGATTCTGGAAGCAAAATTGCTGGCTGAAAGTGACAGTGTTGAAGTCAGGATTTCACTTTCACCTTCTTTGCTTCTATTAACCGACGACTCCTCTTTAGACTTGTCTTTCCGACAGAGACACATTTTATGGGCTGGTCTCACTCACAAGAAAATATTGGCTTTAAGATGGCAACCATCATGTTCCTTGACTGGGCAACAGTGGGCTAGCTCATTACTAGAAATAGTCTCGGAGGGGTGCGTGGTCCAAATGCATGGATCCAGCTGTAAGACAGTACAACTTATAACTTACAATTCAAAGATAGTTAACAGTAGATCAACCATTTTGGCGAGAGAGGTACAGGAGTTTGAATTAGGCCTTGAATGACAGTACTGTATATGTACCTGTGTATAGGGTTAGGGGGACATATATAGGGGTAAATGAATGATGTGTAATGCATCTCTTTTCTCACTAAAAAAATATTAAAAAGCTCTTCTTAGATATAAGGAGATAGTCTGCAGCACTGGGTTGTGTTCATGGAAGAAAAAGATTTTCACAGCCTGCAAGAGGCATGCTGAAGAGGCACTTCACTGTTTGACATGTAGTAACCCTCACACTGTCTGTAATTTCGGCCCTGTCGAATACCCTTGCCAAATCGGTGAAGCAAAATGAGAGGAAAAATGTTGTGAAAAAAATTTAAATTAAGCCATTCAACAAGATTTCCCCCGTTGCCTTGTGGTTGAGAGGATGGTGGTGCAGGGAGGATATGCAGAACAAGAGTCTCTAGGCGGGAGATCTGAACAGGGAGACTATAAAGCAGCAGCGATGTGGAGTCGGAGTGATGTTTGGGATAATATTCTGTCTGAGGCTCCCTGTGTTACCAATACAATGGGATGACACTTCAATTTCAGAGTGTACAAAGGCACCAGGGGAACTAAAAATGCTTCCATGACGAGGCTGCTGTCGATAAAACCAGCTAAACAGTGAGACAGTCCTACAGATCATGGAGGACTCTGGGCCCTGTTTAAAAAGAGGCATTAGTGAAGACAAAGTGCATATCTTGGATGTAATGTGACTTATCAACACGCACTAGACATGGCATAACAGCAAGGTGCCTTCAGGCTGCATATGGTGCCAATTTGTCCACTTAAATTACCCCTCTTGAACTCCAGAAGGCAATATGAGGAAAGCTGCTGCAAAGCACTTTTGGAGGGGTTTGTGTTGCTCTGTGGAAATCTGTTAGTCTTCTTTTGATGGCTGCTGTGGGGCGCTCACAGCCAGATGAGCTTCCTGAAAACATCTCAATGTCTTTGGAAAGGTTGAGCAGCTGTGCCACAGGCTTTAATGTATTTTGTCGGATAAAATCTGTTCCTCAATAACCATCTGGGGTCCATTATTTTTATTTTTTTAGTTTATTATTCGGGCTGTCAGTCAATTTAAATATTTGATCATGATTAATGGCATGAACGGCATGATTGTCCATAGTTAATCATGACAGTAGGCACAATGTTTTTGGCAAAAATCCATAAAAAACTTTCAGCATTTTGTAATTCAAGTGTTCTGGGAGAAAACTAGACTTCTGTACCTCCCCATGGCTCTGTGTTCCTATTGGCTGTGTTCTGGCTGGTGGGCGGTGCTTAGTACTTCCTCAACTGATCTCAACATGGCTGCTGGGTCACAAATTTCTCAAGTCACAGGTAAACATTAACTACAAGATGTTTCTGAAAACATTTGAGGAGAGAAATAGTCATTACAGTAACAGAATATTGATTCATATTTGATCAGCGCTGCCTAGTTTGTCTGTTTGGTCGGAGTTTGTGAGTGATTGACAGCTGCTCAGAAACAGCGAGGCTCCAGCTCAGCTCTGATTGGTTGTTTTCCTCCGGTCTGTGAAATCTCGCAGATGTCATTAGGAGCACCAGAGGACACAGAGGCATTTTTTTCAGATTACCTGTCTCATGCACTACTGTCAGGATATAGTGACTGCTTTATCAAAATTACTTTTTAAATCATATTTACTCCATCTCTACCCACTGTAGCTCCTCCTTCTCAACAAGCAAGTGTAATATGGTGGATATTGTTGGATTTTTCAAGTTTTGATACCAGTATATGATGACATATGATACTAGTGTCTTCACTCTAGCTTTAAAACTCAGCAGTTACGACCCAAAAAGTTGAAAAAATCTCAACTTTATGCAAATAAGCCCATCCAGTGCAACGCGTCCGGCTCATAAAACTTTGACCAAGCTGTCAAACTAGGCGATTGAGCTCTAAAATGAAATCAGACTCAGTATTGGTATAACCTATTTCCCTATTTTTTTTGGACAGAATAAGAGGTTTATAAGCAGGATGCCATGTTCCTGTTTGAAACAGCAAACAGAAAACCAGGGACCACTCAGGTGTAGTCCACAATCAGGTACATCACATGAAACAGTGACAAACAACATACACTCAATTTTGACCAAGTCTTGTTGAACTAAATTTAATATTATTATCATGTCACATTACTAACCATTTCAGACAAAACAGTAGGATTAAGCTCATACCCATTAAAAATTAAAATCAAATGCAAAATGAGAGCACTCTTTACAAATGTTTCCTCTAAAACACCAGTAGTTACATGAAGATATGCTCCACATATTTTATTCAAATACACAAGGATAGATTACAGCTACAGACTGATGAAAAATTAAAGGAACAAAATAAGGTCTTGCTCGCTCTGGAGACCTCTGCTGCTCTGTAACACCATGGACCTCTTCTCTTTAAGGTCACATCTTAACATGACCATATGTCTGACATAAACTAAAAAATGTATCTCTAACAACGTATCAGTGTGTTGGAGTTGAATTAAGAGAGGGGGCTGCAGAGAAGTATCTGGATGCCCTCGTCATAAAGGCTGTCAGTTACAGTTGGGGATTGTTGGTAATTCTGCTTATGCAGACGTGTAGGTGTTCAGCTACGGCTTAATTTGAATACACTCCCACACACTGTTGCTTTGTGCTGTTTATCTCCCCATTCCCATTTTAACAGATCACTAAGGATACCACATTCAACCAGCCAGCGACCTATTTAATTCATTCAGGCAAACATTTAGTGTAAGGTGGAAGCAAACCTGAATTAGCGATCTCAACACTATCAGCCTTTAATTGCTTATGAGACTCTTTTGCTCAAATCTTTGAATACACGTAAAACATGGGCTTAGTCTAATTACTTTTTACCCTTTTTTTTTAAGTGTGTGTGTGTAACTCTTTCTTAAAGATGCAGTGGTTAGAAATGGAGCAAATATGATAAAAAAGTTATTTTTAGAAAACGGTGCTCCTAATGGCAGCTGCAAGATTTCACAGACCGGAGGAAAACAACCAATCAGAGCTGAGCTGGAGAGCTGTCAATCACTTGCAAACTCTGATCAAACAGTCAAACTAGGCAGCGCTGATCAAGTATGAATAGTCTGTTACTGTAATACCTAATTTCTCTCCTCAGATGTTTTCAGAAACATCTTGTAGTTAATGTTTACCTGTGAGTCGAGAAATCTGTGACCCAGCAGCCATGTTGAGATCTGTTGTGGAAATACCAGCTCATTAAGACAGAGGATCTGGTTGTTGCTCCAGGAGAGGTTGCCCCCATGATTATACAAACTATTTTGCCACTTTCCTCTGCTGGGAGTAATTTATAACTGGAAATGTGCGAATGCCACTTCCCATGCAAAAGGTACAATCAGCAGATGCAGCCCCTTCCATCGGCTTTGGCTGCTACTCTGGACGTAGGTAGTCCTCAGCTGCATGGTTACTCATGTTTTCATACCTCACTCCCTCCTCCATCTGCAAAATGTACCCAGTTACTTACCCTCTGGTCTTACTGGCGCTTTAGGTTCATTTTAACTCTTACGTAACCAAGTTGAACACACTGTGACTGACTGCTGTAGCCTGGGGAATCACTTAACGCCGGGGTAGGCAGAATGCGTTTGCCATCATTGAGCAAAGACATTTCTCAAGTGTTTTGACAGAAAAATGGACTTCTGCACCTCCTCATGGCTCTGTTTTCAGGCTTTAGAAAATCTAGCCCCCATTCGTTGGAGGCATGAATGGCTCATAAATGCCGCCATCTAAATCTTATCCAGGTCTGGAACATCCCCTGAAGTAAAATCGAGACATTCCTTTCGCATTGGAGTCGCCTCTGTTACTTCTAGTCAGGAAATCTGCGACTACATCATTAAATCTCGTAGCCGCTGGTCCTCTCCAGCATACCTTTCATACCCCTGCAATGATTCGAACAATTCAAGCAACAACAGAAATGCTCACACGCACCTTTTTCCCAAAGTTTACCCTTGGGGGTTCGCTCTCCTCCATCCTTCCTTCTACAACACCTCTTCCCTTCATCCCCCAACCATTCATCCCTATCTCTACTATTCTGTTTTTGATTGTCTACAGTCAGTTCAGAATGTTGCCGCTAGACCAGGTGAATAGTTTCTGATCACTCTGACCTATTCACTGGCTCCCGGTAGCTCATTGAATGCACTTTAAAAGTCTTACTGTCACCTACAGAGCACTGAACGGTCAGACTAATGCATATGTGTCTAAACTACTCTGCTCTTACTCATCAGCTCGCTCGCTTCGGTCATATATACAAAATCTGCTGTCTGTCCCACACACTCGCCTTAAGACCCATGGTGGTGGAGCTTTCAAGGCCCTAACAGCTAAACTCTGGACTGCTCTGCCTGCACCTTGGTCCACTGACTGTGGATTCTTTAAAGGTCAGTTAAAGACTCAGCTGTTTAGACTGTCATTTGGGTATTCTGATGGACCATTGTCGGCCGGAGACCGAGGGAACCAGGGGACTCAGATACTCAGAGTGGGGAAGCCGTCTCTTCATGAGCTTTGTTCTTTGCAGAGCCCCCAAGAGTAAACTTCGGGTGAGCATTTCCGATGTTGTTCAAATTGTTCGAATCATTGCAGTTGTTATGTTGGAGGTATGCTGGAGAGGACCAGTGGCTACGAGATTTAATGATGTGGTCGCAGATTTCCTGACTAGACGTGAAGGACGCGGCTCCAATGTGAAAGGAATGTCCTGATTATAGCTCAGGGGAGGTTCCGGACCTTGATGAGATTTAGATGGCGAAGGTCTTCATGAGTCATTTGTGCCCCCAAAGAATGGGGACTAGATTGTCTAAAGCCTGAAAACAGCCATGAGGAGGTGTAGAAGTCCAGTTTTCTCTCAGAACACTTGAATTACAATATGCTGAGGTTATTATGGTTATTATGGAATATCTGACCAATGATGAATATTTGCCCAATGATGCCAAAGCCATTGTGCCTATTGCCACTTTCAGTGATCCCCCAGGCTACAGCTGTCAGTCAGAGTGAGTCAGGCAAAGCACCAGTAAGCTGTTAATGAGGGGGTGAATGAATGAATGAATGAATAATATGTGCTATTAGGGAGCTCGTTACCACAGGATAAGGGAAATGGTGCCCCATTTTCACTATCTTATCTAAATGGGGACACTATTCCCTCTGTGTGTGCGTGTGTGTGTGTGTGTGTGGGGGGGGGGGGGGGGTTCACAGACCATCCCACCAGTAAGAAGCACTTAGTTGTAACAGTATAAAACGAAATCACTTAGACTGCAACCACATGATCACCAAAGGGATTCCAGCGAACATCAACTATGATGCTCACAAACATGTGCACGCACACACCCACGCACACACGCACACAAACACACACACACACACACACACACACACACACACACACACACTGTAATTGCTCAGGCATGCTAATGGTACCACTATGGATATTCTGCTCTCTTCTGAGCAGTGTGTTACTGACTTGTTTGTGATTTCGGGGTGGAAAAAAGGCATCAGTCGGATGCCCTAAGATAACATGCAGTAACATAAATTTGAATTGCTACTGAATAGAAACTTGGAAAGATACACATTCAAGAGGTCAATGTGAGCAATATTCTTATGTTTTTACTAATCATCATCTTTTGTTATTGATGCTGTAGCACCTATAATAAAAGGCACACAGAGAGGCCTGTACCTGTATTTTTAGAGCATGCCATGAAACGTGTTGAGAATAGATTGGTTTATGTAGATGAGATTATGAATTTTTCACATGTGCTGGCAAATCAGAGCGACTTTGAGCTCCCAGTCGCTTTCAGCTGTCCACGAGAGCTGGCGAAGTTAACTAGACAAAGCTGAACCCACAGGGACTCTGCTGACTGTCAACAGACAGCATGTCGGGAAGGAAGCCCTGAATAAAACAGGGATGGGAAGCGGTGCCAGAGGTGAGCAGCATTTTCACATGTATGTGCTATATATGCATGTACAGACTGGCTGCTTGAACATAGTCTTCTCTGGGGATTGTGGTTCCAATTTACATGTTTTTTAATCTGTGTCCTATAATCTTGTCAGTAATTGCTTGAAGCGCGCTTACAAATGTTCTGTGGCTTTAACAGCTGAAACAGTTATGCTGAAGTTCAAAATTCACCCTTCAAGCTTTGCTGTTTTTAAAGGACTAACAAGGAAGCACTCACCGGTAGAATGAAGGATGATTAAGTAATGGAGCATAATATAGCCCTGTTAGGACCGTATTTCAACGATCTACAGCGCATGGTCTAAAGTGCATGGTGCAAGTGCATTCAGGGCGTGTCCAGCTCCACTTTTCCGAGTTAAGTGGTGCATAATCTGGGTAAGTAAGACGTAAGGGCCAACAGGGTTGTATTTAGTCTATAATTAATCATAGGTCTGTTATGGACATAACAGGAATTAAACCAATTAGTGAATCAGTGATTGTCATCTCCCATTCCATGTGCCTGCACATTGCAGTATTAGTAGTAGTAAGCGTATTCTGCACACTGGAGGAAACAGATCTTCTCATTCACATGCTCCTGATCCTCTCTTGGTATATGACAATAAACACTAGGCTAAATATGACCAGCATGTTTTTATAATTAATAAAAACTGTGTTGTCCTCCGATGCAACCCATGGGGGACTTGGGCTGGCTGAGCAGAATCCTCCAGAGATACATCACGCATGGGTTTGCAGTTGTTCACTGACAGAGGCAGTGCATAACGCCTGTATCCATTCATCTCAAAACGCTGCCGTTTAGCGGCAGAGGGCCCACGGACTTTGAAGTAGTGCACGTCTACACTCACACATACAGAGGGATGACTGGAGGAGACTCTACAGAGGCGTGCGACCATCTCTCTGGTCACGGCTGTCGGCAATATAGAATGTCTGAATTTTCTTACCATAAATAAAAACTAGCTTCTAGTACCGACACTGAGGAGGAGAGCTCCTTAAATAAAAAATGCCCCTTAAATAGCGGGAAAACACTGCATCTGACTTCAGACCAGGTATTTGTTGGTCAATGGCACGATCGCTTTCTGCTGCCTCCAGATAGCAATGCGCCCAAAAAAATGCCTCACCACATCTCATTTTAAGACCAACACGTCTGTGAGCACAAAAAAGGGTGAAAGTACAGTTCCTACTTCCACAGCATGGGAGCTGGACATGAAAATGACAACTGCGTCTGTCTGAAACTAGCAATGTCAGCTGCGCTGCCCCACGCTGGTTGTAAGTTAGGGCCCTTTATATCGCTCTATAAACTGCATCATGCTATATTAAACGCTGGGGATGAACTTTTTTCTCCCAATACCAAATCTGAAACTGCAACTTTGCTGAGACAAAGTTTGGATCTGACACCAAAATCTGAATACCTCACTGCATGGAAATAATTGGAATCACTTTTTTAGGCATTTAGGCATGCCAGCAGCATGTAACGTTCCGCAGGTCTTAGTTTCTTTGTTATGTGTTGCATGCTTTTATTTTGATGCACATCCTGTTTTACTTGGACATGTTTAACCTCTCCTCTCGTTGCAGTTCACTTCACTCCCTGCCCTGCATGCCTCCCTCCTTCACGTTTGAGCACCTCCTCCTGACCTAGTTATCTGCACCAGTCACCTGTGTCTGATCGTCACCCCCACCCCTAATCATGTCCACCTGTCCATAGTTAGTCACTTCCCTCACCAGTACTTAAGCAGCGTCTCCCTTTCCTCCTGTGCCAGATCGTCATGTCTTCCCTCGTGTTGCAACGTTCGCGCATTCTTAGTGTTTTGGATTCCTCGTGTTTTGACCATTCTGACTGTTTTTTGATTCTGCCTCTGCCTGCCACCTTGGACTTGTTAACTCGTGAGTTTTGATCTCCTGTGTACCGACCTATTTTTGTAATAAAGACCAGCGTTGTTTCTACCTCTAACCTGCTCTCTGAATTCTGCATGAGTCCACCCTGTCGGTCATCTCAGACGTCACACAGCATGGCTCTAGTGATAGCAAAGTCGGTCGGCTGATCGGTCCACCACTCAAAAACTATCACCATTCATGGTCTTCAGAGGAGAGACCTACTGAATTTCATAATCCCCTCACTTTTCATCTAGTGCCACCATGAGGTTGATTTTTTAGTTTTTATTGAAATTTCTTAGGAAAAAAAAAAACTAATTCAATTCCCATCAGCCTCAGCTTTAGGCCGACTGACTGCAGGCTCTACCTGTTTAGTTTTTAGCATGTTAACGTCCTAAAATAAGATGGTAAATTATAATTGCTAATCATCAGCATGTTAGCATGTTACAGCTAAGCTCAAAGCACTACACCTAAACATAGCTTCACACAGCCACTTGCATGGCTGTGGCCTCTTTGTCCTCTTATGCACAGTAACGGACAGGAGGCCATTGATTGGTACAAACAAATATGGCAGTGGTCCACTGTGACTGAGTAATTGTAACTGGCAGCAGAAAAGAACGAAGAAACTGGATTTAATGTGGTCTTGTTACTAATTCCTGATGAATATTTGTGTCCCTCTAATCCAGGGGTCGGGAACCTATGGCTCGCGAGCCAGATGTGGCTCTTTTGATGGCTGCGTCTGGCTCGCATCTAGGCGACAGTCTCTGTTTACCGTTTCCATGGTGACTAGAAAGCCGGTTCACTATGAGGCAGCGATCAGAGGAAGTCCGGCTTACGTACACGTCTGCTTTGTTTACCGCTTCAACATCCCGTTGAAAAGAACACTGGCCACCACAGGACTCGCTTGCTCGCCATTGTTTACGTCCTTGAATTCTGTTGCGCTCTATATACGCGTTTTCAGCGCGATGCCGTCTGCAGACACGCAGCGGTGAAAAGGAGGCGACGCAGCTCGCCAGCGGGGGAGAGACCTACTGGTTCTGCTCACTGGGAAAGGGGACAAACGCCGATTGATAGCGGCTCCATCTGCGTTCAGAAACAGCGTCAACACAGCTAATTTCAGTAGGAAAGTGGCAAACATACATGTCGTTGTGTCTGTCTATCAATCAATCAATCAATCGCGTAGGCAACGCAGATGAGGCAGAGACACTTTGTTCAAGTGGGTTGCCATATTTTGCTGTCCAAAATAGCGGTCGATGTGCGCATGCGCAAAAGGGTCCTTCGCAGCTCAGGTAGTGACAACGGCTCGTTTTAATCCAGTTGTCAACGAGCTAATTGCAGAAACTCTTTTGAGAAGATGGCTAAAAGAAAAAAAAAGACGAGGATTATCGTACATTTCAGCAGCAATGGACAGAGGAGTTTGTCTTTGTGCAGAGAGCAGATTCTGCAGTGGGTCTAATATGCAATGATATTTAGTTTTAAACATATTGTTTGGCTCTCACTGAATTACATTTAAAAATATGTGGTGTTCATGGCTCTCTCAGCCAAAAAGGTTCCCGACCCCTGCTCTAAACTGATGTACTGGTGCAGAACATGGTTCGTCCACATGGTGGAGAAAGAATCCACCATACCCAACACACCGCCACACACCTGTGCCAAATTAAAAGCCCTACATGCCCACTGTGTACCCATGCAGGTGTTTTCACTCGTGTTGCCTGATCTCTGTCCTCCCTAAATTCACTGATTTGTTTTTACAGCATCACCTTTCTTTTCATTTTCATCCAACTTACACTCAATGCACAACAAAGCTGCAGTGTGGTAGTTTTACGGGGAAGTAACATAAAAACAGTCGGAAACTGGTAAAATAGATTATTGACAGGAAAATTAGAAGTTCACAAAACAAGGAGGCAAAGTGCAAAGGAACAGAAAGGGCCAGTGGATGCTATTTGAATCCCATAAACATATACAGTATAAAAAGAGGAGCCTTTAAAACAAGAGCTCTGCTAATTTTACCTAAAAGAAACAAGAACAGAATTAAAACCTCACTAATTCATCTGGCCTATAATCAAAAGCAAACACAGCCAAAACAACTCCCAGCATCTACAGTAGTGTCTAAAGAGTGAAAGAGAAAAATGCTCTGCCCAGTCTCCAGATAATTAACAAGTGTCTCAATTATAGATCGCCAAAAGCCTCGATACAGCTACAAGGCTTATCAACAAGCAGGGACACAGTGGTGAGCTGTTCAAAGGAAATCACAGCTGCCCCAGCTGATAATGTGACCAACTATGTATCACAGGTGTTCTCCTGGATTCAAGGGCTGGACTGAGTGCTGCTCCAATCAGCATCTCCAGACAGTGCCTGGCAGGAACCAATCATGGACAAGGAATAATAAGATAAGATAAGAAGTGAAAGTCAATTAGTCATTCCATTGCAAAGTCACAACGTCACATAACAAATGTCATAAATATACATACTATATACTTGTTTATGTATTAAACTTTTTGCCTGGCTGCTTCACAAAGAAGCATAAAGTGAGAGATGGATATAAATGCAAGTTAGAAAAATCCAGCACACAGGTTTTGAGAGCAATCTTCAATTTTCATGCCAAGGATCCAAAATGGAGTCCAATAGAGTGTATAAGAGGCTGTCCTGTACTTTTGCCCTCTAAATAGCGTAAACTATGTTAAAGTCTGTTTATGTCATGCTACTAGCACTATAGCTACTGGCTGATAGCTGGCAGATGATGTTAATACATCCACCATGATACGGGCTGACACCACACAGGCCATGGGTGTATTATTATTATTATTATCATTAATAGAAGTGATGTAATAAAGCCAATATATGCATAATTACAGCTTCGTACAGCTAGCAGGAAGCTGGCAGAACTGGATATGTTTTATAAACGTGGAGGACGGTGCAGTCCTGTGGGTCTGAATAACTCTGGTTAATTTTAAACTTTTGGGACATAATTTAAATGAAGGCTACCGGCTAATTATCCTATGATTTACAGACGTCAGTTTCGTCTCATTGCTTCTATACTGTTTCCATCCAGCAGGAAGTGGGACAGGCAGTGCCTGGCTGGAACCAGTCGCTGACAGTGAACCACACATCCCACTTGGCATGAAATGCAGGGTGACAGCGATGGCTCTAACATACATCTTTAGTAGTTAATAAACTAACATTAATAGGAAAGGCTGCATGAATTTCTGGGTCACATGTGACAGTTGGTACAGCTGGGGTAAAGGTTTCCAAATAAACTTCAGTTTTACTGTACATCACTTATTTAATATGCCAGCAGCTGTTTTGCTTAGCTGGCAACCTGTCCCACACGTAGATCGCTATGCATTAGCTAGAATAGTCCCGTCACTGTGTGCATGTTTGTGTGGACTCAAAGTTTTTTGAAATGACTTATGCAATTCAAATTTGTTTAGGATGCTCCAGAGGCTCACACTACTCGTCCTGACATAAGTCACATTTGCGGCATACGTCAGACCAGCACATATGGGTACTTTGAAAAATGTCAAGGTCAGGTCCCCTTTTCTGGAAAAGGAAAGTGACGATCCCATAGACGTCTATGAAATTTGACGTATGTTTGGATTGTAATATTGAAAAGTTCATATGCATTCATCTCTTGTTAGACAAACGTTGGTTTTAAACACGTCTGTGTTATTCTTAACATTATTTATTATTTTGTGACCTTGCTTGAACCCGAGCGTTTATGATAACTTAATAAACTAAAGCTACGTGTCCCTTCAGTCCTCCCCCATTCAACACAGTGGTCGGATATTGCTTATCCAAACATCTATAGGTATTTGATTGAATGATGTTAGGCTAAGTGTTGTCTATAAATAATCAACTTGTTAATATCCAACTGTTTGATCTATAGGCTGAGATTTATTTGGAGATGACAGTCTGATGCTGCTATAACGTTAATGTGTGACTAGCTAGCCATGCTAGTCACATTTAGCCATTTACCACACTGACAGTGAATATTAATGCATCATATGAACCTCAAATCTCAGTGTGAAAGCCTCAGTTAACCTGCTACAAAACAGCTTTTCATCATTTCCTTTCCTGTGACAGCGAGTCTGACCTATAGCTTGGAGCCATGAAGTCCCTCTTTTATATCTTTTTTAGCACACGGTAGGAGAACAAATCATAGATCCGCATTTTGGGTTTAATTGTTGATGCAGCCAACTACACAGTAACTCCCGGGCACAGCATCATCACTGTTAACGGTGGAGGCATGTTTCAGCTTCTTCTGTTTACACTGTTCCCGTCTATGAGGGACACAGGATTGTTTTCCCCCAATAGAGGGCATGGTCATGCAGCCTACTCTGGATGATGTATTTTTTCCGGTCTGATGTATCTCTACAAGTGAGCACAATCCATAGTCAGATTGGACACTGTTAAGGAAAAGTAAGACTCAAGTAACACAAACATTAAACCCTGAAGTCTGTTTATTTAAGAAGTTGTTGAAGGGGTGGGTTTGTATAGTGCTCGGACGCCTGTCTCTCCATCTTATACTTCTCTCTCATTCTCCTCACACATGTATGTATTGGAATATTGATAATGCATTTAAATGTGCAGTTAGCTATCTTCCCCTCCCACCTCTCTGCAGGGATGCAGATCCCAGGCGTCATTTTCCTTGATACTATTTTCTGGAAATGTCCTGATAATGCAGTTTAATATGCAGTGGTAGCATGACATCAGCCCCAGGACCACCGGAACGTGAGGGAATTATGGTAATAGAGGACACAGACTCTATGGAGTCTACGGTACACTAGAGGAGTCCTAGTGAATCTCCCCCTTAACAGGACATATAATATAACACTCAACTCATTATCAGCGATATACAAATGGAGTCTCAGAATAGTATATACCAGTTAGGAAGAGGATAATGGATAACTCATGTCCGTGGTGATCCCCAGAGCTTTAGGACTTTGATGGTCCCCAGTTGATGAAATGCCTGTATTTGTTGTCAACTTTGTATTTAGACATTACACAGTAAAAACAAATGTCCAATTTCTATGTACGCTTCTGCTTAAATAAATAGACTTTTTGGAACTACGCCTACATCTATGTTATATATGTTTTATAGTTGTGTACTTTCATTTTCCCAAATGTTTCCAACAATTTTAAAACCTACAGAAAATAGTCATTTTAATCAAGCTAATCATCTGTGATTTGGTCGCCTGTCAATGGCATCATGGCCTCTGTGAGAATCTGTCATAAACTGACTTTTTCTCCAGTTTTAAGCACAGTTTTACACTTTTTAAATTAAATTTCATCTGAACCCTAAATTCAGTTTAAGATCAGAGAAACAAGCTGAGCAAATGCATCATGTGTCTGCCGAATAGCGTTGGAGAAACAGATTTTTAACATGAAACTTCTTTTTTTCCCAGTATTTTTAGCATTTTAATCTCCAGATCTGTTGCTCCAGGTAAAAACCTCCTGAATCAAGGCGTCCTAACTGGGAGAAGGTGACTGCAATGGTGGTGTAATCTGAACATTTAACCAAAGAATAAAAAGGACACTTGGTTTTACAAAGGATCGGACTAGCTGTTTGCCTGTTGGTGCTATCTCAAGCTAACAACAAAATAAGACCTGAAATGCAACGGGAAAATCATGTAGAAATATAAAAGTAAATAAATGCATAAATACATACATAAATACATTTAACTAGAAACAATAAATGCAAAAATAAATAAATAAAATAATGCAAAAATTTAAAAAAGTATAAAAACAAAAGCACTAAAATAAATACATAAATTAATTAAAGGGAAAATTAAACAGGGTAAATAAATAAGGGAATTAATACAAAGATAAATAAATACAGCAAATTAAAACTGAAATAATACATGTATGTCACATTTTATCAATTAACTGATGACTATATTTATTTTAAATATTATTTTTGCTTCATTTAATGACATAATTATTTATCAAGACACTTATTGATTTATTTAGTTATTTTTATTTTTGCACACAGGATGTAGCTTCAGAATTCAGAGTGATATTGATCGTTTTAAAGTAGATCAGGTGATTCTGAACTTCTCTGTCTGGAGCAAACATTGAAAAGACAGTGACAGTGAAGAAGTTGATTAAACTGCAGGGCTGATTCGTACTCAAGAGATCTGGGTTAGAGTTATGCAGAAGCAGCTCCTCTTTTCCTTCAGCAAATTGTCTCTTTGGATAAAGTGGAAGCTGTATTCTTTCAGGATGCTGAATGTGTACTCCAGTGGAGTCCAAACATTTTATACTGAAAAGTTAATTTCTCCCAGATTTACTATTACTTGTACATAATGGGCCCTGAAGAGAGCAGATCAACCATTACCATTCAAAGTAGTGTCTCATTGATCGCTGAGCTGCAGACTTGACTGGATTATTGCATTGGAAGAATTGTACATTAATTATTTTCTAACATTTTTAACTGCAAATCAGCTTAAACTGGGGGACCCTTTAACTTGTATTACTGACTCACTCTATTCTAAGAAGCCACAGCCTAACTGTGCATTTGTAAATATAGATACTGTTAGTTGTTAATAAATATAATTTGATTCAGATGTTCTTTCCAAACGGTGGTTAGACAATCAACTGGAGGGTTTATTTTGTGATGAAAAAAGAGCTGCTTACAAAGCAAGTTATCCTGGCAGCCCAAAGCACATCATTATTAGTAGTCATTGTAGTACATTTTATTTGTGTCGTACTGGGAATTGTTACTCAAAATTTAGCAGAAATTACTTGAAAGGTCCAAAAGTAAGGTTATTACACCACCTGATTTAATAAAATAAATTAAATTTATCAAAATTACACCTGAGACTGTTGGTGTCACCTGGTGATCTAAATGCTAAATTGCAAATGCGTCCATAGCAGGAATAAAACAAACACTGTTCTCTGGAAGCACTTAAACCATCACGTTCCTCAATGTTCTGTTTTATTCACTTCAGAGTACATGTCAAAGTTAAAAATAATGCAAATTTGTTTTAATGCCAGTCATTTCTTTAACGCATTAATGCAACTGTGATTTTTAGGTTGTAGCAGGCTCAGTTTTAAAGCTAGACTGAAGATTCTGTGTCATACTAACTTTTCATGAAGGAGGTTAAATAATGCTCCAAACTTAAGCTAAATTTTGACGATGAAAACTGGTATGGCCATTTTCAAAGGGGTCCCTTGACCTCTGACCCCAAGATAAGTGAATGAAAATGGCTTCTCTGGGTAGCCACCAGTCTCTCCTTTACAGACATGCCAACTTTACAGCTGTTGTTGCCTGTTGGGCTGCAGTTTGCTGTTATGATTTGAATATATTTTATGTTAAATGCAGTACCTGTGAGGGTTTCTGGACAATATCTGTCATTTTTTTGTGTTATTAATTGATCTCCAATAAGAATACTTGGGGGGCAATTCAAAATGTATTGGGATTTTTAAGTATTGTGATTCTAAAAGTGATTCAATATTACTAATTAATTGCAATTTTTTTGACACTAGACCATGGGAAAAATTTGAATCATACACTTCTAGGAACATTTTTTCCAGCAACCCAAAAACATTACATAAAACAACATATTTGTCCACTTCCGTGTTGCTAAGAGTATAATAACTAGAACTATATTTTGAACAGATAAAATGATTACCTATCATCAAGATTACCTATATGGACAATCATGCGATTAATAGCGATTAGATATTTTAATTGGTTGACAACCCTGTTTTTTGACATCCTATAAAGTTTGTACACACCTATTTTTTTAATGCATCATCATTTTCTACACATTTACCTATAATTTTGCAGTCTGTATTTGGTATTTTGGACATCTTGCTAAAAAAAAAAGTGCAGCAGGGTCAAACATCATTCGTCTGGTGAGTGAGAGATGAATTATTGAATATCAGAACTGTTCGCTGTTTCAGGACGCACATCCTCATAAAAACTTTTCAGTCTCAGAGGCTTTAAAGGAAACTAACTGCAGCCATTAGCGTGACAACTGTCACAAAGCGCCTCTGCCTGATAACTGTGTTTGATGTTGAAAGTGTGTCTAGTTGTTGCTCTCGCTGTATGAACTGAAACACAATGCCCACAACCCAACTGCTGCAAAACATCATTCAATATTGATTATTAGCAGATAAAAAGCCACTGTGCTTCATCTAGCATTTATTATTCACGAGCATCCTTCGCCCATGATACTGTATGTGGGCTGACATCATAACACTTAATGTCTCATTGTATTGCACAGTTCACTTAAACAGGCGGCCGAGATTTCAGTGCAGAGGTGCAACAACTAAGACTTTAGGTTCAACAACTAGATTTATAGTTTAAGTGGACAAAATAGAAACCTAAAGGTCAGGGAAAGAGTATTAGAGATAGAGTCATACTCAAGTGAAAGTACTGTTACTTTTATATTTTTTACTAAAGTAAGAGTAATTGTAGAAAAATAACAGATAATCATAGATTTAAGTAAAAAGTAGGTCAGATAAAATGTACTCTGACTAAATGTTACTGCGTTATCTTATATCCAGACCAAAAATAAGTTCCTTTACTATAGACAGCACTTTGCAGCCTGTTTTTGCAAGAACTTCTGCCTTTAGAGAGTAAATAATGATTTCATAATCAAATAGATAGTGAAAGTTTAGAATAAATAACACCCAGCTATACGAATGATCATATAAATGTTAAAAAATGTTCATAGCGTGAGAGAAAAGAATCATTTGTAAAGTGCACATTAGCCTCTGCTGTTCTGAATTGTTTTATTATGTCACTTGCAAATCTTTTAACTTTATTGAAGAGCAAATTGATGGATGATTGCCCATTTAAACATGTGTCATTATGCATAATGAATCATCATGGAGATTTATTCTTCTTAAATGTGTGTCTATGTACATGTCTACAAACTGAAGACACAATGCAAGTCAAAAAATAACAATAATAATAAGCAGCAGATTGATTATAAAACACCAAGACACCATGTTTGAGTTTGAGTCGGTTATTATTAGGGCTGTCAAAATTAACATGACAATAAGGCGTCAACGCAATTTGTTTTAACGCCACTAATTTCTTTAACTCATTAACGCAACTTGCAGTTTTTAGAGTGTAGCGGGCTCAGTTTTAAAACTAAACGCAGTACCAGTGAGGGTTTCTATACAATACTTGATATTGTTTTGTGTTGTTAATTGATTTACAACAATAAATATATACATACATTTGCATAAAGCAGCACATTTGCTCACTCCCATGTTGATAAGAGTATTAAATACTTGATAAATTCTGCGATCGAAGGAGCACACAAATGCACCTTTATAACCCGTGACTCCATCAACGTGTTGTTCAAATGTTCTGGGCATGAAAACCCGACATAAACGCTCCATGAACCTGCCGTGCTGTCTATATCGACTCAAGTCTGGTTCTATGTAGCACATCAACATATCGCTCAAACACTCTGAGCTTTAAATACAACACAAAGGAGCCATCAAGCTGCTGTGATGCCTGTATCAACGCAAGTCTGATTCAATCATTCCCTGCTCAATCATCTAGTGCCATTGCTGCACTACGTAACACTGAAATGTAGGTCGTATGTAATCCTGACAGAGTGTTACAGAAATCTGATTTGACAACACTGAATTAGAGAATAGTTCATTCGGTCTTGATAAGCAAATGTCATCTCAACCAAACCCACTTATGAACATCCTTTTTCAGGACAACAAAAGTCAGTCCTGGTGCACCGGGTTGCCAGCACCCCTCGCCGCCTATTTCTATTAACCTCAGCAGCTCGCTCTGGCTGAGGCATTGGGCACTGGGATGCCAGTAACCCCACCACCTTCTTTGAGCTGCAGCCTGCTCTAGCCAAAGCATCGAGCAGCAGGATGCCAGCGCCCCCTGCCTACTCCCAGTAACTGCAACAGCTTGCTATAGTCAGGACATCTGGCACAGTGATGCCAGCACCCAACCGCCTACTTCCAGCAATCACAGCTGCCGCTTTGAGCAATCTCATCACATCAGCTACCCTCAGCAGGCGAACCAACACCAGGTGCCAACACCAGGATGCCAGCGCCACCTCCTGCCTTCGTCTCCTAGCTACAGCATCCGATCCACCATCCACCTCACCGGACAGTCCGAGCAGTGCCACAGCCCGTCTCTTATGATCATTTGACATACCCACAGGACAGCCATCTGGTTTTTGAGGTTTCTATGATGTAAGATGGTTCACCGCGGGAGCTTGCAAATGGATTCTTAGCACTCTTCGAAATCGAGCCCATAGAAGCCGCAGTCGTTGACATAGTCAACAAAAAACACTCCAGTGTCCCATCCATCGTGCCGTTCCGTCACTCGGCCATCCTCA
Source organism: Pterois miles (assembly GCA_947000775.1). Lineage (NCBI taxonomy): Eukaryota > Metazoa > Chordata > Actinopteri > Perciformes > Scorpaenidae > Pterois > Pterois miles. Next base: position 20,004,668 of record CAMQGK010000144.1, on the reverse strand, counting down.
ATTAACTTCACTTCTCAAAGGTCTTTAACGTCCAGGTGGTTGAGTAATGAATATATTTACATGTTGGTCAGTGGACTGGTTGTCATAACAGATTGGTGGGTGCGGCTGACCTGTGCATCATTAATCAGGAGGATGCAAAACTAATTACAAAGCTGCATTCTTAATCTTTCAACCTGTGTTTGCCATCAGATAATAATAACATTGAATTTTATGTGAAATAAATTTGACTAAAATGACAGAAATGATCAGTGTAACCTGATGACTAAACAGGACCAAGATTAAATTAAAAAAATGTAAAAATAATAAATTTAAATGACAGGAGGCAGCATGGTTTAACCTCTCAGCATATTGTAATTCAAGGGCTCTGTTTGCAGGCTTTAAAAAAATCAAGCCTGTGATCGGAGACTTTGGCCAATCACAGGTCATTTCAGAAAGAGTGTTCGCACTGAGCGTTGCCATTGCCGCTGCTTGGCTGATCTGATCTCAACATGGCTGCCAAGTCACAAACTTTCTCATTTTACAGCTAAACAGTAACTACAAGATGATACTGAAAACATTTGAAATAGCGGTTACAGTAAGGAAATACTGATTCATATTTGATCAGCGCTGCAGATGCCATTAGGAACACCAGAGGACACAGTAGCACTTTTCACCTCTCCAACTTTTCACCTCTCCAATTGTTGTTGCATGTATATGGACCTGTTTGTGCATGTGTGTGTATAAGTTAACAGAGTGAAAAAATTGAATTTCCCCTAGCGGGACTAATAAAGGACTATCTTCTTCTTCTTCTTCTTTTTTTTTTGGCTCATGTATCCCAGTCAGGAAATAGTGACCATTTTTTAAAAACATATTTGCTCCATTTCTACTCACTGCAGCTTTGGGCGGCAGTAGCTCAGTCTGTAGGGAGTTGGCTTGGGAACCGGAGGGTCACCGGTTCAAGTCCCGACATGGACCAAGAACTGAGTGTGAACTGGTAGCTGGAGAGGTGCCAGTTTACCTCTTGGGCACTGCCGAGGTGCCCCTGAGCAAGGCACCAAACCCCCGACTGCTCGGGGCGCTTGTCAGGAGCAGCCCCCTCACTCTGACATCTCTCCATTGTTGCATGTTTGTGCATGTGTGTGTTCGGGTCTGCATGTACCGTGTATAAGTTAACAACAGTGTAAAGTGTAAATTGAATTTCCCCATTGTGGGACTAATAAAGGTAGATGTTCTTCTTCTTCTTCTTCTTCTTCTTTAAGAGAGAAAACATATTGACTAAAATATAATGACTTCTCTGTGACTAATAAGGTAAAACTACTAAGGATTTTCGTTTGAAGACTAAATGTTAAATAGCTGCCAGCACTGGTCATGATGTCATTTGGTTGCGGTGTAGTGTTCTGTAGGTGCTGACTGCAGAGCGCCACCTCTCTGGAGCTCTGGTCTCCTGGGCCTCCACCCAGACTGCTGCAGATGATCATTTATCTGCTGTCTTCTGTCCCAGTCTCACACACTTCATCAGGACATTTTCATATTAAGTACACAAAAAAACAACTTTACAGTCACAAGGGTAAATGCTAAAGTTACACCTAAGTTTTGTAATGATAATATTTTGCCTTCCGGTTATTAAAGGGGTAATCTGAGGATTTTACATTTTAAAATGAATTTACTAGTTAGTACTAGGAGAATACAACTAAATCTATAAAAACTGCTGAATATTGTCATCTATGGCTCCTTGTCAAGTCTGAAAAAATAATCCCTTGTGATGTCATGGTGATGAAATCATGCTATCATAGCATAGCATTTACCAGGCGGGAAGGGTTGAACAAAGGAAGCTACTGAGTTGCATTATGGGACATGTAGGATCCAGTGTTTTTGGAGCTTCATGCTATCGTAAGGACTAAAAGTCCTGTTCTGATTTTGGTCATTCTTTTATTATGTCACTTGTCACTTTATCGAAGTGAAAAATGACAGTTTGTCCCTTTAAACATGTGTCATAATGCAGAATGAATCATCATGCAGTTTTATTCCTTCCTGTTGTTAAATGTGTGTTTATGTTCATTTCTGGAAACTGGTAGAAAAAAAAAAAGTTACACAACTGAAGAAACAATGTGAGTAAATGTGCTCCGTGTCTTTCTGGCCATGATGGTCTTACGGGTTATAGGCTTTTTCATTCTTCTGTCTCCATCTAGTGGACTGAAACTGTAAGTACATCACTAGACCTGACTAGTTCAGGACGTCAGACTCAAATGGCCATACAGTCCTACTTTTTTGTTTTTTCTAATAAAATATATAAATGCCACTGGGCAGTTGTTTTGCACAATTGTTTGCATGTAAATCCATTTGTCTTAAACTCATGAGCCCTTAAACCTTGTGTTATGTGGACACTGGCTTTACTTCCTGTTCGGGGTGTCACAGATGCTGGCTGGGTAAAAAGCATAAAAATTATGAAATCAAATATTTTTCACATTTTTGTGTTTTCTTCTGTCTTCATTAACACCTAACATATCCCTGTGTCTGTCTTCTGAAACAGGCCATCAGCCATAAAAGACACGTTTATAAACAACTCATAAAAAAGTCACAAAGTATGAACGTGATAAGCCAATGATGAGTATGTTTTTTGAGCTGTTAGGGGCGCTCCCAGGCATACCGAACATTAGGGTTGATAAAAAGAGCCAAGTGATGTCATGATTTTCACATTTACATTTTTTTATTGTAAAGGTGGTTTCTTAGAAAATAGTCACGTGATACAGAGGCAAAGAAATAAAGAACGAGGCCTGAAAACAGAAAAGAGTGAAGGCAAGAAAACATCTACAGAAAATATAACTTTGGTGATGACATTACTATTCAAACAGAAACAAACTGATAAGTAATAAAAGATCTTACAGATCACTCTCATCATGGCAACACAATGAAAAGTGCAAAAAATTGAAAATAAAATGTGTTGTAACCAAGGCCCCATTAACAGTCTACTGTATGTTGAGCTGTCCTACAGTGTCTATTACTGTAGAAACATCTGCAATGCTTCCATATAACCTCTTTTACAGCCAGAACTCACAGCACATGAGACACTTGGCTCTGTCCGTTTGTGTTTTCAGCAACCAACAAAGGCAGATACAGTCATTTAGCTATCTTTAAGACAACATCTACGGCAGAGAAAGCATAATGTCCAACCAAACAAAATGACCAATGCACATGCTAAAATGAGATCTTCTGACAGAGTGGGAGCTATCGCAGGTTTAATGCTACATCAGCTGAAACAACAGATAAACAGCAGTACAGTATATAAAGACTAATTTTAACAGTATAAAACATCTCCATTTAAAATGTATCTGTTATTAGGGAAAGTGGTTTTTAGTACTTACATAGTAGCGTCATTTATAATTGTTGGTTAGATAGAAGATATACAGTACATCCATCTTTAGAGACTTCCTGTATGAGCATCTATGTCTTGCAAAAAACATTCAGAAATCCTACATGTTCAGTTTAGTCTGTTTATGCCTTTTCTCAATTACACTGGCAACTTAAAATATTCCACATGGTTGCAAGTTAGTCCATGATTTTTAAAATTTTACTCTTTTCCAGTGATTTTCATGAAAATATTCTGATGTTATTGTTTAGTTTATGTGGTAGTAGACCAACAACACATCTATCTATACCTTTGAACTGGGCAGGGAGCTTACAGTGGTGTAGTAGTGGTGTCTTGGTAGGTGGGCATATTGTGGCTGCTTTATCAATTTCATGTTACTTTGTAACTTTATTTTACTAGTTATTATTATTATTATTATTATTATGCTTATTCTGAGATGTCTATTTCTGTTCCCAGACCCTATGGCAGTGCTTCTCCTCAAGCTTCGACTGTTTTAAGGTGGTATTTGTGTTTTTTTATGAGTCAGGGAACAAAAGTCTCTTGTGCACCATAAACACCACAGATGACATTAAAGGATGTACTGGAACATGATTGTCTGCCGTCTCCCTCTACATGATGCACAGTACATACTGCTATGATGGCTAGGTATAGAGATGGGTATATATTCTGATATATATACTGTACTGTGTATGCGTAAACACACCACTACACCACTGGCAGCCTCCATCCTACACATCTCATTAAGATGAACCGTCCGCATTGTTTTCATTTACAGATTACTTCACAATTATTCTAAACAGCAGCAGGCTGCCGTTTTATCATGAATAAGAATTAAAGGTCGAATTAAAGGTCGATCCAGTTATATTACTGTAATAGTCATTTATAATGTTTGGCATCTTTGTGTCAGTACACACAGTACAAAGCAGACACATGCCGAGTTAGATGTCTGAAATAAGGTCTGTGGTTAACACAAGCTGAGGAGATTTTAATGTTTTGGTCTGTGATGTCAGGAAATATCCCACTTGAATTTTGATGCTTTTATGTGTCTTAAAAAAGGCGGCTGCTAACAAATGGCCATTATACGTCATCACGCCGACTCGTCCATCTTTACAGCCTTGTGTATACTCACCGTGGTGGAATTCACCTATAGCCTAACGTTAGCTTCCTACTTCTAGCGATTGCATTCACGCTTCAAAAATCATATCAAGTGGTATTCATTTGTGAAAATTATCTTTCTGAACAAAAATATCATAAATGTGTGATTGCCACAGAGTGTTTTCTGCAATAATCCAAACACAATGTAAAAATCCCATTGGATTTTAGTTGAGGGAACCAGACGCTAACTTCCTGCTCTATAGGAGCAGATTTTGTCGAGAATTCACAGGAAATACTGGGATCTTAATCCCAACCCTATTTCATACCTCCCAAAAAGAGTGGCAAAGCTGCTGTAGTTGTTTCTTGTTTATTTTTTTGCAGGACATAGATATGACTCTCTAACACTTCCATTGTGGTCTAAATTAAATGTCAGCCCTGTTAACTAAATGCCTACAATGGCTTCACTAAACATTATCATCTTCCACCTTTCTCCTCTCTTCCCCTCCACTTATAAACTCGTATCCTGTTTCCAAAGTGTTAAACCAGCCCATCATCTCGCCCTCACCTCACCTCCCTGTACACAAAAAGTTCGCCATCATCATCTTTATCAAGTGAACCTATATTTTCATGTATTTAACCTGCTGCTCCCCTCCCCTCCTCTGTAGCTCAGTAGTGCCCCCTAGCAGGAATGAACGTTACAGGCACGGATCTCCTTCCGGTCCTTACAGCTGGCCATCACTGTGCCTTTAGCTCTTTTCTTCACCGTCATGAAACGTTCCTGGATCCCCCCTCCGCATGGTTTGGTACAGTCCGTCCAGCTGGTCCATGGCTGCATCCTGCAACCTGTTGGAAGAAACAGTAGCGTCTCAGTTCTGATCTGATGCAGCAGCTTTAAAGCTCTGGCTGGTGAGCGGTGCTGGTTTTTCACACAGCTGATCTCAACGTGGTCACACAGATTATTCCCACCAACCTGGCTGCTCCTCGGCTACTGCATCTCTTCCCTGTTTACCCCGTCTCCTTCTCTTTCCTCCTCCTGCACCTCCACCTCCACCTCCTCTCTCCTCCTTCGTTTTTGTCCGGCACTTCCTGATCTTGCATTTCTTCCTCTGGATGGTCTCGGGACAAGCGCTGCCCCCGAACTGCGGCTCCAGTTTGACCATACGGGTTCGAATGGTGTGTCCTTTACCGCAGGACTTGTTGCACTCCGACCACTCTGTCCACTCAGAGACCATGCAGTCGACGGCTGGAAGGAGGAACGCAAGGAGAAGAACAGGAGGAAACATTAGAAAAAGAAAGGACAGGCCAGACTATTAAAATCACGTTCGTCAGTTTGGGGTCATTGAGTCAATGCATTTCACTGAAAACTCAAATGAACTTCTGCAAAATTGAGGGCTTGATGGATGCAAATGTTTGCATATATTCATTTTTGGGAATCAATTAACAACACAGAACAATGACAAATGTTGTCCAGAAACTCTCACTGGTACTGCATTTAGCATAAAAAATATGTTCAAATCATAACATGGTCTGCTGACTTGACTATGACTTGCCCCAAAATGCATGTGATTTCGATAAAGTGGGCATATCTGCAGAGGGGAGACTGGTAGGTACCCATAGAACCCATTTACATTCACATATTTTGAGGTCAAATGTTAAGGGACCCTTTTGAAAATGGGGGCATTCTTGAGCTTCTTTTGCGACGGGCTATTATGCCATGGTTGGTCCTAATGGATATCTAATGAAATATCTTCTCTAGTTTTTAAGCTTATTCTTCTACAACCTACAAAAGATCAATTTGTTAATGCAAGTAATTAGTGGCATTACAACAAATTTGTGCTAACTGAATATTATTGTGTTAACACTGACAGCCCTAATTACAATCAGTTAGCAGTTCCTCTGGATAATGTGAGATAACATTGTGTTAACTCATGCTACATAACCACATTAATCAGCCTGTCTGCAGGGCCAGAACCTGCGAATTTTATGCTGTTCCTTTAATAAACAAAATGCTAAAAGTGACCCAAAAGTGACCCACCTAAAATTGGGACAAATGAAACAGGCAATAAATGTGAGAATGAAGATGTGAGAAAATTAACCATCGTAAAAAAAAAAAAAAAAAAAAAATACATATGAAATAAAACCTCACAAATTCTGTCAAAAACACAACCCACATCTCAGGAAGCAAGCGGGAATCAGGACAGTTGGAGCGAGCAATACAAGCTGTCAGATGATTAGATGGGTTGTAATTAGGGCTGTCAAAGTTGACATGCTAATACTAATTTATAATATGCCCAGAGCACCAGAGGGAAGACTGAGAAGAAATTTCAGGTTATAAATTCAGACCTGGTCTAATTCAGGTTTTGAGTTTACAGATGAATTCACTAACTCTTCTTGTGTCTAATATTAATTGTCAAGTTTGTAACTGCTCTTGTTTATTAATTGATGATGAATTGGTTTATTGGTATAGCCATCAAACTCTGTTTCTTCTGAAAATACAGCTACACATCAGCCTCGCTGAGTAGATGGTAGACGGGAGGTTGTGCTGCAGAGCGGCGGCAGCTTCTGTCTGAAACACGGCCATTTGGATCTTTTGGATCCAACGTTGTGACCCGGATTGAGTCGTTTCTCTCCCTCAGTGGCTCTCTTTGGTGTCCTCGGGCACCCTCATTTATGGATGAGACACTCTGGACCACTCTGGGGCGGCAGTAGCTCAGTCTGTAGGGAGTTGGCTTGGGAACCGGAGGGTCACCGGTTCAAGTCCCGACATGACCAAGAACTGAGTGTGAACTGGTTGCTGGAGAGGTGCCAGTTTACCTCTTGGGCACTGCCGAGGTGCCCCTGAGCAAGGCACCAAACCCCCAACTGCTCGGGGCGCTTGTCAGGAGCAGCCCCCTCACTCTGACATCTCTCCATTGTTGCATGTATATGTGCATGTGTGTGTCTCGGGTCTGCATGTACCGTGTATAAGTAAAAACAACAGAGTGTAAAAATTGAATTTCCCCATTGCGGGACAAATAAAGGAATATCTTCTTCTTCTTCTTCTTCTTAAAGTCTTTCTTTAAGTCGCTTTTTTCACAATGGCTGGTATTCACCAGTGCGTAGATACAGCGGCGCTGCTTCAGCTTTCAGCAGTTGTTTCAGTTTCAGCCGTCAGCAAAAGAGCCAGTTGGCATAACCACGTTTGGTTCTTTAGCCATATTGGAGCATGTCCACAGGTTCAGGTTCTCCTGTCAGGTAGGCTGAGTGCCGATATCAGCCGTCCTCACGACGGCGAGCCCGTGTCCCTGGTAGTGTTCTGTCTCAACCCCCTCTCTCTTGGTTTGTGGGCTCAAGGAGGGGGGAAATGTAGAGTCGATGAACCCCCGAAGAGCCCACCCAGACCAGCTGTGTGTAGCTTCTTATTATTAATTGAAAAAGCAGTGCGGCGTTTAGTTGGTGGGAAAACAGCATTCTCCTCCCATCTCACAACTATACTGATTCTTTTAGTAAAACTTCCTTTGTTAGATTAACTAACTAATTCATTTGTTTCACGTGATTAACTCTTCCATATTTGAAATCTGGGCTTCATCTGTTTCAAATCAAATTCAAGACATCAACCACTGAATAAAACTTGATCAGCTGAATTAAAATGAATCAAACAATTACACAACACAGATGAATCCTGTTATCGAAACATGTATACAGACACTCCACAGGCAGGCGTATGGATGTTAATATGTACTTAAAGTGTTGCTAAATGAAGGGATGCGATTATCAGACATTCAAACAGTCACCCAGTGTGGGTGAGAGCACCCAAGAAGGAGGAGGAGGGTTTTACTCATGAAGCTACCAACACCATGAAACAGAGCTGATTATCATGAAATTCATTCTATATGTTCTGATCATATGTAAGAAAATAAGTCAACAAATCAACATAAAATAGTGTCATACACTCAATTAAAACATACATCAAATGCACCCAACTTTCTGTTAAAGATGACCTATAATATGCATATAAAATACACATGTAAAGATACTCATGTAACCAGCTCTCATGAAGTGATTAACATAAAAGGGAAGGTTTTGGTCTACAACTTATAATTATTTTAACAGACTTTGGTTGAATATGTTATGTCAACAACTTGCTGTTATTAGAACACGTGTTAGCAAAGCATAACACATTAATTCATGTACATTTAATTAGAGTGTTCAGACTCACAATGTCTGTGTTTTTCACCACTTGTCCTTAGGGAAAGACCAGGTTTTTGACCTGTTGACCTGTAACTCATAAAAACTTCATCTGGTCAGGACCATGTTGGGTTGTTGTCTAGTGAGCTTAATCAACCAGCAGCTGGTTGTAAATTAAGAGTCTCAACACTTAGCGCCCTCCAGAGGTCAAGTAAATATTTTAAAATATTATTAGAGTTAATATGTGGACTGTGGATTTGTCATTATTTTCATTATCACATTTCATGTTTGTTATCTTTCAGTCATCATTTGCTACGTATACTAACACTAATTTCTTTAATGCATTAACGCATCACAATTTTTAGGTTGTAATAGGCTCAATTTTAAAGCTATAGTGAAGATACTGGTATCATATGAAACTAGAAAACCTCAAGCATCCATTGGTACAGACATGTCATACTAGCCTGTTGGGAGGGAGGTGAAATAATGCTGCAAGTTGACTCCAATTCACTCTAACAAATTTACACTCAATATTGATGAAGAAAAACTGGCATGGCCATTATCAAAAGGGGTCCCTTGACCTCTGACCTCCAGATATGTGAATGTAAATGGGTTCTATGGGTACCCACCAGTCTCCCCTTTACAGACATGAACACTTTATGATAATCACAATCAGTCTGGATCAAGTCATAGTCAAGTCAGCACACTGACACACTGACAGCTGTTGTTGCCTGTTGGGCTGCAGTTATGATTTGTGCATATTTTTTATGCTAAATGCAGTACCTGTGAGGATTTCTGGACAATATTTGTCATTGTTTTATTTTGTTAATTGATTTACAATCATAAATATATCCATACATTTGCATAAAGCAGCATATTTTCCCACTATTAAATACTTGACAAATCTCCCTTTAATCTCTTGAGAACAGACCAGAAATGTGGGATCAATTGCGATGACATATTTCAATCAATTGACAGCCCTAGTTGTCATTTTCTGAAAGTTCAAGTTAAGAAGAATGGACTAGAAATGCCCATTTTCATCATACTGAATGTACAGCACAGTAAGTCCGGTCGTTCAGGGCTGCCTCTCTGGTTTACCCCTCTATGACAGTTCGGAGTGAAAAGCAGCAGTGTTGTACTTCATGTACTTACCGCACTCGGGCAGCATGCACTTCTCTGTCTGCTCCAGCTCCTCAGTGCAGCCTGCAGGATCAGACTTCAGCATCCGCTGGCGTGTTCGTATGCCCCGCCCACACGTCACGCTGCACTCACTCCAGTCAGACCAGGGAGACAGCATGCAGGGGATGGTATCTGCAAGTACACAGGTATACATACATACTACAGTTAGTGCTAGCTATCGGGTTAAACTCTCTGTACTTTGCATAATAACACTCCAACCTGATTCATACTCATACACAGTGTCTCTGTCTTTGCTCATTCATTACAGTGAACTGAATTGAACTCAAGTGTAAATTCACAAACAAATGGCACTAAAATTACTGCCTCCAGGCCAACCAGGCAGGTTACAGTTTACATCCAAATAAGTCCAAAATGTCATCACCATCATTTTATCCTATTAGACATTTAAATTGTCCCAATTAGCATATAAATGGCCAAAAACATGTTTTGTAAGGTCACAGTTAGCTATGTACTGTTTAAAAAAACGACGATGTCAGCACCAGTCCCATTACCCTTCAAACTACAGCCAGGAACTCTGTGCATATCATAAATAGTTATTTTTATAAAACTGTGACTATGTCCTGACAGTAGTGCACGAGACAGATGATCTGTGAAAAACTAATCTAGTTCCTCTGTGTCCTCAGCGCTGCCCAGTTTGAGCGTTTTGCAAGCAGTGACTGACAGCTGCTACAGAGACTGCTCGTCTCTGATTGGTTGTTTTCCTTTGGCGCTGTGAAACCTTGGAAATGCCATTTGGAGCACTGGGAGGACACACAGGAAAATGATTGTTTCACAGATTACCTGTCTCATGCACTACTGATGACATGCACTGAATGACCGTTTTATGAAAATACATTTTTACCATATTTGCTCAAAGTTACCGACTGCAGCTTGAAATTGATACCAATACTAATGGAGTAAGTCATTCAATACCCATTGTGTGAATGGAAACTGTGTGTGTGTCCCACTGGGAAGCTAATTGCTGCCACACTGCACAGCGCTCACGCAGTGCACATTACTGCCGGTAATACCATCCTCTGACCCACGGTGGTGGGACGTATTGCAGCGGCCAAAACACACCGTCGTTAAACAGCGAGCATCGAAACAGCCGCCTCTATTATTTTCTGTGTACAACCCCGTGCTCTTCTTCTCTGCTCCTGTAGCAACTCGTTGTCTGCTCCACTCTCCTCACCTCTTATATATGTTGATGAATGGATGAGGACAGATTAGTTGTTGAGGTCAAGAAATATCCGAACTATACCACCCTCGAGATTGGCTTTTCGGTAAGAAATCAAGTTTAAGTAACAGGTAAGCAATCCCGGCCGTATGGGTTGATGGTGCTGCGGTAGTGGGCCGATCACACATCACAATAAAACATAGAACGCTTGCGTGATTTACTGTGACCAAAACCATACAAATAATCATTTCTTTTGTAGAGAATAAAAAGGATAATTTGCAGGCATCATTTGACTGAAGAAGTTAGCACTTTGTTATTTCAGTTGGTATTGAGTAAAGGTATTGAGTACCAATACCCAGTTGTAGTCACGGTGACCTTTGACCACCAAATTGTAATCAGTTCATCCTTGAGTCCAAGTGGATGTTTGTGGATGGAGGGACGAACAACACGAAAACAGAACAGCATAAAAAATGTGTAATACTACAATACCATAGAAATAAAGGAGAGGAAAAATATTACTTACGGCATTCTGGCATCATGCATTTCTCCACTTCGGCCACTTCGGTCTTACACATTGATCCGTCTATAGGAGGCATCTTCACCATGCGCTCACGTCTTCGCATACCCAGGCCACAGGTGACGCTGCAGGGGTCCCACTCAGCCCACTCAGTCACCACACAGCTACTGGGTGCTGTGGAGAAGGACACAATGCCAAAAACACAATATATGTCAGTATTTCACCACAAAGATATCCAGTTTCAGACTGACCGCTTAGTGAAATCATTTGCTCCATTTCAGAGAATCAATCATATTAAAGGCACAAGTTTTACCATATCAATCTAAATTATGAGACCACCCTTTCCTCTTAGATGGAGCAAATTTTAATGATTGAAATGTCATTTTTAAACATGACAATAGATAGGTACATGATCCATGATCCATCCTGGTCATGTGATTGCCAAGCAGCTCTCTCCAACAATATCACCAACCTCGAACTTGTAAAGTATTTTTATTATTCAGGAAAATGGATTTAATCTGAGTGTTGAGCGTCATGTGTGTTCTTTTAAATCCTACCTAACACTGCTTCTACTGTTTAGTTTAACTTATTATTTATTACTCTGTCTGTGTTTCATGTCTTGGCTTTGTCCTTTTATTATGAAGCCTTTTGTGGCCTCTATTGTAGAGAGGTGCTATATACAGTAAATAGGGCATAATAGTGTATGAATGGTGCAGAAGAAGGACACAGTAAATGTAGAAATACTACACATAAAGAAATGTATGTGTAAAATATACTCCATTACAAGTAAAATTCATACGTTCAATTTTTACTCAAAGAAAAACAGCGTTTGAATGTTACAGGTGGAGCAGATTTTTACATTTTTTTCAAATCAACTTTAAAGGGAGATTTGTCAAGTATTTAATAATCTTTTAAACATGGGAGTGGACAAATATACTGATTTATGCAAAGGTATGTATATATTTATTATTGTAAACAAATATTGTCCAGAAACCCTCACAGGTGCTGCATTTAGCATAGAAAATATGCTCAAATCATAACAAGAGGCAACAACAGCTGTCAGTGTGTCAGTGTGCTGACTTGACTATGACTTGATCCAGACTGACTGTGATTATCATAAAGTGGGCATGTCTGTAAAGGGGAGACGGGTGGGTACCCAGAGAACCCATTTACATTCACATATCTGGAGGTCAGAGGTCAAGGGACCCCTTTAAAAAAGTACAATATTTTCCTCTTAACTGTAGTGGAGTAGCGGCACAAAGTAGCATCAAATGGTAATACTTGAGTAAATGTACTTTTCACCCCAGATAATGCAGTATATGCTCTCGAAGTTCAAATACAGTAAAATACTGTGATTGAATTCTAGTCAGCAGGAAATTTTAATTTCAATTAAGGACAACTTTGGTACTTTTGGTGTTTTTTTGTGTCTAAATGACTAATGGGAGCAACTGTTTTAAAGCTGGTCCAGTACTGAGGCAAAGTGCTGCAGCCTCTAAACAGACAGCTATGTAATCCTTTGGTCCATGTATGTCCACTAAAAGTGCTTGTTTTGCCAGTGACAGGCTCAGAATATTATTTTAAGTGTGTGACAATATCATGGAAACAGAGAAATACAATGGTTTTCACAAACATATGCAGCAATACATTAAGACTCACAGCATTCATCGTTGACGACACACTTCTCCGTCTCCTCAGTTTGCAGCTGGCAGAGCGAGCCGTCCTCAGGATACTGTTTGACGTATCGCTCTCTGGACCTCATCCCCATCCCACAGGACACGCTGCAGGCCGACCAGCTGATCCACTCCGACATCATACATGTTGACGGCTCTGACCGCCAGGAAAAACAAAAAGACAATTAGCAACAGATGTTGTTTGAAGAAAATCCTTTTTCATTTTTCATTGCTGGTTTATTATTAGTTCTGCATTTGTACATGAGCTGTTTTAAAAATGGTATCACAATTTGCAGGTGCAGTTGCCTTGTTGCTATTCCTCATTGCAAGCAGTACATAAGGAGGTCCACTGCTGGAGTTGACCATTCATTTCAATGAGTAAAATGAATTCTGTCTCCCTATACATCCAGGGTTCCTACACATTTTCCATTTCTAAAGTCCATACTACAAATCTAACGACTTCTCAATAGATTTTTAAGCCCATATTTGACGTCATGACTTGGGTGCCGAGGATGCTGTGACAAGAGTACAGCGCTTCAGCACCTCCCCCATGGTGGAGATGCTGAACACAAAGTGTGCATCCAGCGTCTTTTCCCATTTGGAGTTGCTAACCAGCCAGGCTTCGCCTTGTCCCCATTGTGACCATTCAGTCCACAGCCCTACGCAGAAATGGATGATGTTGAACTGTCAAATGCATTGTACCTGGGACAATGCTGCTCTAGGTGGAAACCGATGCCTCCTCCCCGATTAGAAGCATACTATACTTGTCAGCCTTGAGACCTCAAAAATAAGGAGAATGCAACAGCATTTTTAATCAAATACTTTTTATTTTACTGCTAATTCCCAGGAGAGAGGACAAAATCATTTGCCCTTGACTATCACTACCGGAGAACCTGGAGAAAATTCACGCTAACATTATCTGGAAACAAAAATGTTTTTCCATACTCTTTTATGCATATTTCTAAAGAGCTGGAAATGACTAAAATCAAATTTCATACTTGTCCACACCACCCTACACAGCAACCCAGAAGTCTCTCTAACAGCTACATGGAGTTCAGTCTGTTAAGTTGTCTCAAAGTTGACAGTGCCACTTTCAAAAAGCTCCTCCTCAGCTTTAACTCTCTTTTAATAAGGCAACTAGCCTGAGGGATGGTCATATTCACAGCATGCGCCTGAGGGACTGAAAGTCAATATGTATGACCCTGACTTGTATCAGCTAAAGAATGAACTGCAGCTTCTCTGGCTTAACAAGGTTCCTCTCTGGTGTATTTTATCACTATTAGCCAGCACGGCCTATTCGTCACTTACAGAGAGTCTCGATACGAGTCTAACTGCCCTTTACTGAGGTTACTGTCTTCAAACACCTCTGGCTTCCGAAGGCCCTGGTGCATATACTGAAAGTGAGTCAAGAAGAGGCAATTATGCAAGAACAGACCTTGTAAATAAAGTTTTATTGAGAAATGCTAGTTTTTTCTTTGACTCGCGACAGTGACTCTCGTACTATGCTTTCCAACAATCTGAGAACAGCATGGCTTACCAGCTGTGGCCTAAAAAAGCAGATCTAAGTAAATCATTAATAAAAATACAGGTATATCCAGCTCGGGCGAGGCCTCCGGAGAGCCTGGGAAACAGACAGCAAGTGTTTCCCAGGAATATTAATCATCCTGGGCGTCACCTCCCCGTCCTGCCCCAGCACAAACCCCACAATTATCAATCTCCCACCGCACGCTAACGGAGCGCTAAATGAAAACAAAGGAGAGATGCTCAGCAACAAAAAGCGATGTGTGTTGCCATCTGATATTTCAATAAGAAGAGCCGTGACAGGTGTGTGTGTGTGTGTGTGAGAGAAGTTCCTTCAGCCTTGAACAGTCTGAGATTCACTCGTCTGATGACTGCTATAAATCCTGAGAGCGAGGGAAGAAGAGTGAGGAAGGGGGAAGACAGATGTGACTGCGCTGCCTCTCAGCATTTGTTCCAAACTGACAGCTTCACTGGAATTTGGACAACAGCAGACACCTGGGGTTTTGAGCTTATGTGTGTCTGTCAGGGGATGCGGGTTGTTACGAGAAAAATAGCATCAAACTGACAACTTAGATGGGAATCAGAAAGAAAAGTTTCTCCTTTGACACAGCGGAGAGAAACTCAGAGGACCACGAAAAGTTCATTTGTTTCAAACAATCTTTCCTCCACTTTGATGCTTGGATTACACTTTCTGCTTCGTTGTGGTTATGTGTGTCTTTACATCTACACTTGTGGAACATACACAATCCCCATGTCGCCCCCGTTATCTTTTCACAACAAAGAACTGACGTGTTTACGCAAATTCATCTCAACACCGCTAATGTCTTTAACGGATTAATGCATGATCGTAAAAATAATAAATATGAAACAAAACCTTAGAAATTCAGTCAAAAACACATCTCAGGAAACAAGCAGTTGTCAGGGCGGTTAGGACAAGCAGTACAAGCTGTCAGATGATGGGACGGGTTGGAATTTTGACTATCAAAGTTAACGGGATATTAATGCAAATTCATTTTAACGCCACTAATTTCTTTAATTAACACATTAACACATTAATGCTACATTTGATATTTCCGTTGTAGCAGTCTTAAAGCAAGAGTGAAGATACTGGTGTCATATGCAACAACTAGTGCAACCAAGTCGTACTAGCTTGTTGCGAAGAATGCTAAATAACACTTGGCTAAATGTTGGTGAGGAAAACCTGTCATGGACATTTTCAAAGGGGTCCCTTGACCTCTGACCTCCAGATATGTGACTGAAAATGGGTTCTATTAGGGGTGGGACGGTACATTTATGGTACAGCAAGGAGGCCAATTTCCAACTTCAATTTAAACATGCATTTCATTTATTTGGTAAAATAAGTCAACAACTGTTTGTCTTAACAACAGCAGACTAACATCAGGAACAAAACTCTTCTTCATAATCACATCTGATGGCTGGACTTCTGATCTAAAAGTGACACTGTGTTATTTAAAATTAATTAATAAATAAAAACAAATCATCAACTAACGGTCAGCATCAGATCAGCAGCACTAGAGCTTTTTAAACCACAGTAACATAAACTAGGCAGCACCATATGAGGAAAATCTGCCCCATGCAATAACACTGTTCAGTACTGAAATGATGATATGACTTGTAATAAATAAACACATATTGAAGTGTGCAAAGTAGCTATACTGATGTCAGCCTGGTTGTTTTTAAATTCAGAACCGGACTAAAATCGAATATTTACATGTCCTCTTTTCCTCCTCTCTCTGCTGATGTGAACCAGCTTTAGTTTACTACTAAGATACATGACAAACTAACCTTAACAGTCAGACTACAGAGCCTACTGCCAGCTTTAGTTTACTAATAAGATACATGACAAACTAACCTTAACAGTCAGACTACAGAGCCTACTGCCAGCTTTAGTTTACTACTAAGATACATGACAAACTAACCTTAACAGTCAGACTACAGAGCCTACTGCCAGCTTTAGTTTACTACAAAGATACATGACAAACAACCAAACACAACTAAAAATTTATTCCCAAATTTATTTTTCTTCTATGATTCATTACAAACTAACCTAAACAGTCAGACTACAGAGTCTACTGCCAGCTTTAGTTTACTACTAAGATACATGACAAACTAACCTAAACAGTCAGACTACAGAGCCTACTGCCAGCTTTAGTTTACTACTAAGATACATGACAAACTAACCTAAACAGTCAGACTACAGAGCCTACTGCCAGCTTTAGTTTACTACTAAGATACACGACAAACTAACCTAAACAGTCAGACTACAGAGTCTACTGCCAGCTTTAGTTTACTACAAAGATACATGACAAACTAACCTAAACAGTCAAACTACAGAGTCTACTGCCAGCTTTAGTTTACTACTAAGATACATGACAAACTAACTTAAACAGTCAGACTACAGAGTCTACTGCCAGCTTTAGTTTCAGCTTGTGTAGCCGACAGTTACATTTCTCCTAAACATTATGAGGATAATATATTAATAACACGGAGGCTCTGTAGTTCGGACCCTTGTCAGTAACAGATCATCATCTCTTCACTGCTACTGTTCCTCCCTTCACAATAAACTTCCTGAACACAAACACTGATCCCTGCTGACTAGAAGGAACTAAAGTCATTTACTTCCACATGTTCAATATTGTGAACTAAAGTGTGGTAACGAGTTAATAGCGTTGGTAGTGTAAGCACAGTGGCAGTGGTTGACAGACATGCACAGTAAAATCTGGTCTGCCCTCGCCGAAACTCACAATGCACAACCTCAGCTTCAGTTACATGGCGCATGTGTTATACTCCATAACTCTATCCGACGGTGTCCCCGCCTCTTTCCATCGGCCATGATTTCTAGTGTGACAATAAATGTGCTGGAAAACAATACACAATCAGCCTCATAACCTATTTTAAATGAACTGAACGGTACATACACAAACTGAACCATGACTAGCGAACCAAATGGTTCAGTTTTTTACCCAAACCGTGCCCACCCCTAGGTTCTATGGGTACCCACGAGTCTCTCCTTTACAGACAAGCCCACATTATGATAATCACATGCAGTTTGGGGCAAATCATAGCCACAGCTCTTGTTGCCTGTTGGGCTGTAGTTTGCCATGTTTTGAAGATTTGAAGATGTTTTTTATGCTAAATGCAGTACCTGTGAGGGCTTCTGGACAATATTTGTTATTGTTTTATGTTGTTAACTGATTTCCAATAACAAATATAGACATACAGTACATTTTCATAAAGCAGCATGTTTGTCCACCCCATGTTGTTAAGAGAATTAAACACTTACAAATACAAATTTAATTTGTAATTTTAAGGTACATTTTGAACAGACAGGAAATGCATGATTATTTGTTGTGAATTGTGATTATTTTGGACAATAATGCGATTAATCATGATTAAATATTTATTGACAGTGCTACAAAGGACACATGGTGCGTTAATTTCTTTTAGTCAACGATAAACACAATTAAATCCTGGTTTAAGCATCCTGGATGCAGGGGGAAGGAGGGTGCTCAGCATCAACAGCTAATCCATATAATCTTATGTTTAAATGAATTAATTCAGGTATCCAGTCGCCAATGTTTACACTGTGTGACTTGGGATTTGTATTGTGTGACATATCCTCTTGATGTAACGTAAACTTCATATATGTCTGGGCTTCATCTGCTTTCATAGTCAGCACCTGGCTCCTGATTTCCTTTGTAATCACAGAGCTGCCACCTCTTTCCTTCTGGTTTACCTGTTTCTTCACACACACGCACACACACACACACACACACACACACACACACACACACACACACACACACACACACACACACACAAAGTATAGTCCTTCACAACATTAATAACACCACCAGTCGTGCATTGCTTTGTGTTGTTCACCACAGATTCCATCAGTTTAAGCCAAAACGAACCATCCACAGTCACTGAGTTTGTTTTAGTCACGACGAGATAAATGCTTTAATCTGCTTATTATTTTGAGGGTTCGCTGATCACCCCTCGCGCTGACAGGAAATGAACGCCCCAACTCTGAAGGGATTACAGCAATAGAAATGCAAGCTTTGTTTTTTAGTGCATATTTGTGTGATGAAGTGCTGCATTAGACTATGATGCCAGTGTGTTTATATGAGGTAAAAAAATATTTAGTTTATAGTATATGTTTTAAAGAGCTCTGAAGTGTACCAAAAAACAAAGTGTGTTTTAGTGTTTGTGTGTATGTACATAGTAGAGCTGGGATGATAAACCTATCTCCCCATTTGATATTGTCAAGATACTTGGGTGCTGATTCAATATTACAGCGATTTTTAAGTATTGTAATTTGATATTGCAAAATTTTTTTTTGTTTTTAATTTTTTAACACTAGACCATGGGAAAAGGTCGAATCATACACTTCTAGGGACTTTTACTTTGGAAAATATATAAATTGATACAATAAAAATGTTTGATTTTCAGCATGTATGTAGACAGAGAGGTCCTGAAGTCAAATACATTAGTCATTGTCAGGTATTATTTATTACATTTTTTTCCAGCAACCAAAAAAATCAAAGAATAAAGGACATTTCCCTCACAAATTAGTGGTATTTTATTTTTAATTTATAAGGGACATGTAATGTTCTATACTTCGGGTGAATATAATCCAATCAATCTTATTTCTATATAGTGTATATATTTGTACAGCTCTCTCAGTTAACACCTTATTTTGAAAACCGGATGTACTCACACGTGTCTACTAACTTTGCAAAGACCGTCTCCAGCTCTCCCATCAGCTCCGTTCTCTTTATACATCCATGGTCAGCTCCATTAGGGCCGTTTGAATGCATTTAACATAAATGTCAGTATATGGGTGCTCTACAGTTGTCGCATCGGCCCATTTGACCACGGCTTGACCGCATTTTACCACAATACGATGACATTTCCTGTCCATGACAGAGTTAGCATTAGCTCTGCTTTTCCTGCAATGTGTGAAACCCAAAGTGTTTCTATACGTTTTCTGCTTTTGCATTTTAGCTCGCGGCAGTTTGTTCCGATAGTGGCTAGAAGGGACCCAGCAAACTGGGGAAACTTGTGAGACGGTAAAGGTTAGGCATTGACCTTGAATGGTTAAGCTTAGGACAGGTCGTCGGGCAACGAGTCTCACGAGAGGTCTTGCAAGTTTTCGCAGATCTCATATCAGATTTTGCAATTTGCTGGCTCCCTTCTAGAAATGACTCTTTTGGTGACAGAAAGGGAACAGATATTATATGTTATTCTGACTACAACAATAAAAGCAGTAACTTCCTTCTACCTCCACATAGACTCAAATTAAGTAAATATATTGTTTCTTACACTAAAAACTATTTCAAAATTGGAAAAATAAAAATCACAATACATTAGTGAATTAATTTTTTTCCCACCCCAGTATGTCCACATAGACAGTTGGATGGGTGTGCATCAGTGTGGTCCATTACGGGTGCTGGGGTGCCAGTCCTCCTCGAATTACAATTGTGAAATACATATTTTCATGAAAAATTATATTTTTTGTTATTGTTGCGTAGTGTGTGTGTTGGTAGTCTCACATATATCATATATTGTTACAGAAACATGCAATGACTAATGAAAAAGCACTGTCTAGAGTCTATGTCTATGTGCCAAAGGTCATACTTTTCTCAGCCTTATGCAGCATGTGTGTAATATGTTTGGATTTTCCTTGTGGCCCCTGTCTGGTTGACACAGAGCGCCAAAAATCACATTGTTTTGGACCAGACTGATGCATTTAACATTAAAATGTATGAAATTTATTCATTCATTCATTCATTTTTGTTTTCCAGTACCAAATTTCATGCCAATCCGTTCAATAGTTAATTTGATTTGGACCAACATGATGGACAGTCTGTCACTGCCATCAGACCACAACCATTAGTGTGGCTAAAAAGTAGCCTAACTGTTACTCATTAACCATATTTATGCTTCCACTATGTTTTGCGGTATTTTCAATAAAGTTTTTCTGCTGACAGCAGCTAGCAGTCGCTGTGGTAGCTGCTGGACTAATATTCAATATCCACTTGTAACAAATGGCATGCTCCAGGTTTTCATGAGAGTTAATGCTCTTTAGTAAGATAAAGCTTCCCTTTATGGCCCCGCTCAGAGGGAATTAAACAGAAGTTAAATTCAATGTAATGAGGGAAATAAAGAATTATCTGCTCTACTACTCTGGCTGTGTTACTGGTAGTGCTTAGACACAACCAAATAAATGCTGTTTATTGAGGGAAAACTGGCTGACAATGCTTGTTCTCTTCCAAATCCTCCATTATTTCTATCTACATGATACTATAAATGAACCTCTTCCCAGTACAAGCGTAACTGACCACTTGCATACAGTTGCAACTACAGTGACGTGCCTTGCTCAAGGATTTATCAAGCGTAGGGATTCACACTTGTGGTCCCTCACTTTCCAACCTACCTCTTCATAAGGCCACAGTTATATCTATCAGAGGCGGGAACAAAAAAATGATTCATGTATGCATCGCAATTTTTTTTACGATTTTGAAATAAACTTTTGAACGATAGAATCGATATACAGTATTTGCTTCATTTGAGTCTGTGCAGAGGTAGAGGGAAGTTATGGCTTTTATTGCTGTAGTCTGAGTAACGTGACATCATATCCACTCTGTTATCAGTCAACCAAAACAAACCACAGTGAGCCGAAACACAAAAGTAGAAAACAATGGAAGAGCTGCATGGTTACGATAACCATCCTCACATGCTAATACTGTAATGGACAGCAAATGTTATCATATAACAGTAATGTGCACCCAAGCCAGCCGTTACTCACATCTCCGTGGTAAAAGCTGTATATACAAAATACACTGAGTATATGGAAATAAGATTGATTGCATTATATTCACCAGAAGTATAAAACATTATTGTCTCTTACAAATTAAAAATAAAGTACCACTAATTTGTGAGGCAAATATCTTCATTGTTAAAGGTTTGGGTTGCTGGATATTTTTTTTATAAATAATGCCTGACATTGACTGATATTTTTTACTTCAGGACATCTCCGACTACATAATGCTGAAAATTAAACATTTTAACTGTATCAATTTAGATTGAGTAAATGTTCCTGGAAGTGTATGATTCAACTTTTTCCCATGGTCGGGTGTTAAAAAAGTTAACAATAATCACAATAAATTGTAATATTGATACCACAATGCTTGTAGAATCACATTATCTAAAAATCATAATATATATTGAATCGGCCCCCAAGTACTGTGATAGTATGGAATCGGGAGGTAAGTGAATGATCCCAGCCTTAACATCCATGTGTGTGTTTTTACCCTCCATCCTGCATCCCGGTCCCATGCAGGGCTGGAAATCTTGAGTGTGGGGACACGGCACGCTGAGGTCCAGCTGGGCCTTCAGCATCCTCTGCCTCATCCTGCGGCCTTTATCACATGTAGCACTACTACAGGCTGACCAGGGAGACCAGCCTGAGTAGATGCACGTCTCTGGTGTGTCATCTAAGAGAGGAATGCACAGGGATGTTTTGTGAATGCAGGAGATACCAACGAAAAACAGAGATATTTTAATGTTTTCACTGTGCTCATTCAGTGATTGACTGGTATCATGTGGTCATCGTTGCCACTACAGCAACTGATCTGATTTATCACAGTGAGATGAAGGTTGGGGGCCTGGTCTGCCACTGATTATTTAACATCGTATCCAAAGGTGATTACTGCAAGTGCTGGACCACAAGAGGCCACAGAGTGACATGTGAGGGGGAGAGGAAGGATGGAGTTGGAGAGGAAGAGACGATTTGTGGATGTCTTGCCCAATTATCAGTGGTAGCAGAGCTACAAGAAGTATAGCAGGGGTACTGTTTCAATTAAAAGTGCTCTCTCGGGGGTTTGTAGAGGCAGAGAAAATGAGAGGAGAGGCGAGAGAGAATATACCGTTAGGCCTCAGGGACAAACCTGAGTGGGTCCAATTGTCTGGGATAACGTGTAATGACAGAGGAGAATGAGGGAACAAAGGATCTAGAGACGCAGAGAGGAAGGTAAGAGGAGAGTCGGGCTGATGTGTAAGTGAAAAGGGGATCAGCCTCGTCTCCTTAGTGTCATCGCACACAGAGAAGAGGAGAAATGAGGGAGAAAGAGAAGACGGGTGGAGTCAGAGAGGAAGAAAAAGGAGGAGGGAAAGAAGCAAATGGTCTATGACTGACTGAGGAAGGCATTTATTAGGTGGCGGGAGGTTCTTGTTAAGAATTCTGCAGCGTGGGCAAAATACTGTACCCTACCCAAGGCCACTAAAAATAAGCACAAAGCATCCATGTACAACACAAACACCATCATGTGCTGACTGGTGTGTCTTGTTTAGCCTGTAAACAGGTTCATGAGGACGTAAGGAACCAGCCCAGTCATTAACAAGGACGTAAGGAACCAGCCCAGTTGTTAATGAGGACATAAGGAACCAGCCCAGTCATTAACAAGGACGTAAGGAACCAGCCCAGTTGTTAATGAGGACATAAGGAACCAGCCCAGTCATTAACAAGGACGTAAGGAACCAGCCCAGTTGTTAATGAGGACATAAGGAACCAGCCCAGTCATTAATAAGGACATAAGGAACCAGCCCAGTTGTTAATGAGGACATAAGGAACCAGCACAGTCATTAACAAGGATGTAAGGAACCAGCCCAGTCGGTAATGAGGACATAAGGAACCAGCCCACTCATTAACAAGGACGTAAGGAACCAGCCCAGTTGTTAATGAAGACGTAAGGAACCAGCCCAGTTATTAATAAGGATGTAAGGAACTAGCCCAGTCGTTAATGAGGACATAAGGAACCACCCCAGTCATTACTAAGGATGTAAGGAACTAGCCCAGTCGTTAATGAGGATGTAAGGAACCAGCCCAGCCATTAAAAATGACGTAAAGAACTAGCCTAGCCATTAACAAGAATGTAAGGAGCTAGCCCAGCCATTAACGAGGATGTAAGGAACCAGCCAAGTCCTTACCGAGGCTGTAAGGAACCAGCCCAGTCGTTAACAAGGATGTAAGGAACCAGCCCAGCAGTTAACGAGAATGTAAGGAACCAGCCCAGTTGTTAATGAGGACATAAGGAACCAGCCCAGTCATTAATAAGGATGTAAGGAACTAGCCCAGTTGTTAACGAGGATGTAAGGAACCAGCCCAGTCGTTAACGAGGATGTAAGGAACCAGCCCAGTCGTTAAAAATGACGTAAAGAACTAGCCTAGCCATGAACAAAAATGTAAGGAACTAGCCCAGCCGTTAATGAGGATGTAAGGAACCAACCCAGTCGTTAACAAGGACGTACGGAACCGGCCCAGGCATTAACAATGACATAGAGAACCAGCCCAGCAGTTAACGAGAATGTAAGGAACCAGCCCAGTTGTTAATGAGGGCGTAAGGAACCAGCCCAGTCATTAATAAGGATGTAAGGAACCAGCCCAGTTGTTAATGAGGACATAAGGAACTATCCCAGTCGTTAACGAGGATGTAAGGAACCAGCCCAGTCATTAAAAATGACGTAAAGAACTAGCCTAGCCATCAACAAGAATGTAAGGAACTAGCACAGCCGTTAATGAGGATGTAAGGAACCAGCCAAGTCGTTACCAAGGATGTAAGGAACCAGCCCAGTCATTAACAAGGACGTAAGGAACCAGCCCAGTTGTTAATGAGGACATAAGGAACCAGCCCAGTCATTAACAAGGACGTAAGGAACCAGCCCAGTTGTTAATGAGGACATAAGGAACCAGCCCAGTCATTAACAAGGACGTAAGGAACCAGCCCAGTTGTTAATGAGGACATAAGGAACCAGCCCAGTCATTAATAAGGACATAAGGAACCAGCCCAGTTGTTAATGAGGACATAAGGAACCAGCCCAGTCATTAACAAGGATGTAAGGAACCAGCCCAGTCGGTAATGAGGACATAAGGAACCAGCCCACTCATTAACAAGGACGTCAGGAACCAGCCCAGTTGTTAATGAAGACGTAAGGAACCAGCCCAGTTATTAATAAGGATGTAAGGAACTAGCCCAGTCGTTAATGAGGACATAAGGAACCACCCCAGTCATTACTAAGGATGTAAGGAACTAGCCCAGTCGTTAATGAGGATGTAAGGAACCAGCCCAGCCATTAAAAATGACGTAAAGAACTAGCCTAGCCATTAACAAGAATGTAAGGAGCTAGCCCAGCCATTAACGAGGATGTAAGGAACCAGCCAAGTCCTTACCGAGGCTGTAAGGAACCAGCCCAGTCGTTAACAAGGATGTAAGGAACCAGCCCAGCAGTTAACGAGAATGTAAGGAACCAGCCCAGTTGTTAATGAGGACATAAGGAACCAGCCCAGTCATTAATAAGGATGTAAGGAACTAGCCCAGTTGTTAACGAGGATGTAAGGAACCAGCCCAGTCGTTAACGAGGATGTAAGGAACCTAGCCCAGTCGTTAAAAATGACGTAAAGAACTAGCCTAGCCATTAACAAAAATGTAAGGAACTAGCCCAGCCGTTAATGAGGATGTAAGGAACCAACCCAGTCGTTAACAAGGACGTACGGAACCGGCCCAGGCATTAACAATGACATAGAGAACCAGCCCAGCAGTTAACGAGAATGTAAGGAACCAGCCCAGTTGTTAATGAGGGCGTAAGGAACCAGCCCAGTCATTAATAAGGATGTAAGGAACCAGCCCAGTTGTTAATGAGGACATAAGGAACTATCCCAGTCGTTAACGAGTGATGTAAGGAACCAGCCCAGTCATTAAAAATGACGTAAAGAACTAGCCTAGCCATCAACAAGAATGTAAGGAACTAGCACAGCCGTTAATGAGGATGTAAGGAACCAGCCAAGTCGTTACCAAGGATGTAAGGAACCAGCCCAGTCATTAACAAGGACGTAAGGAACCAGCCCAGTTGTTAATTAGGACATAAGGAACCAGCCCAGTCATTAACAAGGACGTAAGGAACCAGCCCAGTTGTTAATGAGGACATAAGGAACCAGCCCAGTCATTAACAAGGACGTAAGGAACCAGCCCAGTTGTTAATGAGGACATAAGGAACCAGCCCAGTCATTAATAAGGACATAAGGAACCAGCCCAGTTGTTAATGAGGACATAAGGAACCAGCCCAGTCATTAACAAGGATGTAAGGAACCAGCCCAGTCGGTAATGAGGACATAAGGAACCAGCCCACTCATTAACAAGGACGTCAGGAACCAGCCCAGTTGTTAATGAAGACGTAAGGAACCAGCCCAGTTATTAATAAGGATGTAAGGAACTAGCCCAGTCGTTAATGAGGACATAAGGAACCACCCCAGTCATTACTAAGGATGTAAGGAACTAGCCCAGTCGTTAATGAGGATGTAAGGAACCAGCCCAGCCATTAAAAATGACGTAAAGAACTAGCCTAGCCATTAACAAGAATGTAAGGAGCTAGCCCAGCCATTAACGAGGATGTAAGGAACCAGCCAAGTCCTTACCGAGGCTGTAAGGAACCAGCCCAGTCGTTAACAAGGATGTAAGGAACCAGCCCAGCAGTTAACGAGAATGTAAGGAACCAGCCCAGTTGTTAATGAGGACATAAGGAACCAGCCCAGTCATTAATAAGGATGTAAGGAACTAGCCCAGTTGTTAACGAGGATGTAAGGAACCAGCCCAGTCGTTAACGAGGATGTAAGGAACCAGCCCAGTCGTTAAAAATGACGTAAAGAACTAGCCTAGCCATTAACAAAAATGTAAGGAACTAGCCCAGCCGTTAATGAGGATGTAAGGAACCAACCCAGCCGTTAACAAGGACGTACGGAACCGGCCCAGGCATTAACAATGACATAGAGAACCAGCCCAGCAGTTAACGAGAATGTAAGGAACCAGCCCAGTTGTTAATGAGGGCGTAAGGAACCAGCCCAGTCATTAATAAGGATGTAAGGAACCAGCCCAGTTGTTAATGAGGACATAAGGAACCCCGCCTTGGGAAACCTAAATAAGAACACCTATTATCCCAGTCGTTAACGAGGATGTAAGGAACCAGCCCAGTCATTAAAAATGACGTAAAGAACTAGCCTAGCCATCAACAAGAATGTAAGGAACTAGCACAGCCGTTAATGAGGATGTAAGGAACCAGCCAAGTCGTTACCAAGGATGTAAGGAACCAGCCCATTCATTAACAAGGACGTAAGGAACCAGCCCAGTCGTTAATAAGGACATAAGGTACCAGCCCAGTCATTAATAAGGATCTAAGGAACTAGCCCAGTCGTTAACGAGGATGTAAGGAACCAGCCCAGTCATTCGCCAGGAAAAAAATGTTGGCATGTCTATAGACCAGTGACACCTTCAATGTTGACGTTTTTGCATTCGGTCGGAGCAAGTGATGTGTTTAAATAGTGAAAAGAAACACACCAGGTGGGTGGGGACGGGAGGTGGACGGATCAACAAACACAAGGCTTTCATCCAGGAGGCTGCTGTTTGTGTCCCACACATCATATTACCATCAGCTGTTCGCTCATGTCCTGTGTTCACAAAGTTCAGAGTCATTTTCACTGTACAAGCGTAGAAGTTTTAAACCCATCCATGTAGTACTTTCCTAAACTTAACCATAGTGGCGTTGTTACATTACGTTGTTACATTACATTGTTACATTACATTGTTATGTTATGTTGTTACGTTATGTTGTTACTTTATGTGGTTACATTACATGGTTATGTTATGTTGTTACGTTATGTTGTTACTTTATGTGGTTACATTACATGGTTATGTTACATGGTTAAGTTACGTTGTTACGTTATGTTGTTACTTTATCTGGTTACGTTATGTTATGTTGTTACGTTATGTTGTTACTTTATGTGGTTACGTTGTTACGTTATGTTGTTACTTTATCTGGTTACGTTGTTATGTTATGTTGTTACGTTATGTTGTTACTTTATGTGGTTACGTTTCATGGTTACATTACATTGTTACGTTACGTTGTTATGTTGCGTTGTTATATTATGTTGTTACGTTATGTTGTTACGTTACGTGGTTACGTTTCGTGGTTACATTATGTTATTATGTTATGTTACTACGTTACATGGTTATGTATGTGTTAATGTTACGTTGTTATGTTATGTTTTTATGTTATGTTGTTACTTTATGTGGTTATGTTACGTTGTTATGTTATGCGGTTACATTACATTGTTACATTACGTTGTTACATTATTTGAACACAAACCATGATCTTTTTTCAAATCTTAACCAGGTAGTTTTGTTTCCTAACCTTAACCAAGCATTTCATATGTTAACCACGTGGCATTGCGTTTCTGTAAGCGTGATACAAGGCTGATATAAAACCTATTTATTAGGGGTGTCAGAGTTAACAAGATAATAACTAAGAATTTCTTTAATGCATTCATTTAACTTGGGCATATTTTTTTATGCTAAATGCAGTACTTGTGAGGGTTTCTGGACATAATTTGTCATTGTTTTGTGTTGTTAATTAATTCCAATAATAAATATACACATACATTTGCATAAAGCAGCATATTTGCCTACTCCAATGTTGATAGGAGTGTTAAATACTTGACAAACCTCCCTTTAAGGTATATTTTGAACAGTGTGTAATTAATTTGCGATTAATCATTATATGGACAACCATTCAATTAATCGTGATTAAATATTAATATTGCCTATAAGCCCTATAAAAAACATGAACAGAACAAAATGTATTTGTTAACAAATTAGTTGTAGATTATGTCATTTTAGGTGACAAGGTTACATAAATCCTAAATGCTTTTGTTTCATTGTGGTCTCTCTCTGTTTATCCTGAGAGGAAATTGTGGTTATTTACTACATTACAGATAAAACTCTCAGGTAGCAGCCCCAAACAGGTTTCAGACGCAGTCCTGCTGAAACATCATTGTCCAGAGTGACAAGATCTGAGATGCACCACAGAATCTAAAGTATGTTTGATAGAGACAGGACACCCACCCTCCCTCTGTCTCCGACTACCTGACCTCAGCCCATCTGAGACGCTACGTAAACCGGCTGTGTCTGTAACGAGCCATGGGTGTGTCATGGAGCATCACAATCCCCAAAGTATCTGCTCAGTCTGTAAGTGGACAGTTAAAGTGAATGTTTCGCAAACACACGCTGAATTGAAGAGTTCAAAGAACCGAAAGGAATGCAATATCGTATAATGGCAAGGTCTGAATAAAACACTCCATTAAGCCCTTAAAGCTTCAGCAGGCAACAAGTTTTTGGCATGTTTGGGCAAAACTCAACAATAACCTTTCAGCATATTAGAATTTAAAAAACTAGACTCCTGCACCTCCTCATGGCTCTGTTTTCAGGCTTTAAAAAATCTAGCCCCTGACGAAAGACTTTGACCAATCACAGGTCATTTCAGAGAAAGTGTTCCTATTGGCTGTGCTCCAGTTGGTGGGCGGTGCTTCGTATTTCCTCAACTGATGTCAACAAGGCTGTCAGGCCTCAAACTTTCTCATTTTACAGATAAACAGCAACTACAAGATGCTTCTGAAAACATTGAGGAGAGAAATTGTCATTACAACAACAACAACAGTAACAGAACATTGATCATATTTGATCAGCGCTGCCTAGATCAGCTCCGACTGGCTGTTTTTGCCCAGTCTGTGAAATCCTGCAGATGCCATTCGGAGCACTGGAGGACACCAGAGGACACCAGAGGACACCAGAGGAGCATGATTTTATTCAGCTTACCTGTCTCATGCACTACTGCCACTGTCACAGGACAGAGTGACCATTTTCTAAGAAAAAAACCCCACTTTAAAATCATATTTGCTCTATTTCTACCCACTGGTGCTTTTTAGAATACCCACTTTATCTTCTTCTCTTTGGTATCCTCCTGTGTGTGTGTTTGTGTGCATTTACTCTACCTTCCTCCTTCTCCTCTTGTCCAATATCCGCAACAATGTCATCTATGGTGTCTGGGACCACGTTACACTGCTCTCCCTGCAAAACACAAACACAAACACACACTAAAGCTTCTGACAAAATGAAACTTTGAGCATAAAACTGTCTACATTACATTGTTATCTCATATAGATCAGCATTGGCTGTGTGCAGTACATGACAATGGTATTGCATGTGTTTTGTGTGTTCTGTCAACATGGTTATGGTCGGGCTGAGCAATTTGAGAGACCGTAATTGCAGTTTTTCTGTTATCATGCCATTGTTCCATTATTCTGAAATCCCTATAGTCCAAAAAATGTCCCATTGGACTGAAAGCCCATTTGTTGGACAGCCAGTTATCCCCCTTGTTCCAAAGGCACAGTGCTCCAAAAATACAAACTCTCCCTGCACCACACAAAGCGCACAGATAATTATTATGCAGAACGACGAATCACTGGACTGATCACAATATTTTTTTCCTAGCATGGTGAAGAGATGAGGTGACCCACAAATGCATGATCTTTACAAGTTGGACATCATTGTGAAGGTAAATAAACTTTCCAACGATGTAAAATCCAATGCTAATTAGCACTGTAACAACAGAGAAATAATCCACCAAACTCAAATTTCCAAACATTTATATCCTGAACATGCATAACTGCTGCAGCTCCTTTTACATACTACATTGTACCTTCCTAGCGATGCGTTCCACCACCAGCTTGGCTACAGGGGTAATTGCCCCTCCCTCTGGGTCATAGAACGGGCTCTGGGGATGGTCCAAACTGGTCAAGGGTCGGATCTTCTCCTGAGGAATGGTGGGCTTATTGGGTGACTGAAAGAAGAGGGTAAGTGAGCAAATTTGATGTTAGGTACAGTATTCAAAAGTTGAACTGCTACAAATATCATTTTTATATTAATAATGCACTAATAGGTGCTGCTTATAGTGACTCATTGTTTTAGTTGTACAGTCTGCAACTTTATGTGTTTGGTTCAGTTTGACTGCTCTCGTGAGCATAGAGTGCTACAGGAATGAGTCCTAAAACTTGGACATGAGCTAGTATTTTAGCACTTCCGGTTCCCTCATCTCAAAGTCAATG
Organism: Pterois miles; assembly: GCA_947000775.1. NCBI lineage: Eukaryota > Metazoa > Chordata > Actinopteri > Perciformes > Scorpaenidae > Pterois > Pterois miles. Next base: position 19,973,984 of record CAMQGK010000144.1, on the reverse strand, counting down.
TTTTTTTTTTTTTTTTTTTTTTTGTTTTTTAATAGGTTTTCAGTTAGATTCCTGAAATAAGGTCTGTGGTTAACACAAGCTTAAGGGACTTTAATGTTTTTTTCTACGACATAAAATGCATCAATAATTATCCCACTTGTGAATTTTGAAGCCTTTATGTGTCTTTATGTGGCAGTTGTTAACAAGTGGCTAAATGAAACTACTAAATGTCAGCTCAAAGCTCATTTATAGCCTAATGTTAGCTTTTTACTTCTAGTGTTTGCATTCACAGTTAAAAATCCATTAAAGTGTTTTTTGTGAAGATGATCATTTGTGAAGATTATCTTGCTGAACAAAATGTGTATCATGAACGTGTGTTTGCCACAGAGTTAATTTTCTGCAATTATCCAAAACTACAGTTATTGAGTAAATAGTGGACTCAAACATGACTCCAAATGAATGCTGTGTTAATGTTTCTCTATGTCTGCTTAATAAAAAAAAGCCACTGTTTTCTAACATAGTCGTCATAGCAGCTTTTTACTATAAGGTGATAACATTCACTTCATGCAGCCTAAAGTATCTTATACATATACAAAAGAGCTGATGCCTCTGAACACTCTGAGCCTCCAGTGACCTTCCTGGAAAGAAAGAAATATATTCATCACCTTATGTAGACTTGTCTGTTTGCAATGTGACTGGTGAATGAACTCTGACAGCTCTTTAACAGGGGACAATGGACATACGTGAATAAGATGCTAGAGGATCAGGTCACAATTTGAAGGGGAACTATTCCCACCCTCCCATATTAGCATTGTGCAAATCAGGCAATGGTTGGTGTCCTAGAGGAAAACATCTGCTCTTTTACTGTATACTGAGCATCAAATACACCTGAGGGAAGGCAATCTGAGCCTTCCACTGAGCAACGGCAAGAGTAATCAAAGTTAAACAGCGCAAATTCAGGACATGGGAATTATTTGTGGGACAAGAATACTAATCCAATAGCAGCATAAAGTGCCTGCATGTCTGTGAAACAGGCTTTTAAAAAGCCAACAAAGTGATTTCTCTTGAGGGAATGAACAGTGGAGCAGCAGTAATTTACGCATACAAACTGGAATGAATAAAAACTAATAGCGCTATAATAGTTGCATTGATTTTATAACCTAGTCTGACCCAAACAGGTGAGGTAGGTAGGTGTCGAATCGAGTCCTGAACGAATCACCTACAGCCGCTGCTTCTCCCATAAGTCATGTGGTTCTGTTTGATCTCACTGTGCATCATTTATAACCATTTTAACATCCCTTTAATAAGTGATCCATGGTGTTGTTTTCAGGGATATTTGAGAGCATGTGTGTCCATGTAATGAAAAAAAAACCCTCTACAGAGTGAAAAGATAAAAGCATGTGATGAACATGAATCATTCTCTTTGTTCTTACAGGTTAATTCAGTGTTGTTTCAAACCAACTTTGGATTTAACATATGCAGGAGCACTGAATAAGATAAAAGGAAGACATCCAGGAAGAAAGTATTAGAAGAGATATCGCAGGAACATCCTCATCTACAGCACTGTAACTGCAGTGTGGAGGATTCCTTTTGTAGTTACACGTTCACTTAAAGTTTTCTTCTTTGGTTCAAGATCTAACGTGCCATGAGACCAAACAGAGGACATCCATCATTTGTTGGAGTCACTGCGAGCTAAAAATTTACTTGTAATGCCTGCAAACAGAGAGAAACTTTCAAGATTTTGCTTTGTGCAAAGTTGAACAAGCGGGGGTCAGTGGAAGACGTACTTCCACATCTCCGTCTGTAGGTGGCAGCGATTTAATGTCTGCTGTGCAGCAGGATGCATACATTATCTGATGGAAAAATACACATTGAGTTTTGAGGGGAACACTTCTCTGAGTATTATCACCTTGAAAACTGAGGTTTAAAAGCTTTTCCAGAACCAAGGGAAAGGTCCAAGCACAGCAGAATTACATAGTTGTGTTATACTCTCTGTATTTTATACAAAAATTAATCAACAAAACATACGAAACAACAGCTCACAAATCGCCAATTTACTTCAGTCTGAAGGGGAATAAATACTGCTGCTGGTTTTGAATTTGTTTAGTACTATGCTAACTGCCTTAATTATTATCCCTATGATCACAGTATTTTATTACTTTGAATACACATACACGTATGGACAACATGAAAATAGTGCCAGTGTGGGTCAGACGGGGAAGGAGGATGGCAAGCAGTTTTAACATTTAATAGCTAAACAAGATATTCATTAGCGGTATCTGCAACGTCATTTTGCCAAGTCACAACTCTAAGATATCTGTAATTCTCTTTCGACAAGACTGTCTCTAAAATTTTTTACCCATTCATGTGTATGGGATTTTGTCATTAAGGATAACCATAATTCAATTGCAGATATCCACAATGTGAATTACAGATATCAGTTATCAGTTATGACTAGTCGTAAGTCCAGTTTCTGATATCTACTATTTAATTCTGACCAGTCAGATTTCCAGTTGAAGACATCTGTAATTCCCCTCAATTCACGATATCTATATTGTCCTGAAATTAAATTTTGAACAACCAGAGTGACGTTGTAGATATTTCAAACTGGAGTTTGGGATAGTAATAATCTAACTGTGGATATCTATTATTAAATTATAGAGCTCTTGAAGTGAAATTTGATTAGAAATATCTCATTTGGAGATATATTTAACTGACATTCTCCTAAGTCAAAACATAATTACAGATATCAAGGATTAGAGCTCTGACTAGACAAAATGTCATTGCAGAGATCTGTAATTATGTCAGAAACAAGAGAGAAGCTATTCAAACACACTATGGCGCTGGGCTGGAACCGTATGTTTGTCCGGAGACAATAAATCCACAATAGTCTGTAAATTTCATCACAATTCGACAAAAAAAAAAAAAAAAAAAAAAAAAAAACCTTGATGATGAGCTCTTTCTATGTCATGGCGGATCCACAGCGGTCCCTGACCACTCGTCCCACATTCGGCTGGACGTAGAGACCAATGTGATGCGTCCAGCTCAGAGGACGGCTTGTTTTCATTAAAGTTAGGTTGTAGCTCATTGTCTACCTTACTTCGGTTAAAAAGAGAGCCATTGTTATTGATCCAGGAACTATGAATCTGTGAATATCTTTCCAACTTTACCAACCTATCCAAGTAAAATCTTCTGCTAACACTGTTCAGACGCTGTGTTGGGCCGATATCCAATGGGAAGACTTGATGAGCAACGTCATGCGCAACCGTTCTGACTAGTCATAATGTAATCAGGATGGGTCAAAATGCAGTTGCGGATATCTCTAATATTAAGTCTGGATAGTCACATTTATCTGTTATATGTTAAAATGGTTTTCCATAAACTGATAAAAGGTTAGCAGACCAGATGCATCCACATTAAAAAGTAATAAAAGCCCAATAGAAAAAGGTCTGGTTTTATGTTGGAGAAGTTTTTGAAAGGTATTTTACATCTCCTTTCAGCAGGACACGCTCCTTGTTTATTCATGAGGAAACTATAAATAAAGTGTTGTAGTCTCCAAACAGTACGCGAATATGGATGAGCACCTTTCAAGGATGAGGAAAACTAAAGAAGTACTTTGTCACAGTAACAGACAGGCAGATGTTAAGTGTACTGTGACGGTTTGAAATAAATGTTGTTTGATGCCAACAGCTACCAACTGTCAGCTTTCACTGTAACAACAGCTTTATCTCTAACAATTAGACTACATGAGTACTCCTTTAAATAAGACACAGTCAACATACTGTATGTCTCTAATACACAGTGTGGTACAGTGTTCACTAATGTAACATACTGGCTTTTTGGAGGTCTTTTCTCTTTTATGGCGAAGTGTGGCCAACTCAACACAACTAGACGTGGTTGGAGGTTTGTGGTCATGCACACGCTAGTTATAGCATCTGGTCAGCTAAATATTTTGTATTCTAGCTGACATAAGTTAGCAAGAGTTGATATATTAGATACATTAATACATCTAATATATATCTATATAATATATCTAATATATGTAATATATCTCTACAGTCAGTAGAGAGCTAACAAAGATGGACTTGACAGATGGACCCTGTTCTGCGGCGACAGACTACAGGACTCTGGTGGGACAAAGGGAGGAAGACTATATTTTCAATGGTGATGCTTGGTTGACGGACAATCCCTGATAGTGGATTTTTACTGTTCTTATGCCGGCCATAATATCTGACCTGAGCAATTCACCAGTGTTTTTGTTGCTGCTATTTCCATTAAAAAATCTACAGGAATGCACTGCTGTTTTGGTTTTGTTATTCTTGTGTAGAATAAATGGGCTGCAACGACACTTAAAATGACGATAGATGAATCTTGAACCTTGACATCCCTCTTTCATCGTTATTACAGCCAATTGTCCAGTGGTCCTCCATGATGACAACAGGTTTAGTAGGTCATGATGCAACTGCAAGCCTCTACTGGATGTTTCACCTCTCAGGTGTCTCAGATACCTTTGAACTAACCAGTGCAATAAGGACAGAATACCTCATATGTGACACCATTGTCAGTGCCTGCATCCCAGGGAATGAGGTCTGTCTCCAGCCTCTGGACCCAGCCACACTCCTTGGTACAGAGGTCCTCTCCTGACAACCCCACATTCCAGTCTGGGCTGGGACCGAGCATGGTGAGGAAGGACATCAGGTGACGGGTCCGGTCCACAGAAAACTCTGCTGATGGAGCTGCTCGCCTGGTGACACAGATAGGTAAAAATAAAAAATAAGTATGAGGTCTTGTTCTCGAGTGTGGGTAAAAGACAGGAGGCTCAGAAACCTGCCGGGAGCTCGGAGTAGAGCCGCTGCTCTCGTCTAAAGAGGCCAACTGAGGTAGTTCGGGCATCTGATCTGGATGCCCCCTGGACGCCTCCTTTTAGAGGTCTTCTGAGTATTTCCAACTTGTAAGAGGCACTGGGGTAGACCCAGATCACACTAGAGAGGTTATACTGTATGTCTTGTCTAGCCTTGGAACACCAGGCTCTGGATGGATGGATAGATGGATGGATGGACGGATGGATGGATATCCAGATAATTAAATTCCATTTCAAATATGATTTTAATGAGACAGCCCTGAGTATGTTTTGCACATTACTTGCAGAATGACCAGCTCTGATGTCAAGACCTCTGACTCCAGTTAGACTCCGCTAATTGCTGTATAATTGAAACTGTGAAATATCCAATTAGTGGAAGAAAATAGCTCATAATGACATATTCTCTCTGAATGTCTAAAATCTGCTAAAAATATTCAAAGATAATAATAGGGTAATTTGAAGCTTCTCTATGAAAACAGTCCTTGCTATCTTAATTATCACGTCTTAACCAAGACGTAAGTGCAAACACAACTGTTCTAGAAGAACTTGACAACTTTGAATGCAAAACTGAACAAAATTACCTCATATTTCATGTGAGCGCGTGACTGTGTGTGTGCGTGCGTGAATGTTCTCATTAGTAAAAATAATAGTGGCACCATATATCGCAAATGACAGACGACGCTAGGAGGGCTAATTAAACAGATGTTTGGTGCAAGATACAGCATATTAGTGTGTGTGTGTCCATGCTCATGCAGTGCTGATGGCTAGAGATTTGATAAGTTTCTAATTGCTCTTGAACTACTTCCAAAGAGTACACAGGATGCCGGAGTGCGTGACAATTCAGACGAGTCAGCCTGGCTTTTAAGAGTTGCATTAAGGAACGAATCATAAAACAATTAAGAGTATTTTTTCATGCATACAGTACAATACAATCGCACCTAGATCTCGGTTATATTAAATAGTTCAGAGTGTGTCATAAATGGAAAGTTTTTCCAACCTTTAAATACTTGCTAATTAAGAATTTGAGGCTCATAATGACAATTAGGTCTCGGTGATTCATGGAAAGGTCACATTATCAAAGATTTCTGCAGCAAAGAAACACAATACGTGTCTCACACTATTTCTGTTGATCATGCAGCATGTCCTAGATTATGTAGATGTAGTATTTGTAATATAATGTAATATACGGATCACTGAACAAGAATTCTGTATATCTTTGTTTACTTCAAAGCAAACACATTATGTTACGCTTTAGAAAACAAGAAAAATCTAGGCTTGAAGGTAAGCTCAGGCAGCTTCTCAACAGATGTAAAATCACATACTGTTGTGGGAATCCAGAATATCATCTGTTCACGAACAGAGAAAAGTCAGCATTGTTTTTATCTTGACTACCAGACCCAACACTATACAATTTTCTCAACCTACAGAGAAGCATGTAATCCTTCAGCTGAAGTTAAAACACCAGAAACATACAGTATAATGGATTCTGTAATGCACAATCCTGCTGAAAACATGATGAATAAATGATAAAGGCATCCATCAAGAGCTCCAGCGCAGACGACAGGTTCATGGTCAACTTGATGTAAAATGTAATAACCTCCACTGGTTAGAGAGAAAGGATTTAAAGTCAAATTGAAATTCAAACTCCCCTTACGTTTTTTGTAAGTAAATATTAGTGCAGCATCAACATATTTGTGTATATTTGTGGAAACAGTGTCTATATTTCATGCCTCTTGGTAGGTGTTTGCCATGGTTGCATTTACTGAAACTGAACGTCAATACAGGAAATATTTTTCCATTTTTCAAAAAGCCCACATTGCATTTTTTATCTGTTCAAAATGTACCTTAAAGGGAGATTTGTCAAGTATTTAATACTCTCACCAACATGGGTGTGGACAAATATGCTGATTCATGCAAATTTATGGATATATTTATTATTAAACACAAATCAAATGACTACATAGCAATAGGGGAGATTCGTGGGTACCCATAGAGCCCATTTTAATTCACACATCTGGAGGTCAGAGGCCAAAGGACCCCTTTGAAAATGGCCTTGGCGGTTTTTCCTCGCCACAATTTAGGGTAAGTTTGGAGTGTAATTTAACCTCCTTCGTGACAAGCTAGTATGACACGGTTGGTACCAATGGATTCCTTCGGCTTTCTAGTTTCACATGATTCCAGTAACTGAGCACGTTGTGTTAATGCGATAAAGAAATTAGTGCTGATAAAATTAATATGCATTAGCCCATTATCGCTGGTTGAAAAATATTAATTTAGAGGCTTTTCCAAACAAACATTGATAAAAAGTATGTGATTAATTACAATAATTTCATTAATCAATCAGCATATCATTAACTTAAAAGGGTAATCAATTGACAGCCCTAGATATAACAAACTATTTTAGTGCCTGTCTATAAACACAGTGTGACTAAATACAACAAGCACCAAGGATATAGAGCAATGATTTCTGTTCAAGGTGGGCTTTACTCTTTCAATTTTTTTTTTAATTTTAATTGAATTGAATTTTAATTTTCAATGAGATCTCTAACAAAAGTACCTTTTCCCTTTAGTGAACGTGACATTGAGTGATACTTACAGGTTGAGCGGCTGCCACGCTGGCCACTGAGCCTTAGTCTTAATGACAGTCAGCACTTCATCTCCCTGCGAAGAGAAAGAGAGATACACTACATAAAGCAATTTGTCAAAAAAAGGATGACCATAAAGGGAGAACAGAAAGACATCGACAGAGAAAAGGCCAAAATTGACAAATTGACATGACTGAGGGTGAGTACTCTCATCCAAAGACACTTCACTTTTGAACGGCTTAAGAGCCTCTTATCAGTCTCTCATCAGGACAAAATGGCTCTGTGCTGTATGATAATAGTTATTCTAGTGGGGAACTGCACTCTGCACAGCACCCGCCACGCTGTTTAGTCTCTCTGTAGCCTTACGGACACTTTATAGACAGCACAACACATTATCTATCATAATGCATCAGACGTAATTATTCAGCCAAAAGCGGGAGGGCAAATGATGGATTTAGTGTGGCACTGCAGCTGATTAGAACACAATTGGAAAGTCCATATGTGCCCTTTCTGGTCTAATAAGAGCTTTTATTGTGTTCTCTCCACTTCCCCATTGTTTTTTTTCTCCAAACACACAAACACACACAGCAGCTTCAGGTTGGGATATGCCCCCTAAAAAGTCCTTTTTTTCTGGTTGACTGAAGGTTCCACAGTCGTCTTGAAAGCCTCCCCTCTTCCCTGGGGCGCTGTGGAGGAAACGTGTGTGTGTGTGTGTGTGTGTGTGTGTGTGTGTGTGTGTGTGTGCGGGTGTGGATGAAAACAAGTTTACAAGTCAGTGGCCATCCTTCTCTTCACAGCAGCCCGGGGCTCGGCGGTCTCTCTGGCCTCACTCCATCCTCTCACAAACACAAAAACACACACACACACAAACACAGATGAACACACACAGGCAAGCATGTATATCAATTTAGACAGTCAGAAACACACAAGCTGGCATGGAGTCAAGAAACAGACACATACTGTGTATAGAAGAACCAATGAGCAACGGGTGAATATCCAGACAGGTAGGAAGGCACGCAGGCAGAGGGGAATAATCCTTTAAAGGGACTGTTTGTAATTTTTTACATATATAAATCATTTTTTATAGCAAATGAGGAAACGGGTTGTAACCTAACCTAGCCTGCTACAACCTACAAATCTCAAGGTACATTACAAATTTGCATAAAAACATCATTATTGTGTGACAACCCGAGTTAAAATAAGTATGTTTGTAACAGGCTTGTACTAAATTGGTACCGGGGTACCGATGCATTTAAAACAGTATGTACTGCGTTCGGATGAGACCAGTTTTTTTTTTATATATATATATATATATATATATATATATATATATATATATATATATATATATATATATATATATATATATAGCGCTGACAGCGGTGACGTCGTCCTGTGATGTTACCGCCGCGAGCGAGGAGCGTTTAGGAGCAAACGGAGCAGGAGGAAAGCTTGGTGACAAAGGGAGAGAGAGAGAGAGAGAGAGAGAGAGAGAGAGAGAGAGAGCAGGAGAGGACGGCAGCTACCTCAACCCTCAACGCGCCACAACTCGTAGAGAAACCAGGAGCCTGAAGTGCTGTCTGGAGTTACTTCAGCTTCAGAATAAATGAACACGGTGACCGAAGCACCGCTGTGCAAACGGTGTTAAAAAACATGTCTGACCAAGAGTGGAAACACTTCAACTTGTCAAAACATCTGAGGGACAAGCACCCAGACCTGCACAAGGAGCTCAGAGAACGACAGGTAATAACTGATATACCATGAAAAAAAGCCCCATTCAGAGCTAAAAGCCAGCAACGCCAGCCCCCCTCAACTCTCCACTAAAGTAGCTCTGGAGAAAAAACTAAAGCTGCATTGCAATCACCACTTTCTCTGGTGTTACTAGCCTATTTATAAATGTGTGTTTGAGTAAAATGGACGTTTTTGTTTCAGTCTATAAACTACTGATAACAATTTCTCCTGAAAATTACAACTGGTCAAAATAACAAAAAGATGCAGTGTTTTCAGATGTTCATGTTAGTGTTTTGAGTCATATTTTATCCTTTTTTTATTTTCAAATTTTGTATTATAAAAGCCTGTCTTTGTGGTATTTTATTTTATTTACTGCTGTGTGATGTGTTCTTTTATTTGGAAAAGTATTGAAAAGTATCAAAATACATGTTGGTACTGGTATCGATACCAAAATGTTGGTATCCTGACAACACTAGTTTGTTACATAACTGGTGTTTGTTTAAGGTGGCGTCCTGGGTGGAAGTCGGTGGTTGTCTGACCCATCCATCCACCCTGACCTCCTCCCTACGCTGCCTTTCTCGACCTTTACATTAGGCCATTGGTTCTGACTGCATCTCATAAAGACACTAAAGGCTGCCTCAGAGCATTGGTATCCGGCACAAAGAGGCACTGACCAAGCATCTGTATTTGATTTATTGGGAGTGAAAAGTTGCCACAACATCCTCAAATCCCAATTAAACACTTTTTCCAACCTCGGTACCTCAAATACAAGGAAACCAGTGATTCAACATTCTCCCTATTCTAGATAAACATGTTGGAGGTAATTTTCTCCAAAAGTCCCTCCAAAATCTGCCATCACCAGAAACTCTCCACGCTTTGGTTCAATTTCGGCTACATGGAAAGCATCTCAATCCTGTCAAACATTTTACGGCAGCCCTCACGCAATACAAAATGCTTCCTGGAGGCCGGTACGAGATGCAAATCTTCCTGTAATGGTCTTGTTTGTTCGCGCTAATTATCGTAATGGCACAAAATGACTGTGATTTACCAATGTTTAAATGCACATTAGATTTTCATGAATGATTTCAAGGAGAGGAGAGAGTGGCATAGAAGGAGAGGGAGGTGGAGATAGAGAAGGACAGAAAAGAAGGAGTATGTAATTATAGAGGAGAAAATGAGAAAAAGAAGACAAGAAAACCATAAAGAGACAAAGAGGAGGAGAAAAACAAAAGTGATATAGCTGAAAAGAATGATGATAGGGAGAAAAAAGAGAGGAGGAGGCACAAGGAAGACACAACTGAGGGAAGAAATGACCAGAATGCAAATAAAGGAGGGAATGAAAATGAGGAAAAGAGCAAGGAGTAGGAGAGACACTAATCCAGTTAAAGTAACTTTACATTTATTCACTCTGTACTAGACACTTCCTTCATTCCCTCCTCTACTTGCTCTTTTATTCCCTCTCTCCTTTATCCCCCTCTCTTTATCATAATGTCCTCACATTATTTTAAGTCCTCCTTTGATTTTATCCTCTTCCTATTTTTTTTAGCCCTTCAACTGCACGTAATCAATATTCAAACCTAACCACCATTCTGATTAGTGCAGGAGTGATTAGATAATAATTGATTAGTCAAGCGATACATACACTACAGGTAATTGACTCAACTATTTTGATGCATAGTTTTCATCTTTTCTGAAGCGAAAAAATGTAAAAACACTAGCAGTTAGCATCGCCCTGGGTTCCCTCGACCAAAAGCCAGTGGACGAGTCGGTGCGATGGTGTTTAGTAGTCTCATTTAGCCACTTAGTAGAACAAAACGTCTCCTCAGCTTGTGTTCACCATAGACATTATTTCAGGCATCTAACTAAAAACCCATTGACTTTCAGATGAGGAAACCAGATGTGCGAAAATGGACTCAGGATTCATTCCTGTAGCACTCTGACTGATAGCAGTCATTTGTTGTAGTCCCGGTCCGAGTTCGACCCAGTAGATTGTAGGACTGTCTTCAACCAAAGAAATTCTTATGCCATTTTGTTGACTAGTCGATTCGCTGAATTAATAAACACATCTCTAAAACTTCCTCCACAACGAATCACACAAAAGTACCACTGAATCTTTCATTCGGCATGAAAAAAGCAAATTAATGACTAATCGACTAAAGAAATCTTAGTTGACCAAGACCAAAATGACTGATTATTGGACTAATAGACTAAAGGCTCAGACTCACCGATCCGACGTCAAAGAACTGGCGGCGATGAATACCAGCTGTTGTGTCGCCTCCTTAACCCCTAACCCTAACCCTAACCCCCTCAGCCTTTCCTCTCTTATGTTTCTCTTCTTGTGCACTGATTCGTTTAAACTGCTCCGGCTCCGCCATTGATTGCTGAATCAGCCGCGAAACCTCTGGCAGACTACAGCTGACGGCGTAGGGCCCCAAGAGGGGGCAGCCCCTAGCAGATTGGCAATAAATAGGGTACTTAAATAAGCTTACGTACAAAACTTAAATTTGACATTTCAAGCCAACAGTTTCCACACAAGCACATTTATGTATCCCTGAATGTGTCTGAGCTCCTGTTACAGTGACTGGACTCTTTTACTTGAGTGGCTCTCTGTCAGAGATCTGCTGTCCTTCATTTTCTGTCAAACACTACAGCAGCAGGGGTGACAGTAGTGAAAATTGAGGGTGAAAGAGCTGCAGCCACGGGCACATCTTACAAAGAAATAAAGATTAGCAGTTGACTCTGCTGGCCAGCACTCGGGTACATGATGCTGATATGAGGGCGTGAGTAACAGGGGGTAAAATGACAGATGGAGGGATAGAGAGAGATGGACAAATACAAAACAGATGAGGAAAATTGATCTGAGCAGAGGTTTTAATCCACGTTTCTGCAATTAATAATCTCTCCATTTGGCTTTTAATTTCATATTAAAAGCCAAATGGAAAAGGAAGACGTTGATTAACAAAACGTTATCATTGTTATAGAGAAACAACATTTTTCTCCTCATTTTCTTCCTCGTTAGTATAGTGGACAGTATCTCCGCCTGTCACGCGGAAGACCGGGGTTCGATTCCCCGACGGGGAGTAAGATATTTGGGGGCGGCAGTAGCTCAGTCTGTAGGGAGTTGGCTTGGGAACCGGAGGGTCACCGGTTCAAGTCCCGCCTTGGACCAAGAACTGAGTGTGAACTGGTAGCTGGAGAGGTGCCAGTTTACCTCTTGGGCACTGCCGAGGTGCCCCTGAGCAAAGCACCAAACCCTCAACTGCTCGGGGCGTTTGTCAGGAGCAGCCCCATCACTCTGACATCTCTCCATTGTTGCATGTTTGTGCATGTGTGTGTTCGGGTCTGCATGTACCGTGTATAAGTTAACAACAGAGTGAAAAAAATTGAATTTCCCCTCGTGGGACTAATAAAGGACTATCTTCTTCTTCTTCTTCTTTTACAGCTTATTCAACTGCCAATAAACAAATTATGAAATAAGCGGTGAATTAAATGCTTTAGTTCAATAAATAATTAAGTAAGGCAGAGTGACTGGTCTAACAGACTGGATTGATATCCTGATGGTCCAGCTGCTCAGTGCTCCACTATGATCACTTGTTATTTCACTGAAATAGCAGCCTCGCTGTGACTAGAGGTGAAAATTTCGCATCACCATTATAGCGACCAATATGATCACGGTTCAGTGTTATTGGGGTATTGTTAAAATGTGCCGAAAATGGTCAAAAAGTACACCGATAATACACCTATCTCCTGATTCGATACTATCACGATACTTGGGTGCCGATTCAATATGTATTGCGATTTTTAAGCATTGCTATTTGAAATAATGATTTCTTGTGATTTTTGTTAACTAGACTGTGAGACAAAGTTGAATCATACACTTTAGGGACTTTTTATTTGGAAAATATCTAAATTCATACAGAAAAAAAAATGTTTGATTTTCTGCATGTATGCAGGAATGATTTATTATTATGTTTTTCAGCAACCTAAAAAAAAAAAAAAAATCAAAGAATAAAGACATTTCCTTCACAAAACAGTGGTATTGTCTTTTTAAGGGAAATGCAATGTTTATACTTCTGGTGAATATACAGGATATGTACATGTACGGGGGGCGGCTCAGTCCGTAAGGACTTGGGTTAGGATGCGGAGGACCCGGGTTCAAATCCCCCATGGACCAAGACCAACTGGTTGCTGGAGACGTGCCAGTTTCCCTCTTGGGCACTGCCGAGGTGCCCCTGAGCAAGGCACCAAACCCCCAACTGCTCTGGGCGCTTGTCAGGAGCAGCCCCCTCACTCTGACATCTCTCCATTGACGCATGTATATGTACTGTGTGAACAACAGAGTGTAAAACTGAATTTCCCCACTGTGGGACTAATAAAAGGAATATCTTTTGTAAATACAGTTCGCTTTAATAACACCTTATTTTGAAAACTGGGAGTTGTCACGGGTGTAGACTTCCTCTAACTTCTCCAAGTCGGTCAAGCTCTCAGTCATCTCCGTTCTCTTTATCCATCCATGATCAGTGCCATCGGGCCGTTTGAATGCTTCTTACATAAATGTCAGTATATTGGTGCTCTACAGTTGTAACTTCGGCCGATTTGACCACAGAGAGTGACGGTCGGCTTGATCGCACGTTAATATGATAACGTTTCCTGTCCGTGACAGAGTGAGCATGCAGCTTTAGCCGTGATGTCTATCTCTGCTTTTCCTGGTAAAACGTGAAACCCAAAGTGTTTTCACTGAGGATTTAAAATATGAGATCTCACTCCAACTCGTCAAATACTGGAGCAGTAGCTTGAAACTATGATGCTCTAGGTAGCCCTCCAGGGTCAGTTTTGGACTCAGGGTCTGCATGTCAACTGTTTGCTTGTTACATGCATGGTGTCTTTTCAAAATAAACTCCCATGTTCATAGGAAATGTACACTTTCCACTTGTTACATGCATACATTTCAAAATAAACTGCCAATATACGCAGCAAAACTATGTGGTTAGGTTTATGCAATAAAACTACTTGGACAGGTTTAGGAAAAGATCATAGTTTGGGTTAAAATAAGTGCTTTTATAACAAAATAATTACGCTTGTTACATACTCTTCTGAAGACACACTTTTATCGTTTGGCTTTCTCTTAACTGGTGGCATTTTTTTTTATCTCTGTTTGTAATATTGCTCATGTATTTTATCTGTTAATCTGTTTTTATTGTTAAGCATCTTGTAACTTTGTTTTGAAAAGTGCAATACAGATAAAAGTTATTATTATTATCATTATTATCGTGTTTGCTTGACCCATCCATCCAGCCCTCCCATCCACTCGACTCAGATGTTCTTGCTTTTTAGTAACCTGCTAATACTGACACAGTTGGGTTTATATCGGAGTTAGTTGAACACAGTCCCAAACAGACGTTAAAGTGTGCCTCGGTGCGTCGGCATCAGACATTGAAGGGCTCGTACATAACGTACCAATGTTATGTAACAAACGTAAAGTCATTGTTAACTTTTGGTTTCACACAGGGCACCAACAGTGGTCTCCTGGGTAAAAGTCCTGTATTGGTTTGACCCATCCACCGCCACTCCCACCTGCCCTTTGTGGACATTCTCACTCTTTATACTCATACTACACTATCATATCACATAACTTTCAATATCGTCATATACTATGTCACTTGCTCTGTGCATCGCTTGTTGTACTACGTCACTTGTTCTGACTGAATGCAAAATCGTCCACAAACTGCATTTGTGGTTTGCAGAAACGTACAATATCAACATTTTTTCCTGGTGACTGGGCTGGTTAGACTTGCAATACATTGGTGGTAATCAAACTACTAACCGTCTGGAAATTTACCATGAAAGTGGTAATCCTTATATCTATGGCAGCAGTGAGTGTCAAACAGAGCTCCGAAGTTGCCGGAAAACCAAAACAATGAGCTGAAAGTCAGCTTGAAGCTCTCTGGACTGATAATACTCTGTGGGTTCATCACTATGATCAACCCCTTTCATCACACATGATTTGATCTCAAAAACACAGCATAAAACGCTGTTACCTCCATGTTTAACCAATCCAGTACTGGATGCTTTCTTAGCATTAGCCATGCATTGTACTGTACTTCTAAAATGTGTTTACAGTATTTCTACCTTCAGATAGAGCCATGCATTATCACAACACTTTCCAGCAACACAGAAAAAAATAAACTGATTATTGTGTTTTGTGATTAAATGTATTCGTAAATGATTAATTTGCATGATGGAAAACATTCCTATTTTATATTTTGTGTGATATGTCCCAAATTTGTTTTTCATTTTTTCTTGACAGCTGGATAGAACAGGACAGAGGCCGAAAACAAAGCCAGCCTTAACATTAGCTTCCCAAATCCACTCAGTGGTCTCAGTTCTGCCCACTTATCACTCGCTCACGTTGGAATGAAGTTTTGCCTGGAGGGACTCTACACACAGCAGAGTGAGGCTCAGTATTGTCCTTCCAGACTCGGTCTAATAAAGGAAAATGAGCCTGGGGACTTAGGGAAAAAGTGTCTAATAAAAAAATCAACACTGCACTAATGCAATTACAATTGCATTGGGGTTGCGGAACAGATGGATGACTGGGCTGCTATGTTGTAACTCAGTCGGATAAAATTCACAACTTAGGTCAAAATGTGGGAACACACACACATATGCACTCACTTACACTCACACCACACGTGGTTTCAGCTAAAGGTGACTACATGATGATGAAACAACCTGTCCTTGTGGAAATAAATTGTAATTCCCCTCGTCTTGCAAGATGTCTTCGATCATTTGTCAAATATAATTTCACAAAGACACACACACGCACACACACACACACACACACACACACACACACACAACAACAACAACAACAATTTCAGCTCAGCAGGTTATTTATCAACCACCTGTGACATAGATATGAAGCCAAGAGCCATGCTGTATCATCTGTCCAATTACATTGTCATTTACTTGTCCCTCAAGCTAGCGGCTGTAATTGTACAAAATAACAACCTGTGTTCCCCTATAGCAAAAGAAGAAGCAGTTTGGAAATAAACAAAGCCCATATCTTCTTTCCCCTGAGGGATTGCTAGCTGTAAATCATAGCTCAATATTTCATGTGTAACATTTATTATATTTTTCTTTTTTTTTTTTTTAATCAAGGCATTTGATTAATTTTTCAAGGCATCTGATTAATTGTGACAGTGAAAAGCTTGCCATTTGATATGTTTGTAATAACTTCATAAGTCTACAGTGTCCCTTGGAGATATGAGTATGTTCATTCCCATCTCCACGTAACCCATCATAGCTCATATTTTAGCAATTTGTGTAACATCTTAATATATCACATTAAACATAGGGTGAGAGCTCCAGCGTTCAAAACAATGCAGCACCACAACTCACATTAGCTTTTATTAGACTTTATCAGCTGTGTTTCCAATTGTATTGATGGCAGCTATGATGCTAATGGCGAAGGTAGTAATATCAGGGTGTAAAAACATGGTGGTTCCTTTGATATAGCCAGTTAAAGTATGGGTATTTGTGTAAGAAGATTCCCTGATGATTTGGGATTTCTAGATATCAACAACAGCAAAAACCACATCCAAGTTACACCCAGTCCTCACTGAAGCCCCTGAAAATTTGGTTTCAAATCTTAAGTAGGGCTGTCAGTCAATTAAAATATTTCATTGTGATTAATCTCATGATTGTCCATCGCAATTGATTGCAAATAATTTTTTTTATCTGTTCAAAAGGTACGTTAAAGTAGTGAAGTACTGAACACTCTTATCAAAATGGGAGTAGGCAACTATGTTTGCTTTTTGTGTGTATGTACTGTATATATAGTTGGAAATGAATTGATAACACAAAACAATGACAAATATTGTCCAGAAAATCCTCACAGGTACTGCATTTAACATACAAAATATGCTCAAATCATAACATGGCAAACTGCAGCCCGACAGGCTGTAAATAGGAGACTCGTGAGTATCCATAGAATCCACTTTTTCTTTCACATATTTTGAGGTCAGAGGTCAAGGGACCCCTTGAAAATAGACATGACAGTTTTTCTTTGCCAACATTTAGTATAAGTTTGGAGTGTTATTTAGCCTCCATCACAACAAGCTAGTATGGTATGAGTGACTCTAGCTTTACAACTAGAAGAGATTTAAACCACAGGAAGTTGTTGACTTGGCTGAATCATGATTTTGGCACATGGTCTGTGAAGAAGTACGAGAAGGGGTGGAGGAAGTAGGAGCATGCAGAGGGGTGGGAATATAGCATCAGGGAGCATGAACCTGATGGGAGCAAGCCATCACCACAAAATTACTTGGTCAAAGTTCTGGGAGGCCGAGCCACTCGATCAAGTTCTTTATCCAGTTGGTTTATGGCATCCTGCACAGCTCATCCAACCTTTTCCACTGGGGTCTGGCAGACACACTGGTGTACCCATTGTGTCAGACAGTGGGTTGGATTGTTGTCCAGATGCCATGGGGAAAGGACATTACTGGTGGCAAAAGTTGATGCAATCTGCACAGGGATCGCCAGCTGCCATGTCAAGCAAGGGGGGAAGCTGTAGCATTACCCAAGATCAAATGGTCGTCTTGCCACCGCTCAAGGCTGGCAACTAAAGGTTGGCTTAGGGAGGCAGCTCAAGTTCCTAGACACCATGGCAGAGACCACGCTCAGGCCAGACATAGTCTTGATGTCTGAAACAGCAACAAAGGTGGTCCTGCTTTAATTTAATGTCCCCTGGGACAGCCTCCACGTGAAAGAGAGCCCAGTCTGCAGACCTGATAGGCAAGTATCGGAGCCAAGGATGCCATGTGCAATATGTGTCGATCAAGGTTGACTGCAGGGGCTTTCCCAGCCAATCCCCATGTAGAGCGTTCAAGCTCCTTGGCACCACAGGATTGCACAAGAAAGAGCCATCAAGAACATCACTGACACTGTGAAAAGGCATCACAACTGCTGTTGATCAAAAGGGGTGACCCATGAATAACAAGCGCTACTTGGACAAGCTGCGATCCCAGCTGGGTCTCGTCACTGAGAGTGTCTGGTGTTGAAAGACTCAAAACACCAGATGAACCCCCCCCTTCCCCCCGAAAAAAAGATTCATAGTTATTAATTATTAAAAGTTTAACAGTCAAACACTAATGTGGTAAAGACAAAGTGTGGCCTGCCAACACATTCTCACTGCCAACTCGTCAAATCCGCCGCTTGGTCAGTGCCGCTTGGCATCAGAGACGATACCAACGAGCCATGTGACTAAACACTGACATGACAAAATAATTAAATATTACTTTGAGTTTAACACAGGACATAAACAGTGGTCTCCTTGTTGAACGTCTTGTATTTGATTGACACATCCACCACAACTCCTGTCCACCCTGAACGGACTCTCATTCTATTAATACTACGTGCTTTCGTGTGATGGTTTCCGATGCCGAGGGGGAACTTACCCGGTATTTGACGAGTCGGGAGAAAGAATGGGTTGGACCTGCTATGCAATGCCTATGGAAAGCTGCGGCCTCCGCTCAGCCAGCTGTGGGCTTTTGATTCTGCAGCAAAGTGCGGGAAAAACAGTAAGTAAAATGGATATTTAACATTTAACTGCGATTTGCAGCTTGAGAAGACCTGTACCCGTGTGACATGTTGACCTGTGTTACAGAGAACATCTTCAAACTGGCATGGCCATTTTCAAAATGGTCCCTTGACCTCTGACCTCCAGATATGTGACTGTAAATGGGTTCTATGAGTACCCACCAGTCTCCCCTTTACAGACATGCCCACTTTATGATAATCACATGCAGTTTGGGGCAAATTATAGTCAAGTCATCACACTGACACACTGACAGCTGTTGTTGCCTGTTGGGCTGCAGTTTGCCATGTTGTCATTTGATTTGTGTTGTTAATTGACTTACAGTATTAAATATATACATACATTTGCATGAAGCAGCATACTTGCCCTCTCCCATGTTGATAAAAATTATTAAATACTTAACGAATCTCCCCTTTAGGTATATTTTGAACAGATAAAAAAAATGTGCAATCGCAATTAACTATGGACAATCATGCAATTAATCGTGATTGAATATTTTAATCAATTTACAGCCCCAATTCTAAGGTTTGTAAATCCTTGTTGGTGTAAAGAAATCTGTTTCAAACCAGAGAGGGGCAAATACAGAAATATCTCACATAAAATAACTCAGATTGTTGTAAGTGAATTTTGGTAAAAGATGTGGTGATGTGGACGCCATTATTCATAACAGGAAGCTGACTGAGAAATTAGCTTTTCAGGGCCTTTAAACATTGTGTGTGTTAATGTGTCGACACACATTACTTGTGCTTTCTGTTGGTGTAGTATTTTATATGCCCTGTTTTGTGCACTTTGCTTTGCTTTTGTTAGTGTGTGTGTGTATCTGTGTGTGCACTCCCTCCAAGATATTATAACCTGAGGCCTTGGTAATCCATCACACCAGTGTCAGGTGTAATATGTGACACATTCACCTGAGGAAACATTGTCACATTAGTCAGCATGGATCGCTGTTGCGCTTCGTCTTGACAAGCCTCCCTCTTCTGTTTGTTACAAAGAACAAAACAGCTGCTATTAATAATGGTTGAAGAATGAGGTGGAGTTATGAGGTTTTTGCACCAGGCCCAGAACTATGTGGCTCAGGCCTGTATATGCATGAATATCTGTAATTATGTGATGAAAAATAGGAGTAAAATCATGCCCACAGATCATCCCATTTATAGTAGGACTTACTGATTAGTTCATCTGTTCACCAGTTGAGGTAGTAGAAAATGGACGACTCCACTGAATGAGTAAAGAAGTCAGTTTCATCAGTAATGCAATATACAAAGAAAAGGAAAATATAAAAATATGTTATGACAGATGACAAAACACAAGAAAAAACTTTCAAACTAAGATAAGAAATTTGATGTTGTCATTATAATGAAAATACATCAATTGTCATGAAAGTACTTTTGAAAACTGAGGATTTGATAGAGAAGAAATATGGAAGCTCCAGCAGAACTTGCGTTTGAAGTGGATCTGGGAATGGAGACGACGTTTTAAAGACTGCTATCCAGCAGACTGTAGAGGCTTCTGGACCAGGCGCTCAGGGTTAAATCTGAAACATCATTATCAAGAAGATCTCCCAGAGGTTGTGAGAGAAGTAGACAGTAGGGGATGGATAGATTTGTTAACCTGTTTGTGTCTTGTCTTGTGTAATAATGGTCTTGTACCATGAGGGGGCTTCTTGTCCCATGTCCTGTCTGTCCATTCGTCTGTGCTGTTCTGATTCGGAGCCTGTTGTGACTGTGATTTCTTGCCGTACCTTTGCAATCACTCAGGTCAGGTAGACATTAAATGATTGGTTATGTTATTCAGTCATTTGGGAAAAGTAAGGTCCTGTTATTTTTTTCCAAGGATATGAACATTTTCTATAGCAGGCTACAGATAAAGCAGTTTTTCCTCAGCTGTAATTTGGCAAAGGTCATTATGTGCTCAGCTGAGAACCGGTTCTTTGCCTCTGGCAACTGAGGTGATGCTTTTGAAACTGTCTGCTGCAGTTTCATTTTGTGTTATAGTGTAGTAGATTGGTTGATCTAAGAAAACCTCTTTTTGAAAAAATCCAAACGGATGTGAAGACTTTATGTTAAAATGGCTGAAATGGTATTCAATGTGTATATTTATACCTATTGCAATCACAGCCTATAAAATACTGTAACTACTAAGCCTGTCAAACTCGTTCCTAACCCAACGCAAATTCGTTTTAACACCACTAATTTCTTTAATGCATTAATGCAACTTGTAATTTTTAAGGTGGTAGCAGGCTCATTTTTAAAGCTGAAGTGAAGATACTGACATCATATAAAACTAGAAAACCTGATGAATCCACTGGCGCCAACCAGGTCACACTAGCTTCTCGTGAAGGAGGATAAATAATGCTCCAAACTTAAGATAAGTTTAAGGAAAACCTTGCCTGGCCTTTTTCAGAGGGGTCCCTTGACCTCTGACCTCCAGATATGTGAATGTAAATGGGTTCTCTGGGTACCCACCAGTCTCCCCTTTACAGACATGAACACTTTATGATAATCACAGTCAGTCTGGATCAAGTCATAGTCAAGTCAGCACACTGACACACTGACAGTTGGGCTTCAGTTTGCCATGGTATCATTTGAGCATATTTTTATGTTAAATGTAATACCTGTGAGAGTTTCTGGACAATATTTTTCATTGTTTATGTTGATGAATTGATTTCCAATAATACATATTTACACACATTTGCATAAAGCAACATGTTTGTCCACTCCCATGTTGGTAAGACTTTTAAGTCCTTATCAAATCTCCCTTTAAAGTAGAATTTAAACAGATAAAAAGTTGTGTGATTAAATTGCGATTAATCATGGAGAATCATAGCATTAATCATGAATAAATACTTTAATTGATTGACAGCCCTTTTCTGTGTATATGAAGACTGACATCAATGGTTACTATCAAAATTTTTCAGGGTGTACAGAAAATCATGAAATGCCCTATTTTTAGGAAATTATTTTATAGCAGTATTTATAATGATGCACAAAGCTGAATTTACATGTCTTAAAAATATTAGAGAATTAAAAAAAATCAAAATCTATGAAATGTTATAACACTGCAATAAGGACATTTAGCGAGTGATGAAAAACATAAAAAAATAAACATCTGTTTATATGTATTACATAGGCTGATGGTTTAAATTAAAATGCTAAAAGTGACTGAAACAGCCAGGTATTATACCAGGGACTGATTTACACTCAGGACAGCAGGTTGACAGAAGCTGACCTGTTGGTGTTGGGATAGAAAACTAGCAGCAGACAAGGTCATATCTAAGACTTTAAAGAGTAAAGTTCATTAATTCATTCATCGTCAACCGCTTATCCCGTTAGGGGTCGCGGGGGGGCTGGAGCCGATCCCAGCTGGCATTGGGCGAAGGCGGGGTTCACCCTGGACAGGTCGCCAGTCCATCGCAGGGCACATAGAGACAGACAACATAGAGACAGACAACCATTCACGCTCACATCCACACCTACGGGAAATTTAGAGTGATCAATTAACCTAAATTGCATGTTTTTGGACTGTGGGAGGAAGCCGGAGTACCCGGAGAAAACCCACGCTTACATGGGGAGAACATACAAACTCCACACAGAAGAGTCCCAAGCCGGAATCGAACCTGCAACCCTCTTGTTGAGAGGCGACAGCGCTAACCACTACATCACCGTGCAGCCCCAAGAGTAAAGTTATACAGTTTAAAAGACAAAAAAATATTTAAAAAAAACTCTCAAGAAAAAGAAGAAAAACTGAGCAACTGTGTGTGAACAACATGTGTCAGCCAGAAAAACATATTGGAGAGAAGAAGGAAAGGCGAGTAAGGTCACACAAAGTTTGAAAAAGGAAACAGCAAAGAAAAACAAAAAGCCCAAGTGGGTGTAAGGGAGGAAGGCGTGCAGTGATGTGGCAGGAGGAAGCCGGGTCGGGCTGGCGGGGGAGTGGAGGTTTGAGGGGAGGAGAGCAGAGAAAAGGGAGAAGAGGGAGGTCAGAGTGGGAGTGAGAGTCCAGTAATTGCTTTGACCTTGAGCTGAGCCGAGCTGTAACTCAGTCAAAGTGAGTGATGAATTCCTTGCCCTCGGCCCTGTCGCGGGAATAAAGTCGCTGCTCACAGGGATTTTTGTTTATGACCACTTGGAAAAAAAACATAGAGGGAGGACAAGAGTGGCTGAAACAGAGTCTGGGCAGGCAGGTTTCCCAGCTGCCCGGGGAAACTGGTAAATGGAAAAGGTGGACTGGAGGGGATGCTTAAAGGCCAGAGAAACAAGGGAGAGCGCAGTAGAAATATCAGTAACAGTCGGGGACTGTTTGACCTGTCACATGGATGATGTTTCTGACTGCTGATAGACTGAACACTGGAGGAGGACTTGGAGAGAGGAGCACTCACACTGCTTCCCTTTGTGCTCTTCTCTGTTTGGGTGCAGCAGCTCCAGAGCAAAGAATGCATTAACAGGTTTTTCCTGCTCATTAAACTTTCATAAGGCTTACAGCAGCTACAGGAAAATGTCATAGTCTGAAATGGCTTGCATCATGTAACCCACTGTATGAAAAATGATCTTTTATGAGCCTTGCTTTTTTTCATGCTGCTTTGGGCGACTACAACATTATTAACACGTATGCCTTGTGGTACCAGAAGTATTTAGATCCTGGAATTAAATTGGATTGGAAAAATTTATTTATTTTTCTGCAAACACAGCGCCTCCTACCTATCCACGGGAGGTGACTTATGGTAGCAACTGACAGCATCAGTATGGCTAATTGAACTGGTGTAATATCTGTGTGTGTGGGCACTAGAAATAGTTATTGCAAAGAGAATAGAAGCAAAGAGTCAAGGTCAACGCCCGGTTCGTCGCACACTGTTGCTAAAGGGTGCCTCCGTGCATTGCTTTCCAGTGCCGAGGGGTGCTTAGCAAACGGTGTTATTTGACGAGTTGGGAGTGAGAACGACTTGATCTTCATCGTGTACGTACGCCTGCGTAGCTATGGTATTCAACATGGAAGCATGAGAAATGGAGGTCCATCATTCCGCCCTCCAAACAATCTCACTGTCAAGTCCCGATGCAGAACAACGCCATCGCACCAGACAAACTCAGCGACACAGAAGGCTGGTATAAGCGATTTAGCGATGTTCTGTGCTGCAGTCACAGCGGACTTCACTTTGCAGTGAGATGTGTGGGTGAGGTGTTTCTTTTTTGAAAAGTAAAAAAAATGGTGTGTTTTTTGCAATCAGATCAGATCAGATCAGATCAATCTGGATATCCCATAAAGGGTCAAAATGCCTTGTATTGACATTAGCTATGTTTACATGTGTCAAATATTTCCAATCCGATCTGAATCTTGGTTGATCGTAAATTCCAAATCCACTGTTTACATGGACACAAAATAAAATGATCCGATCATGACGTGCGGAAACGTGCATCCAGCGTTTAATCAGAATAAATCCTTTGGGCATGCGCAGAGTTGTCTAATTTTCCAGAAATAGTAGTAGAAGCTGTACTTCTGATTGTGTTGTAAATAAACGCTGTGTTGTCTGTCACGCATCACGCTGACGTAGCTCACATGCACAGTGGAGATAATTTTACCCCAACCAGGAAGATGTGATCCGAATGGGTGTTTACATGGACGCCGACTGGAACAACGATCGGCATAAAGCACCTCTCATTCTGAGTGAAATTTCTCCAGTTAGGTTACAGAGCTATGATGTGCTCAAGCTGACACCAAGGAAGTTGACAACACGTCTCCTTCCAACGCTAGCTCTCTAAAACTACTCATTATGCAACACAATGGCATCACTGTTATATTATATATATATTTTTGGGGTAATTATTACTGATGCAAAACGACTTTATACTGTATACTGTTGGTAAGACCGACCAGGCAAAAGGGCAATCTAATCTTTAGTTACACTTTAGATTT
Organism: Pterois miles; assembly: GCA_947000775.1. NCBI lineage: Eukaryota > Metazoa > Chordata > Actinopteri > Perciformes > Scorpaenidae > Pterois > Pterois miles. The sequence continues at coordinate 19,949,323 of CAMQGK010000144.1, read as the reverse complement.
ACTCTTTACAATAACCAGCATTTATAAGTGGTAAATGAATAGTTAATTAAACTTAGTTAATCGTTATTTTCCTGTTAGCAAACAATGAAATGATAATATATTATTAGATAAATACATAAATATGGAATATATATATATTTGTTAATGACTACGAAATTTATACACCTTGAAGAAATTTTGATTATGATGATGATTAGAATACCTTGTTAAATGGTTAATAGATACTTTGTAAAACATCTATAAACTTTATTTAGATAGTTAATAAATTAATTACTTTGTCAATGCTAATAATTGATTTCTGGTCCATTTAGCTATGTAATATTTACTGATGTTTAACAAATTTATTATTTTTTAAAGGTTTACAAATCATTTGGTAATCACTAACAAATGCTCAAATGTTTAACAAAATGTTTTAATCCTAGTCTGATGATTCATGAGCACTCCACAATCCCAACATTTCGACCTGTGTGTCTCTATAAAGAGCAGAAATAGAGTTACACAGTACTGTGATGGTGCAACTTCAGCTACAACTTCTGTGGTTCCCCCCACTGCCCGTCTCCCTGGCGAACCCACGGTAATGATCTTGTCACAGGGCGAGATTGGTGTGTTGAACACAGCTGATTACAGGGAGGCTGATTGGCACAAAATATAAGTGGCTGCAGTTCCCCTAATGAAGAGGGATGTGCGCTGGTGTCAAGCTGCTGTCACACAGTAAATGCCAACCCACATGTCAGCGCTGACACAGGCACTGAGGTTGAGATGGGGGGGGCCCTGATTACACCTTATCATCCAATATCCGGCTGATAGGTGTTAAACAACAATGGAGTGACAAGGATAACCCCGAGCAGAGGAATCCAAGGAGGGAGTGAAGGGAGAAAGAAAGCATGGAGAGATAATGGCGTGTGTGTGTGTGTGTGTGTGTGTGTGTGTGTGTGTGTGTGTGTGTGTGTGTGTGGTCTGTTCTGAGACTGGTTTGTTGGTTTCTACATCACATTGCAACAGTGATAATTGGCGGTTACATTTTTTTTAGCCATGCCATGTGACTCTGTGCAGGTTGGTCCGCCACATTTATCCAGACTGAAATATCTCAACAAATAATTAATGGATTGCCATAAACTTGTCAAAAGCTGTAATAATTTTGGCCCTTTGTCTTGTTGCCGTGTGAGTTAGAGGCAACTTGCAAACTCTCTGAATGCAGTAAACACTAAGGCTGTCAACTCATTAAAATATGCAATCGCGATTAATCACAAATTAATTTTTTATCTGTTCAAAATGTACCTTAAAGGGAAGAAACCATGTGCTGTTTATCAACAGTATGTGATGAAACAAGCTCAAACAAACACCAGACTTTCAACCAGAAGACCGCTGTTCGTATCCCGTGTGAAACTAAAAGTAACAGACTTATTTTGTCACATCAGTCCTTAGACACGTGACTCATCGGTATCGTCAGTCTTGTGAGTCCTGTGAGTCGCCAATTAGTGACGTTAACATCAACCATGACTGTTTCCTAACACTAAGTGGCTGTGTTGCCTAAACCTAACTTCCTGTGAAAACAGAAGTGTGTTTTGTAAGGACACTATGCATGTAACAAGTGTCTATTGACATACCATCCCTGGTCCGTCCAAAAGTTATGAAAGTGCTGTACCCCATATGTCGGCCAAATCCATTTGGGGCGATGGATGGATCAAACAAACAGAGGACTTTCATCCAGGAGATCGCTGTCCAGTGTGAAACAAAAAGTTATTTTACTGTAGTTTTATAACATAATTTACGCCGTATTTATTTTAACCCAAACCATGATCTCTTCTTAAACCTAAACAAGTAGTTTTATTGCCTAAACCTAAAGTAGTTTGTTTGAATTCACAGCGTTAAAGGCACTGAAGCTCTACAATAGACATGCTGACAGCTGATTACGCCCATTCAATCAGCTGATGAGATTCAAAATGGGTGATTATGTTAATTTGGAGTTTAACTCTGAACCAAGGAGAGAATAGGGAGGTTGAAAAGGTTAAACTGATGCTCATGTAAACTGACAAGGTTAGTTAGAAAACATGACAAAAACCTTCAAAACCATCAGACCATCAAAAGCAAGTATATGGCCGGACTATGTACGGTCAGTCTGTGAATTTGTGGCTAAATTGTTATGCAGATAGTCAGTGGTCGTAATGTTAAATTCAGAGATACATGTCCACCAGTTCTGATAGGCTATACCACTGCTGGATCCCGTTTCATTTTAGAACTAGATCGCAAGTTTGACAGCTTGGTCCACGTTTCGCGAGCTGGATGCTTCGCGTTGGACAGGCTCATTTGCATGAAGGTCTGTTACCCGCCTTTTAATTTTGAAAGAACAACAGCCAATGAGAAACTCGGCCGACCAGTGGCGTAACTCAGTGACAGATATTTGGCTGGCCTTCTGCAGTCTAGCCAAAAAATGAAATGAGGGAAGGAGGGAAGCAGGAAGAAAGGGTGGATTTAGGATTGATAGAGGAAGAACACATTAGGGAAGGAGGAAAAGAGTGACAGCAAAAAGGAGGGAGTAAAAAGAGAAGACAGGGGAAAGGAGCAGAAGTATTAATTTCAGAGGGAGGTAAAGAGACAAATAATGAAATGTACCAAAGCAAGAAGGTGTGCTTGTGACAAACAATGGGCTGTTTACCATATGTCGTGTGCTGTGATGTGCTGGGGATTAAAGCTTCGGTCCACATGAAAGATGCAGCCTCATTATCAAGCTCCCGACATATTGTTACCTAGTAGGCATGTGAGGCTAACAAGCTACTGTACGTCCCCTATTTGTCATGTGTATTTCTGCTACGGATCTTACCATCTCTGTCTATGTGCCTGCAAGAGCCCGAACACACCCATTTTGATCAAAACTTAATCTTTCCTCTCACCTTTAATGAGATACAATGGAAAAGAATAATGAGGATGAAAATCTATGGCGGGAAGTGCAGTAATAGCTTAAAAAAAATCTTATCATTATTTCAAAACTGGAAGACAGACTCGGATTTCGCCCGAGGGCAGCAGCTTCGGAGATAATTGGGGATTCACGATGTGATTGTGATTATTGATGAGAGAGGAGAGGGAATAGTTGGCCGCTGTTAATCCCAACCCGCCCCCAACAGAGAAGCCGCCGCTGACGCAAACAACAGGTGTGGACTAGCATCTTAGTGTTCTTCCAGGACTTTTAATGAATACAAATTCCCCATTAGGAGAGGATGGAGGCACGAGCGAGCACACGAGCGCCCATACGCACACCCAAACACAGACGCCGCAGATGCAAACATTAAAGTGGCAGCTGGAGAACTGCAGTAGTGTTCCCTGTGGAAACACTGAGCAGTGTGTTGGATTCACAAAAGGGGCGTGAAGATATGCAATCATTTCTCTGCACCATCCAACAGGATTAATACTTGCTATGAACAATAAAGATAATAACTAGGACTGTCAATCAATTAAAATATTTAATGGCGATTAATCGCATGATAGTCCATAGTTAATCGTAATTGAATGCAAATTAATCACACATTTTTTATCTGTTCAAAATCTACCTTAAAGATAAGATAAGATAAGATGAACCTTTATTAATCCCGAGACATTTGGGAGAAAAAAAGAAAAACAAAGAGAAAAAAGAGAAAAAGGGAGATTTGTCAAGTATGTAATACTCTTAGGAACATGGGAGTGAACAAATATGCTGATTTATGCAAGTGTATGAATATATTCATTATTGGAAATCAATTAACAACACAAAACGATGCAATATTGTCCAGAAACACTCACAGGTACTGGATTTAGCATGCAAAATATGCTCAAATCATAATGTGGCAAACTGCAGCACAACAGGAAACAACAGCTGTCAGTGTGTCAGTGTGCTGACTTGACTATGACTTGATCCAGACTGACTGTGATTATCATAAAGTGGGCATGTCTGTAAAGGGGAGACTGGTGGGTCCCCATAGAACCCATTTACATTCACATATCTGGAGGTCAGAGGTCAAGGGACCCCTTTGAAAATAGACATAACAGTTTTTCCTCGCCAAAATTTAGCCAAGTACGGAGCATTATTTCCCCTCTTCTGTGACAAGCTAGTGTAACATGGTTGATACCAAGTTTCATATGTTACCAGTATCTTCACTCTAGCTTTAAAACTGAGTTCGCTGCAAAAAATCGCAAGTTGTGTTAATGCGTTAAAGAAACTAGTATAAAACAAATCTGCTTTAATGAATTATTATGGTGTTAACATTAAAAGCCCTAATAATAATTTAGAAGTGGAAGGGACACAGTGAAAGTATGTGAATGCCTGTTCTTATGTGTGGAAACACAAAATCTCACCACAAGGTCCATTTAGTGGGCTTTCAGCGGTATTGTTCATTGTCATATGCCCATGTGTCATGGATTTGGAGATGCATACATTTCCACTTTTCTGAATACTTCTAAGCCATTTTGGAATCCATCCAGAAAATGATTTCAAAATAACTTTTTACTTTATCGAGGAAAAAGGTCATACATTTATCAGCTTTATCATGGGAGATGTTATCGGGAAAATCTTCAAGATCATTTTATTGCCAAGCCCCAGGACATGATATCTTTAGTGGAGATTACTGTATACCCAGTGTCCTTTGGATATTACAAAAAAATATGCTATAGGTTTACACTGTCTACCCATCAAACAGGATTGTGGTTGCTTCATCATTTCACTATCAACTTTTCAAAAACTGAGCAACCTTTTTTCACCTGTTCACTCGTCTTCAACTTTTTTCCTCTACCCTTTTCAGTCAAAATCCCTTTACACAAACCCTGACAGTGAATTAAAATGACTTAACAAAATAAAACAAAGTAAAACATTGCCAAGGACAACACAGGCCCCACGGTGTCAGCCAGCCTAATAGACTGTTTTGCTACAGCCTCAATCTCCTCCATTGATTTGCTGACAGGGGATCTTTAGGCCCCCGGGGGGGTGGTGTCCCCTCCCCCCCCCCCAGAGGGGGCCCCGGTCCTCCCCCCCCTCCGCCTCTCTTTGTGGGTTTTTTGTTTCCCCCCCCTGTGGGGGGGTTTCCCCCGGCCCCCCCGCCTCCCCCCCCCATCCAAAGACATGCTGTTTAGGTTATTTGATTACTCTAAATTGCCCGTAGGTGTGGATGGGAGTGTGAATGGTTGTCTGTCATATTGTCTTCATGTGCCCTCGAGACCCTCCCCCCCCCCCGGGGTCCCCCCCCCCCCCCCCCCCCCCCCCGGGGCCCCCCCCCCCCCCCCCCCACCCCCAACCGGATAAGCGGTTGACCATGGATGGATGGATGGATGGGATCTTTAGCCCTGAGTCAAAACGATCCATTCTGGACAACACTTTCTGTCAGCGCCATGCATTTCGAAATACCATATTAAACATTTATGACTGGGCAAGAGTTATTACAACCACAATTCTATTAATCTAATTCATTGCTTAATACATCACTGGTTTATCCATTTGGCTCTGCTGTCACATTAACTGTACAGACAGACGTTCATTATGGCTTTTAAAAAAACATCCATTTACATATTCAAAAAAAGAACTTCAAAGAACATATATATATATATATATATATATATATATATATATATATATATAGAGAGAGAGAGAGAGAGAGAGTTGAAGTGTCAAGCTAGGCATTAAAGCTGGGAGAGGCAGTTTATTTTAGCCGTTATTGGGCAAAAATTCAATAATAACCTTTCAGCATATTGTGATCCAAGTGGTATCCCAGGGTGGGCTGCACTTGCTGCAGCCGTGAGCAGAAGACTATTAGCTAACTTAATAGCAACATTTTCTCTCCATTTCTGAAACACTTCGCCAATATCGTCAGACTGTCTTTTTGATAAACCCGTCTTCCTTTCTGGGTTGCTTGGCAGTGTTGCCAATGCTTAAATACCAACTTGTCCTGCAGATTTAATCATCTTTCACCATCTGAAGGGGTGTGCATGCACATTTGTCTTTAAGAACAGCCAATAGGAACGCTCTTTCTGAAATGACCTGTGATTGGCCAAAGGCTCCTGTTACGGGCTTCATTTTTTAAAGCCTGAAAACAGAGCGATGAGGAGGAGCAGAAGTCTAGCCAAAATACACTGCCTACCCCAGCTTTATGGAATTAAAATATGGGCAAATTATGGCCGAAAAGGCCATTTAGAGCCAACAGTCGTCTCAACAGTAAAAAGGAGTTAATACAACAGTGACACTGAAAGCAAATTATCGTCAGCACATCTGAGTATTGAGCTTAAATGAAGTCCCTCTATAAAGTGAAGCATCAGTCTTTCAACATTTGATGAAAGAAAGACAAAGGTCAGAGGGACGTCATGCTGCTCAACACCAGCATGTACTGTGATTGAAAAGAGAAGCTACGTTGGGGAAAGTACATCCTGTGGATAGTAACATACCTACACATTTGCTGGATTCAACAGGCTACCATTTAAAGGGAAGATTGAAATGAAAACACAATTTTTCTGCTTCTAATTAACCATGAGAAATTGGTGTCCTCAGCGTTAAACTTATAAGGTCACTCAGAAATTAAGAAACCTGTGGTAACAGTAATTTCTCCACTAAGTTTTCACACAAAAAGCTGAACATTAAAAGGGTATTTTAAAAAAGCTTGGGTCGAGAGGCTGTTTTATTGCTCCTTGTACGCAATGTCAAGTCTGGGAAAACAACAATATGCATCCCCAAAGCCTTTGACAATGAAAGCAAAATTTACTGCTGCTTGACTCTTGTTGTCGTTTGCAGAAGTTTATATTTCTCTTAAAGGTCCTGAATGCCAAATTCAGAGCATATCTATGATTGAGGTGTTGCCTCCTTACGGCTCTCAACATGGCGACGGCTGAGCCGACAGTGAGCAGCTAAAAGCATGAACAGTGCAAACAACAGCAGCAGTGTTGCCAGAGCTAACAGTGTTCACCTGGAGGGGAACTGGAGAGTTACGCTTCTGTGACGATGCCATGGGTCAGGATGGTGTTATCAGCTAGTTTTGCACTATTTTTACCCACCTAAAAACACCACTGACCACATGGAGTACAAATAAAACAACAAGATGTAAACAAACTGAAACACTGGACTAAAACGAATGTTGGGAAACTGGCTTTGGGAAATGGAGGGGCGCGGCCTTTTCACACCGAGACTTATTTCAAAACTTAGCATGAACTTCAGCTGTTTCTCAAACATCTTGGATATAAGTGCAAATTTTTCAAGTCGACACTCTACACTTGCTCAATTTATGCTACCCAGACAGGACACACGTCTGCTCCCATCCACATCTTTCCATTAACTGCATATATGCAATCGTGCCCCCTCTAAAAATCCTGCTCAGACTACTTTCACAGTGGCGGGGCAGGTAATAAAATATCAGAGATGCAGTCATTAATTGGTGCGAGAAGGCTGAGTTGCAGAGCGCAAATAAAATTAAATAATCTTTCAGACTACGGAGGATGTATCTTGGCTGTCACTGACTTCATCCTCCGCTTCATTCGTCCAGTTGTCCCCCTCCTGAAACTCTCAGCCAATTAGAGTTAGTTGTGAGACGCTGTCCATCTGTCAGCCACCAAAAGCTTTCCAAATATCCCCCAGGACCGAATCTGTGAGCGCGATGTGTGCATCTGTGTGTGTGCATGCCCCATTGTCATCATCTGCTCCCTGACTTAACCACCTCTCACTCTTTCCCAGCGAGAACTCAAGATAGCACTACATAATACTACTCCCACGTGGGCACAAATCACAAAAATACACACTGAGGGGAAGACACACACTCAGACGCACACACAAAGCCAGTGGCGGGCTGAGCTGTCTCTCATTTTCCACCCACCTCTCGCTCTCAGAGACAAGAGAAGTTAAGTCCAAATATAGAGCGGCTGACAGCACCCTTCGTTGCAACCCTCTGTATGACCAGCTTGACAAACACTGTCAAGTCACTCCGAGGCAGCGCAGACATGCAAGGGTGTGAAAAAATGTAGAAAATAAGATGTAAATAAACAAGCAAACCAACGTCTTCTGTGGAGCAGCAGTCTTAGGGGTTAAAAGGATAATATATTCTACTTGTTTCTATATCGAAGATGATATGTATCTGATTAAAATGAACAGGCCTTGAGGCAGAGAGAAGTGCGATGCATCAGGTTCGTGTAAGGCAGCGGCATGAATTCATCAAAACACCTCCAACCAACAGATATCAAGATGGGAGTCGTTCTATGATGAATGACAAGGCTGCAAACAAAAAAACGTTCCCTGTGTTTCCATCAGGAAAACGCTGTTGGCATCAGCGTCATTATCTATGAACGCTTGACAAGCTGCCGATCACCCCATGGTTCCCAAAGGGACCCCGTGATGTGACACAATCGCTGCGTACTCACAACAAATACTTCTGTCCATCTGTAAGTGTGTTCAAGGTAGACATTAAAAGGACATTGTATTACTGCCTCACCTTTCTATTTCTCTCTAATCCTTTTCAAAGAACTGCCAAACATGTTTGTGTATGCAGTTAATATGCAGAAACAAAATATATATATACTGATAAGCTGTTTTCCAAAGTATAAAAGCAAAATGTATGATCGAGGCAGGTAGAATTACTGTTGAAATGAAAACTTGCAAAGGATGGATCAAGTCATGGAGGCACATTAATTAACCACTCGCAACAAATTAACATGTTGGTCCTCCATTTCTGAGCTCCATCTTACTAATTTATGCTTCGTGTTTTGCATGCATGCATGCTCATGCATTAGCAGCCACGGCCATGACGGCGGTGGTTGTCCTTCCTTCCTCAGTCTGCTTGGTTCTCATTTGGCGATTGTTCGTTCCCACTTGACTGCATCATCGGTTGTCCTCGGGGTTCCCCACACACAGCAGGATGGCCAGGATGGACTTCTGAGTCTTTAGGGGATGTACTAAACACTCTTAACATACCTCACACGATCGGAATATCTGGAAAGATAATCTGGCTTTGCGGATGATAGTCAGGAGGGGAGGGAATGAGCCTGAAATCGGCTTAATTCTCATGTAGTGTGGGCCAGGCATAAACAATTATGAGAAAGATGGGAGAACGGACAAATGCATTGATTAATGTTTCAGTACAGTCTTTCTGTCCCGAATGATTTCTTCTTTTCACTGCTTCAATTGATGATTGATGAACTGAGCAGCAGCACGTAGGATTTCAGAAATATTATGTATCTGACAGTAATTTAAGCTGTTGCTACTTTTTTGAAGAACGAAAAGTAACAAGTTTATGGACTGAAAGGATTCACAATCCTACTGAAAATTAAACAAAAAGCCACAAAACAACCCCCATAAAACTATTGTTTATATAAATGTAAACTGATGCTAACGAATATCATGCGTTGATGCCTCTCGGCATCAGACACTGCCGCCTGGGGGACATTACTTTGCATTACTTTTGGACGGACCAGGGACAGCGTGTCAATATACGCGTATCACATGGATACTGTCCTTTCAAATTAAACTTCCATTTTCACACGAAGTTAGGTTTAGGCAGCACAACCATTTAGGTTAGGGTTACGAAATGGTCGTAGATGATGTGGTTGAAATTCACTGACTTGGGACTCGCGGGCTAATAGGGCTGATGATACAGACGAGTCACGTGACTAAAGACTTGTGACAAAAAAAGTCAAGATTACTTTTAGTTTCACACGTGACACAAACTGCGAACTCCTGGTTGAAAGTCTTGTGTTTGTTTGACCCATCCACCAGCCGTCCCACTCGCCCTGAGCAGACTCTTATGCTATAAATACTACGTCACTTGCTCCTACCATCTATTACCCTGCCGTGAGCTGAAAGCCCGGTTCGTCACATGCTGTTGCTAAAAGATGCCTTCATGCATCGCTTTCCGATGCTTGCGGGGCACTTACCAAATGACGCTATTTGACGAGTTGAGAGTGGGAACGGGTTGAAACAGCAGAAGGAAATGAAAGGACTTTCACTGAGTGTGAAATGTAGATGAAGAGGGAGAGAAGGAGCTGCAGGGTTCAGGAGCTGTCTCCTACTCCCCTGTACTGAACGCATGTCGAACAGCGATGCTGGCTAACTACCAAACCAATGGTGAGAAAATTTCCCCACTGAAGCATTCGAGTAGCGCCACAAAAACATTTCTCTCGGTGGAGTGTAGACGCTGTGACGGCTTGACAAAGCATCTCAGAGAGCAGCGGCGGTTTGTGAACATGCACACACAGATCTACTAAGAGAAAGTAAATCACTTAGCATTACTTCCTTCGCTCTTAATCTGACAGGTGTCGGCCATGTGAAAGGAATGGGAGGGAGGCTTTGGAGCGCCTTGTTTTCTCTCTGTATTCAGCGGTGCGATGCAGACTTCTACGAGAAGCAATAAAGATGTAGGGAGTGGCTGTGTGTGCGCGTTTGCCTGTCCGCCTCTATCTGTGGCACGTCTGCAGCAATTTCCTGTGAAGTGTTTTGAGTAGAAAGATGAAAGTGAAGGATAGCTCTCTTGCTCCTCTTTCCCTCCCTGCCTTCTCTCCTTCCGCTCACCCTCTACCCTTCCCTGACAATCTGTCTGAAATAAGGGCTTTGAAAAAAATAATAAAAACATTATGAGAGGAAAGGAAAAGAAAGAAGGAGAAAGAAAATATGAAAGGAAGAAATGAGACTCAATAAAAGAAGAAAATTAATGCAATCATGAGAGCATGAGTAAAAAAAAAAGACATTAATGATGCGATGTCAATCGGTGTAGAGGTCCTTGCATTCCTCGCTGCATTGGACAGCATAAACCGAGTTGCTTTTCTGTGAGTGTGGTAGCCTGTCTTTGGGGTGTACCAGTTTCTGTCTGAGGGTGTTGCCGGGTTTGAAACACACTGGGATTCGGTGTTTGTTAAAAACTCTTCTGAGTTTTTCCATACCCCGGAGACATAGGGAACGACTATGTTCCTGCGTTTGTTTCTGTCCTCAGCTCCCTCTGCATTTGTAGTCTTCTTAGAGCGTGTTACTCTGTCAAAGGTCCAATTTGGATAGCCACAAGTTTTCAGAGCTCCCCTTAAATGTTTGTGCTCTTTTGCTTGGGCCTGTGTGGTGGACAAATGTGCAAACGCTTTAAAAACAGATGAGCTAACAGCTGGCGGCACTATGAGGTGGTCAGTGTGTTTCCTTGTAACGTAACAGCCGATGTCTCTCTCATTCAAAAGCCTTATTATGTTTGTATATATTGTTACACTACGTCGTCTCTCACCGTCCCGTCATCTACCGCTCTCAAGTCTCACCACACATCCATCTAGTTCCCATCCATCATTCACCTCTGATGTCTCCGAAATCATTTGTTTGTTTATGAGCCACGTCGACCTGCGACAGCTGTGTCGTGGACCGTGCACACTCATTTACAACTGCATAGGTTTGTCCCGCCCCATTTGTTAGTCACCCTGGTTGATGCTGTTCACATCAAAATCGACCCGAGTCCGACGATGGCCTGACCCACCTCTCTCGACCTGGGTCGCAAAGCCAGGTCAGTCAAGCGGGTTAACCCTTTAATACACACAATCAACACTGGTTGAGTCCTCAATGTGAAAAGGGGATTAGTTAGGGTTACTAAAATGGTCGTGGTTGATGTTATCTTCACTGACTCACGTGGCTGATGAGGCTGACGATAATACTGACTCAGGTGACTGATGATACCAAGGAGTCACATGACTACCAATTTCTATAGAGAGCCTAAGGCCCGCCCCTTCCCATGGACCACCATGGGACCTAATTTTGGAAATATATTAATGGTAGTCAACAGCAGCGAGAAAAAAATATTTATATATGATGTTAGTCAATTTAAAAGATAATCTTGCAAGTCAAGAAAGTCGCTGTTTGATGTAAAACTGCTGAAGTATCAGACTGTGAAAATACATATCAGAAAGACGACACACCCAAAAGTTGCATAGTGACGTCTGTCTCTGAAGCTACGATGCCTGTGTGATGCACTCACGCAAGCAACAGGTCTGATCGTTGTTTCTCTTTCCAGCTGATAAAAGACCAGCAGTCGCTGAAGAAATCAGTAATAACATTTCATTTGTGTGTGGAACAAAGCTAAGTTAGCTAGCTGGCTAGTGAGGGTGACGTATGTTGTGCAAGACGAGAGATGTAGTTTGCTGAGCAAACTAAATGATACTACAACAAACTGTGACTTTCTTGACTTGCAAACTTATCTTTTAAATTGACAAACATCATATGTGTGATTCATGGTGCAACTACTACTGTTTACACAGTTTTCTCTCTGAAATAAGGTCCCATGGGGTCCACCAGAAGGGACGTGGGACGTGGGACTCTTGATACAGTCAGACCTTCTTTTTTAACGAGGAGTCGCCCCCTGCTGGCAAGTAGTATATTTAGTATTTTAAGGCACTTCGGCACTGGCTTCAATTCACAGATCCAAAGGTAGCCCACTGGTAGAGAGACGATCTCCCCACGCACAGGAAAGGTCACAGTGGCACATTTCACATTTCTTTTTGTCTGGCTGAGACTTTGTAATGGAAAGAAGAGTCGCTTTGCACAGAGGAAATATCAGCTGCAGCTTTTCCCCAGAGCAGGCTGATGGGTACCAGCCCAGGGCAATATGTGGCCAGGCCCGTGGCTTGGGGCAACGTTTGGAGGAAAACTCTGCGACTGTGTGTCCACCTGTCTTTATACTCCTGCCTCCTTTTTCTCCCTGCTTTAAAAGGAAAAGGTGAGCTACTGACTGCTCCCTACAGTGCTAAAAGCTGAGTTTTTAAAACACGTTAAGCTTCTGCACAAAAGAATCAGACGTCAAATGGCTTTTCACAACAGCTGTAGCCATGACAGGCAGTACCCCGCAGCGCCTGCTGAACGATGCACACGGAAAGAAAGAAGAGGAACCCAATTGACAAATCCATTTTAGAGGTGAGCAAGAGTGCACCGTGAAGGGAGCCAGCTGCAGCAGACCTTGGGATTTTAGATGCAGAAATCACCACTGAGGCAGAGAATGGCATTAACTTCATTAGTGGCTGGGCCTGTGATCATACTTCCCCCCATTAAAAGTTGAGACAAACAGCTCTTTGGTCTGCAGCTCTTGACATTTTGCTGTCTGCGTGATCACACCTGGTTGAGAGCATGTGGCATTTCACAGGGACTAATAATTAGGTAGCTACACATTTTCTTTTTTTTGTCCTTGGTGCACTTTGGCATTAAGGGGGTTGTGGATTTACTCCTTGGTCAGCAGCTCTTCAGATTTTACAACCTCCACTCGTGATCGTTAGACACTCTTGGCTGCATGTGACATTTCCAAGCAATCGATAATTAGATGTGCTGTGTAATTTTGTTTCTTGAGTAAGAGAGCTGTGACATTAAAAAAACATACTTTCAGTTCCTCTAGACAAAGGGACACAAATCTGTCCCTTCTTGATCTACTGCTTCATTCAAAATGAGCGCGGCCAACATTCCTTGACTCGATATAAGCTCACCGATACGCTGTACCGGCACTTAGACATTTTATGACTATTCTTGCTTACGTCGCTGGTATTCGTCTCTGCCCTCTCCATCAGGTTCTCTGGGTGATTCATCATGGCACAGTGGCAGCATCGTTACATCGCACCTTATAACACCTCTTCCAATGCAAACAAGCAAACATCCAATTATTTCAGTTTTTCCCAATGATGTCCTAATCTGCTCCATGCTTCAGCCGACAGGATGAGCAACTCACCCGGGCTCTATTTATGCAAAGTTTTGCACAACTCCAACATATTTTCACTGGTCAAAATCAACGCTGACAGTCATATTTCATTTTTCTTGATTGATTTCTATGATAACAAAAAGTAACATCGCTCTTAGTATATCTGAACTTTTTGTAATACATTAGGAAAAGTTGGGAAGAGGTGTCGACATTATGAACATAAAAACTATGTGGGGAGAATCTGGATGAGCCAACGGACGGCATGGGGGAAGAGGGGTGAGAACGAGGCTGCTGTAATTTATCAATACAATATTCACAGCTTTTTTAGAAAATCAGAGAGCTGTTTGTCTTAAGTTTTTTATTTGTGAACAAATATAAAAAGCTATTATTTAAAGGTTTTCTGAATCTGCTCTTCTGATTTATAGAATATGATTTTATAAGGCAAACATTTCCAGGAGAACTGAACGTTCAGACAAAGGCTGTGATAAATAATAAAAATAATCATTAAACTTAATTGGTAATAATAATCCAAAATGCTTAGTTTTATGTCAAAAAACATTAAATTTTCTTGGGGAGGGGCCTAAAACCCCCTATGTCCTAGTATTTTTTATTCAGAAAGTGTCTCTGTATAATATGTGGGAGCATCCTGCCAGGGACTCTGCTGTAAAACCTGAATGAACAGCTGACACACCTCAGCTACATGTATACCTGCCTGTCTGGCTGGTTACTGTTGATTCCAAATCCATAGGCATCATATAATATATTATAGCGAGATATACACATGATAGAGGAAAGCACTTGAAGTAGCAAGACCATCTACAAACCCTATAATAGCCAGTTGGAATACTATTGGAATATTATATGCCTTCTATAGATGATGCATAGCCCAAATATAATAATATTGATAAATCCACAGCTGATTATGACTGACACAGTAAAACATGCTTAATATATAATGAATAAATAGGCTTAAGTTGTAAAAGATTGCTGATACCTGCACCTGCATGTGAATACTAATAGTACTGGCACTATTTTTTCCCACTTCAAGCACTGTGTGCTGTATATATTTCAAAATGAGAAGAAGAATTACACAAGTTAGCACATGCTGTATGAAAACAATACATCTTGAGGTTTTCTATACACTGAAGCTCCTTTTCTGGGCCTCATGCAAGAACTTGTGCAAACTAATTTGTTCTTAATTGACACGAACAAGTGATTTAAGAGAGGCTGATGCCTTCATCAATTTTCGTGTATTTAGAATTGTTACATTTAGTGATCAGGCCTGTCCTATAAAGCCTTTTATGGCTCCAGATGGAGCTAAGCAAAATCTGATAAACTCCCCATGCATAACCGCCGGCAGACATAAATCTGTGGGCGGGCATTTGATTTGTGAGCGGGCCCGGTGTAAAAGTAATAGGCGATGCCGGCACGTTAGCTGTATTGATCATGCGGATTATATAATTATAAACAAATCGTCTCTATATGTAACATATGCTGCTCATGAGGAATTCTGGACACAACACAGGTAAAATTAATGACATTTCAAACGTTTACCAGGTCAATAGAGATACAGGGTCTGAAAAGTGAAGCCAAATGCCTTATTCATCATTCTGTTGGACTTAGCGCCGCCTTTCGTGTCACTTCTGGTTGCAAATACCCTTTTATTGATTTAATAATCTGCAGGGCAAACGACATTTTAATAATCTAGTCCCCTTGTAAAAATGTAAAGCCATGTTAAAAGCCCATTTCGCTGAGAAATGCAACTGTTATATTTGAGCTGGATTTAGTCTCCTTGTGTGTTTGATGATTGTATTTCCTGTCTGTTGTGTTTTAAGATAAGATAAGATATTCCTTTAATGGTCCCACAGTGGAGAAATTCACAATTCACATTTATTTCTATTTCAACTGTAACTGGTGTGCTGTTTTGGCCCAGGTCTTCCTCACAAAAGAGGTTATCTTTCAAAGGATTACCTGGTGAAATAAAATAAAAATAAAACACAGCTTCCCATGCAGTAACCACAATCTGCAGGCAGCATCTATCACCGTGAGGTATGGAAACAGCTCAGCCGATGACAGGAGGGGGCTTTAATAAAGAAGTAAAAACAGCATCAAAAATCAGCGGTCACAATTTTTCAAGCATCTGTGATATTTATCACCCGCATGCTTAGGATGGGACCACTCTCATAATGCACTTTTTGTCCCCCTTCCTTCGGGAAGAAGGTTGTGTAGTATTAAGAGCAGAACTACTCATTTCCGTAACAACCCATATCCTGAGGTAGTGATGGCCCAAACCCCTTTAACCCTCAGACAACTTGCCGATTGTCTTGTCTATTCTGTCTTGCGGAGGTTGGAGCATGCTCAATTTTAGAGATATGAGCATACTGCTATTATATGAAACTAAAAGAGGAATCCACTGGTACCAACGATATCATGCTTGTTGGGAAGAACGCTGAATAACACTATGAAGTCATCCTAAATTTTGCTAAGGAAGAACTGGCATGGTCATTCTCAAAGGGGGTCCCATGAACTCTGACATCAAGATATGCGAATGTAAATGGGTTCTATGGGTACCCACAAGTTGTCCCTTTACAGACATGCCCACTTTATAATAATCACATGCAGTTTGGGGCAAAAACAATGCAATTTTTTGCATGCAGTACAAATGTGTTTTTTCTGACTATTCTAAAATAGTGTATTTGAATATTTCCGCATACTGGGGTCCATAAATAGTCTTGGCATTGTATAAATTGGGAGACGCTGAGACTCTTGTGGATGCAATGAGCCCAATTATATAAATGTGTGGTGGAATTAGTCCCCATAGTCGTCATTGTAGTGGGACCACTTTTTGAAACATGACTTCACTATGTAAAATGACCTGTGGTGACCTCTAGGATCACAGCCTCATGACACCTTACAACCACAAACTAGAGACCTAGAGCATTAAGGAGGCTTTACTAGGTAGATAGATAATACGAGCAGTTTCTAGAGCAGAAGCATGAACTCAACTGAAACTGTCCCGTCGCGGGTTTCTTGATGCACCAGACACTTTTTATTTTATTCTTAGAGTATTTTTGATATGTCTATGCCGATGTGTATTTGTATTGTATTTGATGTGTTTTGTTTTTGTCTACCCCGAGCACACACCAAGACAAATTGTATTCAGTGTTTTATTAAATGGTAATAAACTGAAGGTAAGTTGAAACCAAGTTGACCTTTCCTTACCGTGCAGCTCTGTAAAGGATGTGTTCCTTATTCTGACAGCTTCAGTGAACTGACAAAATCACTTGAAGATCCTGGCACGTTGAAACCTGCAGCTGAATGCTGCTAAGTCAATGGTGCCAGCATTTAGTGAGATCTATTTTCAGACAGTAGTCAGAGCTGTGACTCTCAGCCGGTGTGTGCAGCGACGTGCTGTGTGTGTGCTGTGGTATGAATGGATATGTGCCTGAAGCCTTTCAAAATGAGCTTTATCACACATATTTTCCAAGCTCATGCGTGTTGGGCCCTGTCCAGTGGGTCTTTGTGCTCACATGCAGGGGGAATTTGATGGACGCTGTGGTGGCCAAGTTAAACAAACTAGCAGGAGACGACAGATTCAGGTCATGATTTAGCAAAGTAATCAACAAACACAGATTTCACTGTGGTCCTCCCGAGGTTTACTAAGATACAGACGAGTTTCTTGTATACAGACATCACTGGGTGTGTGCACATTCAGGAGGCAAAACCGCTTTGGCAGCCGATGCAATCAACGTAGATTCTGCATTGTTTAAACATTCTTGTTGACTATACTAGACCCCTGTAGAGTCCAACCACAGAAACCATTGAGTGTATTAGTAGAAGAGTTGTTTATCATTATAACATGTCATGAAGTGGGTAATGCTAGATCAAACATAAGTGTGATCTGACTGAGGGGGCCAAGGTCTGTTTGGTTGACACTCATTGTGTGCTGTGTGAGCCCTCTTGATCATAGACATGTATACATAGACTCGACAAGTGAACGAGGGAGCTGCCGTTTTTTCTGAATAAATTGGTGTAGTTTACTGCACAACAACTCCTTGTCATCTCTGCTTTGAAGCTTGGCTCTGATAGACGTGTGTGCATCTCTGTGATGCTGCTGCACAGAAACCCGTCTGTAGCAGGTTGTTGTGTCAGCTTAGGGACCCTTAAGTGCACTGCATGCGTGTGCACATGCACTAATATGCATGCATCATAGGCGTTTACATCAGGATGGCTAACTTGGCGCACCTATGGCTTTCTCCCCTTTAACCACAGGGCTATCCCCCTCATGACACACTGACAGTTTGGAATCCTGTAGTTTTCCTTGTCTGGGACTACGTACATTATTTTTCAACTTTACTTTTGAACCCGAACAATCTCTATCACTTCATGTTGCTCACCACAGCCACAGGCTGGTATAATTAAAATGCAGAGCTCAGGCGACATTTTGGCCAGGATGGAGACACCAGGTGAAAGACTGACAGTAACGGACGGTTCTGAGGGAGTTATAAACTGTGTACAATAATTAATCAAGACGATTTATGTGCACATAAGCACAGCGGTTCTATGGGTCAACAGTCTGATGCTGGTTGCACAAAATTTAACCAGCAGATCTACAATGCTCATTCGTAATTGTGGCTTGACAAGTGCACAACATCACTCTAGTTAGAGACTGCAACTGAGTTTGAAACATCTGTCACTGTATGTCAACACCCATTCAGCGTCTCAGTATTTGCTTACAGAAAAATACCTGTGTGTAAATCAGTGCTTATTAAATCCTGCCTCATGACTTTCTGAATGATATGACGTCTTCTTGCAGTGCACTGCAGCGCTGACAAGTTTGAAGAAGCACCTCTGTGAGAGGTGTTCTGGCTTGTACTCACATCATCACAGCGAGAGCTCCCGGGCCTCGTCTTCCCTGCCTGTCTGTGTCTGCCAGTCTGCCTGTCTAGCGCCGGGCCTCGGCCTGTGTTAGTCAGGGGCAGCCCAGGTCGGCTCCGGGATGGAGAGGTTGGTCTTCAGGCTTTGTCCACACATCACCACAGCTGATTGCTCCTCTGGATGGTTGGGATTCTCAGCTAAGACAGGGATTACTGACCCATGTCGGCTTCCCACCTTTATAGCAACCACTTCGACGTTCACCCAGACTGAACCTCGACGCCTCAGAGAATTGAAAAGCTGTATGAATGTGTGTGTGGCGCGTTAGTTTGTGTCTAAAACCTTGAAAAGATAATGATTTCATCTTTCAACAACCATACAACTGTTTTATCTACAACATAAAGTGCGTACATTGTGTACATGCACACAAAACAAACATGATGGAAAATACAGTCATCAATACAGCCGCGATGCTGATGAATACATGTAGTTTGTTCCCATTTATATTACAAAATTCTTTGAATAATCACCTTAGAATCAGGTTGCTGATAATCTGAAGATAATTTGACTCCCACAGACCATCTGGCACAATGTCACCTCAGTTTTCCTCTGGCTATTTACTGTATCATAACATTCAATATTCTAGATAGATAGATAGATAGATGCTTAAGATGAGACCACTTTCCTATTTTGCAGCTCAAGACCAAGATCCCCTGTTACAAAGTACAACAACTCAACAGCTGACATTCCAGTGTACAGTGTACAATCGAGCTGTTTCTTTCTACAGCTCAATAGCTGACATTCCAGTCTACAGTACACAATCAAGCCATCTCATTCTGCTGTGTAACAGGCTGAAGTTTCCATTGTGTCAGGGGAGTTAGCCCCAGAGACAGACAGACAGCCAGCCAAGAGAGGAGTTAGGGCTGTCCGTCAGCCTCTAATGTCTCCACACAACAGCCCAAACCTAAACTGACAGGCACACACCACACTGACAGTCCATTAACAACAAACTATTGTTCCCTCGCAAATGGACAGAACACACCTTTCAGAGCCCGCAGAGAGAAAGAGAGAGAGAGAGAGGCAGAGAGAGGACGCAGAGGACAGCCACATACTGTGGGCCTCAGCACACAGGGGCAACGTACATGTAATACAGATTAGGGTTGGTCCAAAAATCTGCTGTCACAATATATTAGGCCTGTCAAAGTTAATGCAATAATAACGCCTTAATGCAAATTTGTTTTAACGCCACTAATTTCTGTATTTTTAGTGTGAAGGAGACTAAATAAAGCTCCAAACGACTCTAAATTTTGGTGGAAAAACTGGCATGGTCATTTTCAGAGGAGTCCTTGGACCTCTGACCTCCAGATATGTGAATGTAAATGGGTTCTCTGGGTACCCACAAGTCTCCCCTTTACAGACATGCCCACTTTATGATAATCATTAAGTCATCGTCATGTGAGCACACTGACAGCTGTTGCTGCCTGTTGGGCTGCAGTTTGCCATGTTATGATTTGAGCATTTTTTATGCTGAATGCAGTACCTGTGAGGGTTTCTGGACAATATTTGTCACTGTTTTGTGATTTAATTCATTTCCAATAATAACTATATACATACGTTTGCATTAAGCTGCATATTTGTCCACTCCCCATGTTGGTAAGACTTAAATACTCCCTTCAAGGTACATTTTACAAATAAAAACATCTGTGATTAAAATACAATTAATCGTGATTAAATATTTGAATCCATTGACAGCCCTACATGCCATACTTACATACTGTGCATTGTAATATGTTACATTTTTGGAAATCCTTAGAGACCATTATAGATCAAATAACCAGCTGCTGATATCTTAATTTGAGAAAAAGTAAATATCTGACAAATTAAGCATTTATGTAAACATCCTGTATTGCCAGAAATCAATCCTGCACACTGTTATGCAACACTGCCTCCAAAGGTCTAATACAAAGAGATGTTAAAGAGTAATTTTACACTAATTCCATTAATTATATGTACAGCTACTGTATGGCTCAGTCGGTACAGCCGCTCACTCATTAATCAGAGGACTGCTGCTTCTATCACCAGATCCTCATGTATCGAACTGTCATCCATCAACTGGAGTCGCAGTATGTGAGTGAAATGTGAGCGGTTCTCCTGTCATTACCATAACACTACTTTAGGAGTAACAGAATTTAGAGAGCGGCTGGTGATACCACAGTTTTAAGCTCTGCGGCTTATGTTAAGGCAGTTTCGCAAGACTGTCGGAGAACTACGGTAACTTTCAGGTAACGTAAAAGCATGAGAGGCTCTTTCAGCCTTTCACATTTGCTCGTTAGGGCTATGTTTGAAACATGGTGGTTCAACATGGAGGACTCGTTCCCCGTGTTGATCTGCAGGGCTTATCCTATGAAGGGCTCCCTCTAAAACACAACCATAGTTTTAGGTAATTTTATGTACACCAATAAAAACACAGTTATGAATATTATATTCCATTTCTGCTAATAGAGCCCTTAAAATGGTGCACACTGGCCCTTTAAGATAGTACTCTGGAACAACAATGTCACAGCTAGCCTGTCGCTTTTTATTCAAACTGTTGTTAAGTGGAAAAAAAAACTGACCAACTGAACTCCCAGGCAAAATATTTGTTGGTCAGTTTCTATCATCTCACGGTGCATAATCATCCTTTAAAGTGGCAGTAGGCAAAGATTCCATAATAACCATCCACCCATTGTCAACTGCTTATCCCGTTAGGGGTCGCGGGGGGCTGCCAGCTGGCATTGGGCGAAGGCGGGGTTCACCCTGGACAGGTCGCCAGTCCATCGCAGGGCACATAGAGACAGACAACATAGAGACAGACAACCATTCACACTCACATCCACACCTACGGGACATTTAGAGTGATCAATTAACCTGCATGTCTTTGGACTGTGGGAGGAAGCCGGAGTACCCGGAGAAAACCCACGCTTACACGGGGAGAACACGCAAACTCCATGCAGAAGAGTCCCAAGCCGGAATCAAACCTGCGACCCTCTTGCTGTGAGGCAACAGCGGCAACCACTGCACCATCGTGCAGCCCCATTCCATAATAACCTTTCAGCATATTGTAATTTATGTGTTCTGAGGGAAAACTAGACTTGTGCTCCTCCTCATGGCTCTGTTTTCAGACTTCTAGCCCATGACCAGACTTTTACCAATCATAGGTCATTTCAATGGAGGCAGCTGCCAATCACTCGCAAACTCTCATCAAACAGTCAACCTAGGCAGCACTAATCAAATATGAATCAATATTCTGTTAATGTAATGTCTATTTCTGGCATAAAATGGTTTTAGAATCATCTCGTTGCAAACTTTCTCGCCGTGTGAGTGACTGACAGCTGCTCAGAAACAGCAAGGCTCCAGCTCGGCTCTGATTGGTTGTTTTCCTCCGGTCTGTGAAATCTTGCAGATGTCATTAGGAGCACGAGGACGAGGAACATGATTTTTTAAGATTACCTGTCTCATGCACTACTGTCAGTATATAGTGACCATTTTATAAAGAAATATTCTTTCTTTATCATATTTGCTCCAATATTACCAACTGCTGCTGGAGAAGTAAGCATTTCGCTCACCTACTGTATATACACACAAGCATGCTCACGCACATCTCTCAGCCGTGGCCTCACTTGCACACTTCCCTGTCAATGCCATGTTCAGTTTCTCAACACACACACAGCTGAGGCAGCAGCCTGTCCTCTCCGAGTGCTATCCAAAAATATCTGATCCCCTAAAGGCACAGTTCACTCAAAAGAAGTCGGCCGATGTTTTCCAAAGGAAACTGGAGTCAAGCACAATGCAGCACCTTGCACTGTCAATATGCATCTGGTTAGTGAGGAGGATAATGAGAGGGTGTGAGTATGAAGGTGCCCGTGATAATATGTAAACGCTTTGCCCAATGTGGAAATGAGAATTTCACTGTATTGCTGATTCTGAGGCTACCATTTAGACAGAGGGGAATTAGTGTGTGTGTGTGTCATTTTGGATTCCTATTTCCTCAGCCTGTCATTAACCTCTTGGAGTACCGTAATAGCCCCTGATAACGATGGAACTGTATCTAGGAGACATGGAGATAGTGCTGTTACAACACAAAATGGAGTGACAGAGAACCCAAAGAGGCTCCATCTGATATCCTACCTTCTGTCGAATCTCTTCTTCCATCTTGATGGGGGACCCGAACTCAGCGACTTGACGGACGCCCTCACTGGCATAGCCTCCGTACTCCCATAGCACGTAGCCTCTGGTGTGAGATGCACCAATCAGAGCTGACCAGTGGTTGGCTCGCCCTGGAAGACATGTCCTTTATCAGTGTTTTCTGATAGGGATGAACAGTTTTTTTTTTTTTTTATCGGTCACCATTTTTCTTTGGCTGGGAGCAGTCAAGTTATAGTATTACAGGGGGTTGTGGCCAGGCCTTTTTTTGGCTGGGAGCAGTAAGCTATAAGTAGAGGAAGTCACTGCATCTAAAAGTTACACAGCAACTTGTCTTTACCCTAACCCATAGGAGTCTATGAGAAAATGAGTCTACTTCTCACTTGATTTATGACCTCAGTAAACATTGTAAACACGAGTTTCTCAATAGTTGGTTTCAAGTCTCCTTCAAAACAGCATGATGTTCATTTAGTAAATTATGATCTCATTTAGAGTCAAATAAACCATAAAGCAGGGGATGGTTTTGGGCGCAGCTACCTTGTGATTGACAGATCGCTACCACAGTGCTGTCCGGACCGGAAGTTGTTCATATTTTCATCTTAGAACTTAGAACAGTGTGTTTTCGGTTGATGAAAATTGAATGACAAACCTTTTTGGACGCCTAAAATGTCTCATTGAGTGTTCGGTTAAACTTAGATCCACCTTCTTGCGTAACTTCTGGTTGCAAAAGACCAAGATGGTGACAGACCAAAATGTACACAAAGTACACAAACCAACGTGTGACATCACAGTATGTTCACTTCTTTTATATATACGGGAATAACCTGTGCTGCTCACTGATGTTATCCATGCTTTTCACCATCTTTGTGGCCATTTCTCTGTCATTTTTTATCTCATTTTCTGGATATTTTTGTTTGAACAAAACCCTTTATACCATATCCCAGTGGCGTGTCCAGACTTTTTGACTCGTGGTGGTCAATCGTTTGAACTCACTTGGGTAGTCTTTGGGATGTACTTTCTCTGACCAGTTGCCGTAGAAGGTGAGTCTGTACTTTGCTGTTCCACAGGCGCAGCACTCCATAGCAGGAGCCTCTGTTGTTTCACCGAGCACACGCTCTGCACGGAGAAAGGATTTAAACATGACAACACATATGTTAAGATTTCAGGGTAGACAAGGTGCTCAAGCCAAATAAATGACGAGAAATGGCAAATAGAAATTAGTCAGTTTGCAAGCTTTGGCACAGATTCACAGCTGCATAAACTGCCAGATAAATGACTTCAATTCTGACCCAGAAAGAACGTCTCAAAATTACATCCCTGGAATAAACTGGTATTTAAATGACACATCAGCTTTGACGCAGACTCATAAATATTCAAATATTGGCCTCGACCAATGTTTTGCAAAGATAGGTCAAGGGGAGTTCTTGAATATTTATGAGTCACCAAATTATTCGGAAGAAATCCTCACTTGACATCTAAGTTAGAGCAGGATGAGTCAAACATCGGAGGCACCCAACTTAAGTCAGCAAATCGAAACGGGGTGGCTTGATTGGCTTGCATAATAGCCTGGAAAATTAGATTTCGGTGAGGAGAGGAAGACTGTATGAAAGTCAAATTCCCCTGAGATTAAGTTTGGTAAAACATATGTCCGGGCTCTGGGTTTTATTGTACAACAGACGTGTGCATCCGAGCTAAAAGAGTCCTGCCACCTCACTGTCTCACAAGTGCTTATTTAGGGGGCAACAGCTTTCCAATTCTGGAACGTTTCTCGGCAGTAAAATCACAGGTAACGTAAAAGCTGAGACATACAAAGGAATATTTAAATTCCACAGAGACTCCCAGGAGATCCACGATTCGTTGTCCTAACAGTTTCCCCCACTGCCTTTGTTGGCTTCATATTTTTTTAAACCTGGCATGAAAGACTGAGAGCTGTTCTGCTTCGAATGGGTGGGGTGGGGGTGTAGGCAGATAGAACAAGGAATAATGGCACCATAATGGGTGGTCAAGGATGAAAAGAGAAGCTGACGGGCAGCTGTCATTACCTTTCTCACACAGTCGAATAGTGAGAGAGCCTTCGTCCTGGAAATAAATGATTCTCTTCTGGACAATACTGGCCCTGGAGAGTCAGAGAAATATAGTGGGGAAGGAAAACGAAGAGACAAAAATTATGAATTATGAGCAAAAAGGTAGAGCAAGTTGGATAGAAAGAGAGGTGCAAAAAGGTGCATTAGATGGATAATACTATTGGTGAGGGGGGAAGGTAATGGGCTCCCTGATGTTTCATAGTGGATACACATCTTTTCACAGTGCACGGCACTGTATTCTCAGGACCTCATGACACAATCGCACAGCTGCAGTATGAAATGTAACAGAGCAATCATGCCCACGGACACAAAGGAAAGAGAGCTGGAATTACAGCTGGAAGCAGGAATATAGATCTTAGACTGCGGACAGACCCAGATTCTAACGTATGAGCTAATATTGGCTGGAAATGAAACTGTCTCTAGGAAAATAGGTTGTTTAACCAAAAGCTGTTACATTCCTCTTCGGTATAAAATGAAATGCATTTCTCATACTGCACAGATAGAGCTGTAAAGCTTTGTGTGATGCCACTCTATGGAAATTTTTAGGTATAAAATATGAAAATTGTCAGTGGAACAATAAGGCCCTGCAACACTTTTACAACAGTTTTGCATTCCGTTCCAAAAGAGTTGCATACGCTCCTAGTACTTTTACATTCCCTTTGACTAGTTCTGTAAGTTTGCACCTATATTTAAGACACTTTCTTTCACTACTGTGCTGCCATAACACCTGATTAGACTGTTATCAGGCTATTACATAGGTGTTATCGGTCACTATAAGCCCCATAGATGTGGGTCAATAGGGGCCTACTACCCACTACCCACACTAATAGGTGTTATCATCTATTCAAATGGGAGATCACAGAAAGAAGGTATACAACAACACGGCACCTCTAGGGAGCTTCAGCAGAAATTATGAGAGAAGCAGGCCCTGTAGTATAGACTGTGAAAACACAGGGTTTTCACCCAGGACACCTGAGTTCACATCCCATGTGAAACCAACAATGTGTAGTTGTCTTTGTGTTCAAAGATATTTTAACTCAAAACACAATGTTTCTCCCTAAACTTAACTGAGTGGGTTTGTTTTGCCCAAACCTAAAGATGTTGTAGTTTTGTTGCATAAACCTTAACAAGTTGTAATTTTATTGGCTAAACCTCAAGAAGCCTTTTTGTTTGTGACATTTCATTCAGTTTTACATGTTAGAGCGTGTTGCTTCTAAGTTTCACTTTCACTTTTACAGTGTAGTACGCACCATAGGCCCCCAATGACCTCCATCCATGGTGCTTACAGCGACTGATAGCGCCTAAGTAATGGCCTGAAAACAGTCGAATCGGGTGGCCATAACTGTTGGACGAACTAGAAAAAGATGTGATTTTTAGCCCTTTACATAAACTGTCAACAGTCCAAAAAGAAAAACACAGAAACTGAGCAATTTATAACAAATTGTCTGCTACATCGAGTGACTTGGGACCCAACATTGAAAATTAGTGCGCCCCAGGGCCCCAAGCTCATGAATGCATAATTTCTACATTAGACTTGAGATAAAATACTCAGCAAATCATATTACAGGACACAAACCATTTACAATTTTGAACTAACATCACCTGTTAGTGACTGAGTTTGCTGTCCTGGGGAAAACAGCACCTGACTTACTTTTCCAGTCTTTTGAAGTTTTCTGCTTTATTCTGGACGAACACCCACAACTTTCTCTTGTAAGCTAGCTGCTTCGTATACCTTCTCCTTGTTGTTTCTAATTACTCTGACACACCATACAACACTAAAGTGCAAGCGAATCAATCATCAACTAAATGGATTTCCACTCTAGAACAATTATATAACAAACACGACAAATGTCAGCATTTAAAAGAAAAAGAAGCTTTGTTTCATCTTTGGTGGCGAGAGAGCCCTCATGCTGCATTACTAGTGTCATTGTACAATTCAGTTCAATTCAGTTTATATTTATATAGCGTCAAATCATAACAGACCAAATAACCGAATTTCCCTCCAGGGATTAATAAAGGTTCATCTTATCTTATCTTATCTCGAGATGCTTTTTTGCAGAGGTCTACACCATACTCTCTAGTTTAGAAACCCAACAAGAAATCCACCATGAGCATTGCATTATTATTTTACATCATATACTGTATGTACTGCATACACACAATCATATACATACAGTACATACACATACATATATCAATAGACATTGAAATTTAAATTTAACTAATAATACTAATAATAACAAGACTGATAATAATGATGGAAGTATTGGGTATGAGGAACTTGAATGAATACAGATGTAGAAAAAGAGGGGAGCTCAGTGTGTCACAGGAAGTCCCCCAGCAGTCTAGGCCTACAGCAACAGAACTAGGGGCTGGTCCAAAGCAGCCTGAGCCAGCCTTGGGCCGGCCCTAACTATAAGCGTTATCAAAGAGGAACGTCTTAAGCCTACTCTTAACTGTGGAGTGGGTGTCTGCGTTGAACCTGGGATTTGGTTCCACAGAAGAGGGGCATGATAGCTGAAGTCTCTGGTTCTCACTGTACTTTTGGAGACTCTAGGAACCTCAAGTAACCCTGCATTCTGGGAGTGCAGTGTTCTCTTAGAGTAACATGAGCTCTTTAAGATATAATGGTGCCTGATCATTTAGGGCTTTGAGGTGAGGAGGGCAATTTTGAATTGTATTCTAGATTTTATAGGAAGCGAATGCAGAGAAGATAAAATGAGGGAAATAACTTATAAATAATCAATTTTTTTGCTAGTTCTTGTCAGAAGACATGCTGCAGCATTCAGGAATAACTGGAGTCTTAAGAAACTTATCAGAGCAGCCTGATAATAAGGAGTTGCAGTGATTTAGTCTAAAAGTACCAAATGCATGGATTAATTTTTCTGCATCGTTTTGAGAAAGGATGTGCTTGATTTCACAATGTAGAAAGCAGGCAGTCTGTGAGGTTTGATTTATGTGGGAGTTAAAGGACATATCCTGATCAAAAATAACTTCCAGATTCTCTACGGTAATGCTGGAGGCCAGGACAATGCCATCTAAAGTAACTACTGTATATCATCAGAAAACTGGTTTCAGAGGCATTTGGTTCAGTACAATAACTTCATAAGGAAATTGCAGGTCATCCAGGATTTTATGTACTTAAGGCATACTTGAAGTTTAGCTAATTGGTTGGACCCATCTGGCTTTATCAAGAGATTTAATTGGGTGTCATCTGCATAACAATGAAAGTTTATGGAGTGCCTTTTACTAACATTGCCTAAAGAAAGCATATATAAGGTGAACAGAACTGGTCCAATCACAGAACCTTGTGGGACTCTGTGACTAACTTTGGCGTGCAAAGAGAACTCATCGTTAACACGTACAAACAGATTGACCTGATAAATAGGACTTAAACCAGCTTAGTGCAGTTCCTTTAATGCCAATTAAATGTTCCAGTCTCTGTAATAGGATGTGATGGTCAATGGTGTCGAAAGCAGCAAAAAGATCTGACAAGACAAATACAGACAAGCCCTTTGTCAGATGCAATTAGAAGGTCAATTGTAATTTTGACTAATGGTGTCTCTGTGCTATAGTGTGCTCTAAATCCTGACTGATAATCCTCACATAAATTATTGTTAAGTAGAAAGTCATACAGCTGACTGGCTACTGCTTTCTCAAGGATTTTAGAAAGAAAGGGAAGGTTAGATATAGGTCTATATGTAACAGGGCCCATATGTACTATATGTCTATCTTGTTTTTTTATAATTACACAAAATAAGTATGTTTGTACTTTGACAGGGAGAGCCTCCAAACTCCCCAATTGTGTGATGTGTGGAGCCCCTCCTCCTTCATTTCTTCTTTGGTGGTCAATAGTATAAATTCCCTTTGCCCCCTTCCCTCTCCCCTTTTGTGCAGTTACCGTGTGGGAGAGGTGGGTGTCATTTGTTTGAGCTAATTTATTATCCCCATCCATCCCATTATTTATTGTACTGTTTTGTTTATATTTCTGTTTCCTATTATGTTATAACACGTTTACCAATCTGTAGATATATTGATTTCACCGAAGTGACTGAAAATAGTTGTTTTAGAAGTGATGCAGCTAGCTTTAAGTTACACTGAGTTAAGCTAACTTCCGGTTTGCTCACTGTTTTCGTTAATGTAGGAGCTGGAGCGGCTAGTACAGTTAGCATAGGAGCCCTCTGTTGTATTGAGACAAGGCACTGAATTTGATGCTGATGGGTTCACTTCCTTGAATTAGGCTACAACACTATCAGATCGGCATCTAGTCTACTACTAAGAATTCAAAAGTAATCAAACAATGGTCTGATAACAGAGAGTTGGTTAGCTTGTAAGTTTGAGTTGAAGATAGCTGCAACTCCACCTCCTCTGCCGGTGTCTCGAGGAATGTGAGTATTAATATGACTCGGGGGGGGGGGGGAGGGCAGGGGTTTAGGCTGACATATTCTTCATGACGCAGCCAGGTTTGAATCAGACGAAATAAATCAACCTGATTATCTGATATTAGATCATTTACTAGAAAAGTTTTAGATGACAGAGATCTGATATTAAGAGTCCACATTTAATTCTCCTGTCTGGTTGCTTTATTGCAGCAGTGGTGTTAGATTTTATTAGATTATTATGTTTGACTTTTCCTCTGTTTACTTTTGATTCAATTCATATTTAAGTGGTCGTGGGGCATACACGGTCTGTGTGAGGTTTTAAGTAACATGGATAAAGGTGGGAATAGCAGTACCCTGATCATTCCACAGGGTTGAGGTGATGGCAGAGGTAACAGAAGCAGTGTATAAACTACAATACCAAATGGGAGAGCTAGAAGGAGGGGATGGGGAAGAACAACCCCATCTCACCGCATGTCACAAGGTAGAGGTGTACACCTTACAGGAGTGCAGTGTTAGTTCAGTGTTAGTTCATAAAAGGCATGAGCCCTTCTGTGAAGGATGGAGCCTGTCATGAAGAGCTGAGGCCTGTTTAACCAGGCAGCAAAATTATCAACAAATGGGATGTTTGTGGTCATGCAGTAACCCTTTAGCCAGATGTGGAGTTGATATAGGCGACTGAATTTCATGTCACCAAAACAAGGGGAGGGGAGCAGACCAGAAACAACTATCTGCCTCCGATTGTCCTGCAGGTTATCCACGAGGAGCATGAGGTCCTGTTTATGAAGCTCAGTGTTGTGCTGTACAACCTGATGTAGAGCAGTGGGAATAAGGTCCTTTACGCCGGCACCTGGGTAGCAGAAAGTTTGTACACTGCGCACCACTACATGCCGGACCATGGAGGTACTGATAATTACCACCAAGGAGAACTGCTATCTTAGTAAGACGCCAGACCGGAGTCGGAAGGCAAAGCTCTCAGTTTACCAGTCCATCTACGTACCAACCCTCATCTATGGCCGTGAGCTTTGCATAGTGACTGAAAGAATGAGATTGCAGATACAAGCAGCTGAAATGAGCTTCCTCTGTCGGGTGGCTGGGCTCAGCCTTAGAGATAGGGTGAGGAGCTCAGACATCCAGAGGGAGCTTAAAGTAGAGCTGCTGCTCCTTCATGTAGAAAGGGACCTGGTGAGGTGGTTCGGGCATCTGATCGGGATGCCTCCTTGACGCCTCCCTCTGGAGGTTTTGCGGGCACGTCCAGCTGGTAAGACGCCCCGGGGTAGATCCAGAACATGCTGGAGAGATTACATATCCTGTCTCGGCTGGGAATGCCTCGGGGTCCCCCAGGAAGAGCTGGAAAACACTGCTGAGGAGAGGGACTTCTGGATTTCCCTACTAAGCCTGCTGCTCCTGTGACCCAACCCCAGATAAGTGGAAGAAAATAGATGGATGAACTAATTATCTTAACTAATTATTTCAACTAATGATAAACTAAGATTACTAATAATATTAATAATTAGGAAATATTATTATCATTTGTTGTTTAGTAACAGTGAAATCACTATTCACCAAGTTTAATTAACTATCATTTTTCCGTTTTTAGAAGAAGAAGAAGAAGATATTCCTTTATTAGTCCCACGAGGGGAAATTCAATTTTTTCACTCTGTTGTTAACTTATACACGGTACATGCAGACCCGAACACACACATGCACAAACATGCAACAATGGAGAGATGTCAGAGTGAGGGGGCTGCTCCTGACAAGCGCCCCGAGCAGTTGGGGGTTTGGTGCCTTGCTCAGGGGCACCTCGGCAGTGCCCAAGAGGTAAACTGGCACTTCTCCAGCTATCAGTTCACACTCAGTTCTTGGTCCATGGCGGGACTTGAACCGGTGACCCTCCGGTTCCCAAGCCAACTCCCTACAGACTGAGCTACTGCCGCCCCCAATTAATGCTGGATATTAAAGTATAAAATGTTACCACTATCTTTAGTAGATGCAAAGTTTGTGGACAGCAGACAGCCCGACTCTGACTATTGCAAAGTTTAAGGATAATCAAGCTTCACAGTCAGAGTGCCTACAGTTTAGCAGATTTTTGCTTCACAAAATGCCACATAAAAATATGCTATATAATTGCATTATATAAATTGAACTATGTAATGATTAGGTAACTACTACTTTTCTACAAGCAGTCTTTATGTTACAGCAGCAAGTTCTCCTGTGTGTCTCTGAGAGAAATGATGTGAAAGTGAGCTGAACAGCACTGACTGGAGACAGAAGAGGGACTGGAGACATTAAGTAGGAGTTATCGGTTGTATTGCTCCCACAAATCTCACACAGGCTGAATGGTGCAATACACCCTGCAACATAAGTTGACTGCTTGGGCATGAAATTGAAAAACAAAAGTGAATAGACTATTACTGAGCTACAGTTTTTAAGTAAATTCTCTGATAGTTTCAATTAGGCCAATGGTTAATTGGTTTATTTGTCAAATAAATTCATCAATAAATCCAACAAACAATCATCTGGAAAGAAGGTTTAACATATTTTCACTGTGAGCTTTCAGTAGAAAAACGATTCACACCTACAGTTACACCTACTGCCTGGCTTTATTTAAGATATCACTTCTTCACTAGATGTATTTGTTCCAGCTGTGCATCAGTTTGCGAGTTTACTCAGCTCTATTTTGAAAATGTGTCAATTACAGGCCACTGCACCTCAGAGAAGGCAGACAGTAATAGATTTATGTGTAGGAGGAAACAAGTTCTAACAATACTGCTGCACTTCCCTCTGGTCCTAAAGAGGTCATAGAGTACTTAATATATCTAGCAATGGAGCTGGAGTCTTGAAAATGGGTGTACTTCACATTTACCTTGAAATTCTGCAGTGTTGAGTCCCCCACCCACATTATGACATTTCCCACTTGTGTTATTATTTGCATTAACTGTAACCAAAACCATAACATTTTCAGATGCCTGTTCCATATGTCTAAACCTATCCAAAGGTGTCTTAAACTAGGAACTAACTACTTTTAAATAGTACTGAATTTGAATTGAAATTTTTCAGCAATTCACTATGAGGGGCGTTTTTCACATTGTAGTGTAACAGTTGGTTTTAGAGCTGCAATCATTGGCTTTTCAATTGTCTCTTTTATTTTGGCAACTTGGAGGCAGTCGAGCATGTTGAAAACAAATCTTTGACATATTATCACCAAGTTTGTGATGCGAGCAATTGCTCATTTACATATACAAGACAGCATTCATTTACAGTCTCTGCCAACTTCTGAAAAAAGCATCTGGCTCTTTAGCTGCTAAATGCTCCAGTATGGTCACTAGCTGGTCACTCATGCTGTCTGTCTGCTGTTTGGTGCTGGACAGATGGTGCATAATGGTTTTATAAGATGTGGTCTTACCAAAACAAACCAATACAGTAAAGTTGTGTAAAACCCCAAAATGAACTGAAAGGCACTAAAACTGTTTGTAGAGCTGATGGGAACTGCAGAGGTAATAAGTCTCTGTGGGTTTGTTACTACCAAGCCCCCAGGAAGAGCGCAGGGCTTTGAAGCAAACTTTCATAGAGGCCAAACGGTGGTAATACAACTTCTGTGTCCGTCATTGGGCCCAAAAAGAATTTTTCCCATACACTTACATTGGGAAAGATACATCTGAGGTAAATCAAATTCCCAGTACAAACATTTGAATAGCCTTTATTTAAATAATCAGGTCCTAAAAGGTATAAAAGACTTATTTCCCTCCCTCTATTCATGTGAATGAATAGAGGGAGAAGTGAGGGCTGAAGTGAGGGCTGGGGACGATATAGGAAATGCTACTGTGCCTGCTCTACAGGCCCAGTGGATGTGGAACATCGCCGGTTGATCCAGGTTCTTTGAGTCACTAGGCAGTCGATCCATTTTGCTTTCATGCAACCCTGAGCAACTCTCATAAGAATGAATAGAGCCCACCTCCAACCGTGTATCCAGTTCTCTTTATACATCCATGCTCACTGCTCGTACAGTGCCTGCTCAGGGCATCGCCATTTGAAGCGCCTGAACGTTCAGGACGGGTCAGTTGCTTGGCTCCCGCTATTGCTGCTGGTGACATTCAGAGTGCATGGCCATTTGGGCTGGACCGACTGCTTGGCCCCAGAAGTACTGCTTGCAGCGTTGTTACGAACCATTCATTGCTCATTGCCTCCTGGGCAGTGAAGAAGAGTTGGTTGTAACATTGCAGCATCCAGCAGCAAAAGTGAACTGCAGTCAACGAGCCGTGGCCTGTAATCCACAGAGCCAGACTTAAAGCTTTTTAATATGAATGTGTGTCCTCATTGCACCTATATTGACACTGCACATCCCTGGGTCCCCACCAAGTGTGAAGTAAATCGGATGGACGGTTCTCGAGAAATGCAAAGGACACACACAGACAGATAGTTTGATGAACGACTCCTTTCACTTCATTTAATCTCTTGTTTGTTGAAGGAAAATTACGATAAATGCGCTAAATTTGAAATTTGGAGCACAGCATGGTATATCTTCCGTAGAAATAAAAAAAACATTCATTTTGGATCTATCAAAAATTTTAAAATGAGTAATTCACAATCACAATAATTATATGCTTTTATTCCGTATATTTCTAAAAGCTCTGTGTATGTATTAAAGTAAAAACATTCATTGGCATGTACATGTTTTCATTAAGACCTTTAACCAAATCTGACTTCATGACAGAGTGCAGCATCTCATCTGTAGCTTTTCCCCCTAAAATCCCCTCAGACAGTGAGATCTGATCACTGCTCTTTCCTTTTTCCATTTCCCCTCTGACCTGTGGTATGCAGCACCA
Organism: Pterois miles; assembly: GCA_947000775.1. NCBI lineage: Eukaryota > Metazoa > Chordata > Actinopteri > Perciformes > Scorpaenidae > Pterois > Pterois miles. Next base: position 19,915,346 of record CAMQGK010000144.1, on the reverse strand, counting down.
GGCTCCCTTTAGACCTGGACTCTAGGGTGCACAAATCCAGTGCTTCTCTTCTGTCAAACAGCACAGCCATGGAGCTGCTGTGGTGACATGACATATGCAGCTATATATATATATATATATATATATATAACACACACAGTATATATATGCTTCCAACCTGCCATACCGCTGTTGACAGTTTTTTCTTATGCCATGCACTCCCCCGCCTCCATCTGTTCAGGTTTGTTATTAAACCTGCTTCCATTAGCATCTCTTGCCTCATGCATTATATACTGTATCTTCCACATCTCAGCGACATGTGTGCTGACTTCTCCTCTGTGTACCCTGGAGGCTTGGACGGCTCTCCCCAGAGAGGAGCATACAGCTGTGTGACTGTTCATACAGTAATGTTTTCAACCCATGACAAGCGCTCCTGACTGCAATAATAAACAGCACAGAAGTGATGAAAACCCATTTCAAGTTACTTAAATAGAAATCGGTTCATCCTGTTTACTTTCATTTTGTTTATTTATTGCCACATACACATCAGACCGGAACATATGGGTACTTCGCAAAAAGTCAAGACCGTGCCCCTTTTTTACATATAGTTTAATGCAATTTGACGTATGTTTGGATTGTAATTTTGAGAAGTTCGTATATATTCATCTCTTGTTATGCAAATATTTGTTTTATACACGTCTAATAATTATTTTTGCAACCATACCTGAACCTGAATGTTTGCGATAATGTAAGAAATGAAGGTTGATTGCCATATTTGATTGAATCACGTTAGGCTGTGAGTGTTGTCTGTAAATAATCAACCTGTTAATATCCAGCTGTTTTATCTATAGGCTGAGATTTAGTTGGAGACGACAGTCTGATGCTGCTATAACATTAATGCATGACTGTATTACTGCAGCAGCTAACATTAGCTAGCCATGCTAGTCACTGTCACCATCATCATTGAGCGATTTATCACAGTGACAGTGAATATGAATGTCTCATTGGTACCTCAAATCTGAGTGTGAAACCTGCTACAGACGCCATGCTGGTCTGGTCTATAACCTGGAGCCTTTATGACCCCTCTATTAAATCTTTTTTAGGACACAGCAGGGGAGCAAAATGGAAATCAGCGTTTTTGGATTTATCATTGGTTCAACCGACTACACAGCAACTCTTCGGCATAACGTTATTACTATTGTAATAATAAGACGTTTCTACTTTTTCACAGGATTGGATTCCCCCAAATGGAGGCGTGGTCATGCAAGCCTACTCTGGATGATGTATCGTATATGTCAGAAGTACACAAAAAAGACTCTCTGGAGATGGTACAACACAATCAAAACACAGATTGTAAGTTGATTGTTAAGGATTTCCTCCCTATATTATTATATGATTTCTATAAAGTGGCTCCTCTGTATCTAAATAAGAATTTGGCCAAATTGTCCACAAGGGTCTGCAGATTATAAAAAAAGGTTACAATTTGTAGAAAACCAATTACAGGAACCAATTCCTCCTCCTCCTAAAAAATGCCCTTTTAACACTCACATTGCAGCAAGACCTGCCAACATCTACTGTCTGATTATCGGCTGCTTTAAATTTGGTGAATAGCCTATTCGTTAGGTCAAGGGTACATTTTGACTTGACAGCAGAGGAGAACATCACAGAGGATAGATCCAAAACAAATTTTGGGAAAAGTATTACCTCTCATTTTATATCTAATTATATTCTGAAGATCATTTATTAAAAACTCCAAATTAACCTTCCCATTACCACTGCAAATTGGGATCGTACCTTGGAGAAATACTGTCAGAAGGCTCTATGATTGGTGCCCCCATTATAACTTGGATGGCCTCGCTTATCTAACTATAAAGCAACGAATCTCTGTCTGTCGGTCTGTGTGTCCTCTGCATATCTCAAGAACTGTTCATCCAGTCAAATTCACACTTGATAGGCATATTTGGGGACCCAAGGGAGTGCTGTGTCTAATTTGGTGCAATTTGGACACACACCACGTTCAATATTAATAAACTTTGACTAAACAAGCAGACAGTGTTCTATGCAGCAGCGGGAGAAGGGCTTCAGGGCTCAGGGGACTGAGTTCAGCATCTGCAGTGGGCTGTTGACTGTTGCTTCTGGATGCTGGATATACTAACATTACAAACAAACTCTTCTTCACTTCCCTGTAGTAAACTAGCAGTTAGCTGTTCACAATCACACTGCAAGCCATGCAACTGGCCCACACCAAAATCCCCAATAATGGTGCAAGCAGCAATAACGGGAGCCAAATAATCTGCCTACCTCAAATGGCCACACATTCTGACCGGCCACACCCCGAACGGGCACTGCACTAGTACAACAAGCTATTCTGGTGTAATATTAAATTAGCCAACGATTAAAAAAAACTAGCTGATCCCATCTCATCCCTAAAGGTGTGATCAGATTGATTGAATTACAGTACATATTACAGCACTAATTGTGGCAAAGACACTCTTCTCCTAGGGATCTTTGACTGCATTTCATGAATGTGCAGAAAGAAACAGCTTCTGTAACAGCAGCTAATGTCTGTACGCTTTGATTCAGCGGGTACGTTTGTTTACCATGTCAACATACGATGGTTTGTATAATATCTTCCGAAAAATAATTCCTCATTTTTTCTGTTTTTTTCCTACGAATGTAGGCTAGATCGACTTGGTTAGGAGTAGAAAGTACTTAATTAGGTTTAGGAAAAGTTTGTGGTTTGGATTAAAATAACTCTGGAAGTGGCGTAACTGAAGAACAGAAGTTAGGAGACAAATAAATCAGTCAATCTTTTGGTTTCATACAGGGTATGAATGTAATCGGTGAACTCTACTATCTGACAAACGATAGTAAAGACGCTATGACACCAGGATCTCTTTATGGTTGCCTCTGTTGATTCTAATAAACACAGGGAAATAACCCTCCAAGTTAAATCTACTGCGCACTCCAGATCCAATTTATGCAACTCCAAGATTGTTTGGGGACCCCAGTATGCGAACATATTCAAACACATCATTTTTAAAATAGGCAAAAATTACATATTTATACAGCATTTAAAAAGTGCATGATTATTGCCCAAAACTGCATGTGATTATCATAAAGTGGGCATGTCTGTAAAGGGGAAGCTGGTGAGTACCCGTAGAATCCATTTACATTCACATATCTGGAGGTCATAGGTCAAGGGACCCCTTTGAAAATGGTCATGCCAGTTTCTCCTTGCCAAAAATTAGCCTAACTTTGGAGCATTATATAGCCTGACAAGCTAGAATGACATGGCTGAAGCTGCTACAGCCTCTGAGAGAGAGTGAAGTCGAGTCTCACAGGGTTAACTGCATTAGCATGGCTAAAAATGTAGCGGACACAGTACACTGTACTTAAATGAGGGTGGTTTTGCTTATGGCTAAAAGTTTTGAAAGTTTATTGTGAATGACCGTGTTTTATGCTTAGGGTGCAGGTTAGATAGAGGGCCTTAGTCTAATTGTCACATTTCCCCACTGTGTGACGCCGATGCTCGACACAAGGTCAGGTGCTCACAAAAGCCATTAGCAATCATTCTCTGAGAGCATGAATCTCCATACAAATTTTAGGTAAATCAGGTCAGTAGATGTCTGTCTGTCTGTGTGTCCTTTGCTTATCTCAAGAACTGTTCATCCAATCAACTTCACACTTGGTGGGTGTATTGCAGGGGACCCAAGGGAGTGCTGTGATTTGGTGCAATTTGGACATGCATTCAATATGAATAAAATTTGAATAAACAAGCAAACAGCATTCCGTGCAGCAGTGGGAACCTCTTGCAAGAACACTGAAGTGTCAAACTGACAGATTTACTGCCCCACAAAACAATCAACAGTACAGTGAGAATCAACTCATATCAGCTTGAATCCATTTCTAAGGGTGTCTGACAGCTGAGCATGCTTGAAATAATCTAGCCCTGTGATCAGCACAAAAGTCTTGTCTGTGTGACTGCGTCGAGACAGGAGAGTTTACATCATGCTGCCGAGGAGTTCCAACAGTCTCGCCGTTAAAGTTGTGTTGTCACAGATCAAGCAGACAACTGGTGGACTCTTACTTCTCCTCGAGTCCTCCCAAAAACAGCAGAATACCGATGGGAATATCGAGCAGGAGGTCGGTTTGAGGTGAAAACGTGACGAACGGACGACCGGAGGGCATTGATGGAGCAACAGGAGAAGTGTAAGTGTAAACTTGATAACGAGATGAGAAGTCACCAACACAGGACAGCAAAACTTTTGGATTGGAGAACAGTCTACCTCACCCCCTCTCATCTTTCTAGAGATTAAAGAGTAGATTTGGGCTGAGCTCATCAAAACTACTGGAAGGATCTTGGTGACCTGGGGTGGAAGCACAAAAAAAAAAAAAAAAAAAATCTTACATGTACCCTGTCGTACCCCGAGGAACTTATGTATACAGGCATGTCACTGAAAGAGAAAAAGTCAAAACAAGGAAGAAAAAATGAAAACCCTCCCGCGGAAAATCCTCCTCAAAGCATGCAGCAGCTGAAACTGGATGCTGTTTTGAACTTGGAGAAAGGAGAGAAATTGTGTGGGTGACTCACTTTTATTAAAGAAGTGTGGGAAGATTTGACAGTTTCCTCATGAAAAAGAACTTTTAATCAAGTTGTTTTCACTATATGGTCTCAAGATATAAACAAAGCCAACAGTTTTCATGCACAGAGGTTGTCAACCCTGGAAGATAATTTCAAAGATCTATGCGTGTGAGCATTTGTGAGTTGTTTCCTTTTAAAACTAAGAAAATGTCTGTGGTGGGTAGAGTCACATATCAGCATGTCCATCACCGTCACTTTGTTTTATGCTTTAAAAAGATGGTTGATGGTTACCACTAAATGAAGAAGTAATCATTGTTAAAGTTAAAGTCAAGCTTAAAGTTGCACTAGTACAGTGTATATATATAGTATATATAGTATATATATAAGTTAACATGATAATAACGCATTAACACAAATTCAAACACACAAATTTAATGCCACTTATTTCTTCAACACTTAAATGCAAAGATAAAGCTAGAGTGAAGATACTGAAATTATTAATATGAAACTGCAAAACCGACAGAATGTATTGATACCAATGTCAGACTAGCTTGTTGCACTGGACACTACATAATGCTCCAAACTTGCACTAAATCTTGGCGAGAACAAACTGGCACGGCCATTTTCAGAGGCGTCCCTTAACCTCTGACCTCCAGATATGTGAATGTAAATGGGTTCTCTGGGTTCCCACCAGTCTCCCCTTTACAGACATGAACACTTTATGATAATCACAGTCAGTTTGGATCAAGTCATAGTCAAGTCAGCACACTGAAACAGTGACAGCTGTTGCTGCCTGTTGGGCTGCAGTTTGCCATGGTATGATTTGAGTATTTTTTATGCTAAATACAGCACCTGTGAGGTTTCTGGACAATATTTGTCGCTGTTTTGTGTTGTTAATTCAGTTCCAATAATAAATATATGCATACATTTGTATAAATATGGACATATTTGTCCATGTCCATGTTAATTAAAGTATTAAATACTTGACAAATCTCCCTTTAAGGTACATTTGAACTGATAAAAATATGGGATTAATTAATGATCGTTGATCATTGATGAATAATCGTGAGTAACTATGGACAATCATGCCATTAATCATCATAATTAAATTATTAAAATTATTATTATTTATATGTAAGTAATATAGCAACATCACGAGGAACCTTTACCTTTATATTAATTCCCTTATTTATTTACTCTTCCATTTAATATTTTATTTTATGTATTTTTCATAAATTTTGAAATGTATTTATTTAGGTTCATATTTATATATTGTATTTATTTATTGTGCATTTATTTTTATTTATGTACAGTATTTTTGCATTTATCTATTTCTGCATGATTTCCCCTTGGCATTTGACCTTGTATTTATATAGCCAAACTTATTTATTTCTCTGTTCTTCTCTTTACACATTTATTTTTTCCATTTATTTATGCATTTCTGCCTCATTACGCAAATGAGCGAGCTGACATTCAATGTGTGTCATCATCGACAGATGAACTTTTTATCATAGGGGAATTAATGCAAAGGTAAATAAATAAAAACAGAAATATCCATTTTGTCATATTATATCTTTTTTTCCATAATGGCTACATTTATTTGTAATACTATAAATAATGACATAAATTAATTTACCAAGTCATTGATTTATTCATTTATTTTTTATTCTGGCAGGTTCCATCCTCCATAAGGAAATAGCTGGTGAACAATTACAATAATGTCTGAGGTAAGTGTCTATGGTAAAAGCTCAATAAAAATTAGATGATTACTAGAGGAAAGCTTCCCTTTTACAAGACACATTCTTATTATTGATTATCATTTATAGAACAATGAGTAAATAGCACAGACATGATCAGATTGTGATTATTTGTAACAACGCATGTAACAAGTCCTGTTTGCCTGCTGAGACACAATGTAGGTAGATCACACAAAGAGCAAGAAGGGAGGAAAGCAGCATTCAAAAGTACAGCAAACTAAATATGTGGCAGAAAAGTTAAAAACATGGCAAACACAAGTGAGGACTTCTTCAGCGCCTGTGGAGGCTTTGCAGTTGCTGGTTCCCTCCCCCTCAGGCTGCATGTTGTTTCCAGGCACACAGCTCCCCAGGATGAATGACAAGTTATTGCGAAAACTTGACCAACTGAGGAGGAGGAGGGCAGGCCTGACAGTACACTTCCTGCCTCAAGGAGAAAAGTTGCACATTGTGTCTTGAAGTAGTTTTTAGTTCCAGTGCCAGAAACAGCTGAGACGAGCACAGCAGATAGCGCCTGATAGCGAGTGCTGTTTCAAAGCTGCTGACATGCTCTGCTTGCCAAGAAGTAGATGAGCGCGTTTTAACAGCTGACTTCTTTCAGGTGTTCAGCTCGCACATCACTTAACTGAGGCTGAACTTATGGTTCAGAAACAAGAGTACACGGTATGCGATCACGAATGAGTAGCACTGTCGTTAAACATGGCTTCAACTAACACTTATTTTCATTATCGGTTAATTTGCAGATTACCATTCAATTGTTTTGTCTATAAAATGACTAACAGGGGTGTCAATCAATTAAAATATTTAATCATGATTAACCACATAATTGCCCTTAATCAAGATTAACCACACATTGTTTTTTTTTTTATCTATGCAAATGTACGTTAAAGGGAGGTTTGTCAAGTATTAAATACTCTTATCAATATAGGAGTGGGCAAATATTCTGCTTTATGCAAATGTATGAATATATTTATTACTGTAAAATTCATTAACGACACAAAACAATGACAAATATTGTCCAGAAACCCTCACAGGTTTCATTTAGCGTAAAAAATATGCCCAACAGGCAACAACAGCAGTGTGCTGACTTAACTATGACTTGCCCCAAACTGACTGTGATTATCATAAAGTGGTCATGTCTATAAAGGGGAGACTGGTGGGTACCCAGAGAACCCATTTTCATTCATATCTTGAGATCAGAGGTCAAGGGACTCCTTTGAAAATGGCTGTGACAGTTTTTCCTTGCCAAAATTTAGTGTCAGTTAGGAGCGTTACTACGCCTCCTTCCCAACAAGCTACTGACATATTAGTGTAATACCAGTATCTTCACTCTAGCTTTAAACTGAGCCCGTTACAACATAATAATCACAAGCTGTGCTAATGTGTTAAAGAAATTAGTGTCATTAAGACCAATCTGCATTAACGCAGTGTTATAGCGTTAACTTTGATAGCCCTAATGAATGATGAAAAATGCCAAATGTCCAAAACCTACAGATATTCAATTTACTGTGATATAGGACTAAAACGAACTGCAAATATTCACATCTGATATAATGAAACACATTCCCAGATCTAAGCGGGTAACTTAGATGTGGGAACGGATGGATCCGAAATATGATCAAAACTGGGATAAACCTCATAACTAGGACACTCCATGTTCTCATGTAAACACGCTCATGGAAGCGTTCTGTCAATACTTAACCGACATACCCTTTTTTAGTCGCCTGAAAATGCCGGTTGAACTTGGCTCCACCCTCTCGCGTCACTTCTAGTTGCAAAAAAACAAGATGGCGACGGCAAAAATGCCAAACTCAAAGCTTCACGTTGTCAGTCCACAAACCAATGAGTGCCGTCACAGTGACAGTGTCCACTTCTTATATACAGTCCACGGTCAAACCGTGAGGGCGACAACTAGCAGTAACAGTCCGTGGTCTTGAGGTGTAATTTACTGTTCACCCCTTCAACAAAATCCTGGTTCAGCAAATAAACATATTCCCCAATATGTCATAATTCCCCATCCTTTATGTGTGTTTTAAAAAGGGTTTTAATAAATATATAAAAAAACGTCTAAGTCTCTCACTAATCAGGTAATAAAATCAGATAATCTTTTTAAGTGCTACAGCTGTCACTGACAGCTTTGTCACCCCTCCTGCTAAAAAAATAATTGCATTGATGTTGAAATCGCAGATGCTGAAGTTGGCATCAAATTAAAAAACAATCCTGGAGGCTTGCTCCGATATTCAAAGGAGAAATGAGATTTCTACATTGAGGGAAAAAGTGCTGGAGCGCTCCCAACTATACAGAGATAGTATTTGAAGCTTGTTGGAAGGAGGTGAAAGACACGTTTGACATCATGGACTGGCAGCATATAGTCTAACGTAGAGTAATCCCAGCTGAAGCTGTGTTTTCTTTACTTAGCTTTACTTTAGCATGGATCCATTATGAGACAAAGGGTCTCTAGGCGAAGACATGCAAAAGCCACCTCTCTGACATAGGAGCAAGACACACAGTCTTAATAGTTCAGCCTCTTTTTACTGTTGTGTGTCTCTTTGCAGTCGCAATGCATTTCTCTGTAGTTTTGTGTCTCTTTGTAGTTATTTTGTATCTCTTTGTGGTTGTTTTGCATCTCTTTGTAGCTTTTTTGTGTCTCTTTGTGGTCATTTTCTGTCCCTTCGTTGTCATTTTGTGTCTTTTTGTAGTCATTTTGTGTCCCTCTGTAGTCATTTTGTGTCTTTTTGTAGTCATTTTGTGTCCCTCTGTAGTCATTTTGTGTCCATTTGTTGTCATTTTGTGTCTCTCTCTGGTTGTTTTTCCCCCCTTCATTGTCATTTCTCTTTGTGTCTCTTTGTGTCTTTGTAGCTGTTTTGCATCGCTTTGTAGCTGATTTATGTCTCTGTCTCTCATTTTGTGTCTCTCTGTTGTTATTTTGTGTCTCTTCGTAGCTGTTTTGTGTCTCTTTGTTGTGGTTGTGGTTGTTTTGCCCCTTTTCATAGTGTCTCTTGGTGTCTCTTTGTAGCTGTTTTGTGTCTCTTTGTTGTGGTTGTGGTTGTTTTGCACCTTTTCATCGTCATTGTCTCTTTGTGTGTCATTGCAGCTGTTTTGTCTCTCAGGCTTTGTCTCTTTGTAGTTGTTTTGGTGTCTGTGGTCTTTTTGTGTCATTTTGTAATTGTTTTATATATTTTTGTAGTAATTTTGTCTTCCCAGTTATTATGTGTCACTTTGAGTGACATTTTGTAGGTGAAGGCCAGTAGGGCCTGTGCACGGACAGTGCATAATATAGTAATCTCTCCATGTCACTATCTCTACTACATAGGAGGAAGACACACAGACTTTATAACTGTTTAGCCTGTTTTTGTTGTTTTGTCTGTGGTCGTTACACATCTCTTTGCAGTCAATTTATGTCTGTAATTTTTGTTTCTTTGGGGTTATTTTGCCCCTTTGTACTCATTTTGCATCTCTTTGTAGCTGTTTTGTGTCTGTTTTGTGGTCATTTAGTGTCGCTGTAATTTTGAATCTTTGTAGTGGCTTTGAGTTTCTTTGTAGCTGTTTTGAGTTTCTTTGTGGTCCCTTCGAGTCGCCTTGTTGTCATTTTGAGTCTCTTTGTAATGGCTTTGTGGTATTCATAGTAATTATATGTCTATTTGTAGTCATTTTAGTGTCTTTGTAGTGACTTTGTGTCTCTTTGTAGTTGCATTATGTATATTTGTAGTAGTAGTAGTAGTAGTAGTTTTATGACTCTTTGTCTTCATTTCGAGTCTCTTGGAGGTCGTTTTGTTGTTTGTTTTGCCCCTTTTCATAGTCTCTGTAGTCTTATTCTGTCTTTGCAGCTCTTTTGGTCACTTTGTAGTCTTTTTGTCTCTTTCTAGTTGTTTCATTTTTCTTTGGGGTCATTTTGAGTCTCGTCCTTGTTGGTATGTGTCTCTTTGAGTAACATTTTGTAGGTGAAGGCCGGGTGCTGTTGGGGTGGTTGGGCTGACACTTTCGACCATGACTCACAGGAGACAGTTGCTAATGTTGTCCACTAAAGTAATGTTTTATCGCCCAGACCTACCGCAAAGCATCTCCTCCCTGACTGATGTGAATTTGCCTCTGAACACTGTGCCAGTAGCACCACGGGAAAAACAGAAAAATGTTCTCAACAAAGATAAAGTGACAAGTGAGTTACGACAGCAGAGACGGGACAGTTTAGGAAGAAGACAGCGTGAGACGGAGAGGTGTACACGTTAGATGAAGTAATGCTAAATCTCTATCTCACTGCTGACAGACAAAAGTGACAGTAATACGAGGTGAATTTGCATAGTAGACATTCCCCTACGCAGGGCTGGATTTATTGGACTAGCAAACAGTGGCATGGCAATGTGCCATCTGTCATACGGCAGCAGCAGATAAATTAAAAGCAGCAGCTGTGAGTACACTGTGGAGTTAAGGGCAAGTTAAAGCATCTCCCAGATGGGTGTCAGGAGGGTTACTCCCTTCAGGAAGTCGAATGAGAGAAATGGAAACGAGAAAGAGGGAGAAAAGCAGAACTGTGGAGAAGGAGAGCACCGAGGCTGACGGGGAGAAAGGTTTTCAGAGGCGTGTTGTCTCTGTTTATCATTACTATTCTCCATTTGTGAAAAAGTGACTAGCAGCCACATATTCCCATAACTCACCGTACCTGTGTGAGCCAACATATGATTTGTTTGCGCTTGCACGGGTGGCATAAATAACATTTTAAACATCATGTAATAACTGTAAGAGCTATTTGTTACCAGCATTACATTTGTAGAAGCATTAACTGTAGTCACCATGCATAAAAATCAATCCCTCATTTCTTTCTCTGAAGTCTAATGCATTCTTGCTCTTTGGCTTTTCTATCTAATGATTTTCTTTTAATTCCACAACAGCCTGTGGCTCTTGTAAAAACAACATTAAGAATTGATAAGTTGATCATGACATGAGTGTCAAAGCACTGTAGTCCAGTGGCTAAACACATTCAAATGTGTTCAATCAAATTCAAACTTTGTTTTTCCTCCACAGAGCACCTGAGGCGATGGTGCATACGCTAAACAGAAATATGGATGCAAGTATACATAGCTACTATTAATATAATGCACTAAGACATTTTAATCATGGATTATTGTGATAATGCCTTTGTGATTCACATGAGTCAGGGCCATAAAAAAGTTCAGTGTAAGCCATTTGTAAAACATGAACAATATTTTTGGGGGGGATCAAAAAAATATCTGTCTCTTGCCATTGACTACTGGTCATATTTTTTAGGGTCCACTGCAAGGGTGGGACTTCAGCTCTCTCTAGAGCCTGACCTTGGCAATCTTTTGAGACAGAAACTGGTATTGATATTTTGAGATAATGCTGCATTAATCAGTATTTTTATATCAACAATGGCCAAAATGACTGTGAAAGGGGTTGCTCATAAACTGAAAAAAAAGTTTGGAAATTAGTGATTATTTCTCTGCTGTTACAATGCTAATTGTCATTGTATTTTACATGGTTGGAAAACTTGTTTATTTCCCTTCACAATGATGTCCAGCTTGTAAGGATCATGCATTTGTGGGGTGAGCAGCACAGCTAATTATGTGGTTAGCACCCAAGTGAAATTTGCCAAAAATCTCTGCCAATGCTGAGCAGTGTATTCTCCTGTTGGTATTGACTCTTAGAGCTAACTTGGGCGCCACATAATCAGCTGATCATCCCACAAATGCATGAGAGAATCCTTACAAGTTGGACATCACTGTGAAGGGAAATAAACAGGCTTTACAACCATGTAAAATACATTGACAATTAGCATTGTAACAACAGAGAAATAATACAACATCAAACACTAATTTCCTAACTTCTTTTTTTTTTTCCGGGTTTAGTAACAATCCCACTAAAAATTGTCTTTAAGGTCATTGTTTTTGGTTTCTGGCCTGAAACTTTGGTGTTTTGGTTCATTCTCACTCTTCCCAACATTGTTTCCAGCGGGGTAGATGTTCAATATACAAATGCATAACGCAATAATAATAAAATGTTTTAAAGCGAATTTATTGTAACACCACTAATTCCTTTAAAGCATTAATACAATTGATATTGCAGAAGTTGTACTGAGCTCAGATTTAAATCATCATATGAAACTAGAAAACCTAAGGAATCCACTGGTACCAGCCATGTCATAATAGCTCGTCAGGAAGGAGGATAAATAACACTCCAAACTAAATGGAGGAGGAGGAAAAACCGTCATGCCATTTTCAAAAAGGTCCCTTGACCTCTGACCTCAAGACATACATGTAAATGGGTTCTCTGGGTACCCACCAGTCTCCATTTTACAGACATGAACACTTTATGACAATAACATGCAGTTTAGGACAAATCATAGTCAACACTGACAGCTGTTGCTGAGTTTGCCATGTTATGATGGGAACATATTTTGTATGCTACATGCAGTACCTGTGAGGGTTTCTATGCAATATTCATCAGTGTTTTGTGTTGTTAATTGATTTCCAATAACAAATACATACACATATCTGCATAAAGCTGCATATTTGTCGACTCCTGTGTTGATAAGAGCATCAAACTCTGATGCTTTTTCAGGTTTTCTGATAAATCCAACCACTGCTTGCACCCCATCACCGTGTTTCACAAGGAAACACATCACTGAAAAAAACACATTTTTCAGCAATTAACACTTTCAGAGTATTCTTGGAGTTGCTGCTGCCATCTCACACAGCCACATAAAACGAAGGTCACACACACACATACACACACCCGTCTGGAAATAACACAGTGCAGGGTTAGAGTCACACCTGCTTCAAACCACAAATTGCCCCCCATAACCATCATCTGTCTCTTTGTCGTAGAGCCGGTCCCTTCACACAAGCCACAGTGTGCCAAGGCTTCTGAAGAAACACCTGGCATTACCTGACTTTATGTGTTGCCTGTAACCAATAACAACTACCTGTAAAACAACAGTGACCATGTGAGGATAGAGTATGTACTGGAAATGAAGCAGTCGAGATTTAGTTAAAGGGAGAAACTGTGGATAAAGTGCTCCTAATGTTTCTGGAATCAACTGAAGATCATCTTGTGGGGATTTGAAACTTGCTTGAGAAAAGTCATTTGTCACAATTAACCTTTTCTTACCTTTATTTTTCGTCCCAACACCGATATCAGTGAACAGGGGCTCATTTGAACTTTGGGGGCTTTTGGGGGCTTTGTTTTTGACGTCAAGTTTCGACATCTGAAACTTCAGAGTCGCCCTCTGAACAGCCTTTCTATGCTCAAGAAAACTACTTTCACATGAGAAGTTTGCTTGTTTTTTTTTCTTTTTGGCTCTGATGTTCCACCAACATAGCGAATTAATTCTAGTTGTTTTGGTAGCTGACTTTGAAATCTTGGATTTCAAAGCGTTGGAGAGTTTTCAAAACAGTGATTCATTTAATATCTCAACTTTTAAGTGAATGCAAGTTGATTTTGATTTTGGCAGATTTTGCTCTCCAACAATGGCACCATAACAAGGGCCTCTCGAAAGTCTAATCTCAAGCAAAGATAGGAACTAGGAATGTCAATCAATTAAAATATTTAAATGCAAGTAATTGTATTGTGTTGTCTATAGTTAAACCTGATAAATCACAATTTAAACACACATTTTTTTATCTGTTCAATATGTACCTTAGTGGGAGATTTTTCAAATATTTACTACATGTATCAACATGGAAGTGCGAGTTTATGCAAATGTATGAATATATTTATTACTGGAAATCAATTGAAAACACAAAACAATGACAAATATTGCATAGACACCCTCACAGGTACTGCACTTAGCATAGAAAATATGCTCAAATCATAACATGGCAAACTGCAGCCCAACAGCAACAACAGCTGTCAGTGTGTCAGTGTGCTGACTTGATCCAAACTGACTGTGATTATCACAAAGTGGGCTGGACATGTCTGTAAAGGGGAGACTTGTGGGTACCCACAGAACCCATTTTCATTCACACATCTGGAGGTCAGAGGTCAAGGGACACTTTTGAATATGGCCTTGCCAGTTTTTCCTCACCAAAATTTAGCACAAGTCTGGAGCGTTACTCCTTCTTAACAAGCTAATATGACATTGTTGGTACCAGTGAATAGCTTTAAAACTGAGCCCACTACAATGTAAAAATTGTAAAAAAAAAAAAAAAAAAAAATTAGAAAGTTGCATTAAGGTATTAAAGAAATTAGTGGCGTTAAATCAAATTGGCGTGAATGCATTATTATTGTGTTAACTTCCACAGCTCCACTAGGAACATACAGTAAGTAGACAAAAAATAAAGCTTACTTCAGTATAACACAGCCGGACCCAGTCGGCGGTGCCGTCCAGAAGACCTGTATCCTGGTACGTCGGCGAGGCGTGCTCTCTGTTACTGCAGGGGCACAGTTGGTCATGAACTGTGTGTCCTCCTCATCAATGTTCTACAAGCACAAATAGGAAGGATTTAGTGTGAGCATACTGAAAAGCAAATGACGATGCTTTTGAAAATGATTTTTCTGAAGTCTGTTTTCCCTGAAAATGCGTATCCAGATCACTCTAAGCAGTCAAATCCAAGCTCATCACTACAGGAATGGTAAATGGACTTGCATTTACATAGCGTCTTTCCAGTCTTTTGACCACCTAAAGCGCTTTACACTACATGCCAGCATTCACCCATTCACACACACATTCATACACTGACCGCCATACAAAGGGCCAAACTGCTCTTCAGGATATAATCTAAAGCTCATTCACACTGATGGCACAGCTTTCGGGAGCAATTTGGGGTTCAGTAACTTGCCCAAGGACTAATGATGTGAAATGGAGGTGCCGGGGATTGAACCGCCGGTATTCCGATTGGAGCTGATCACATTCGGCAAAGGCGGGGTGCCACAGAAGTTAGATTTCTGGAATAATCAAAAACCCAATGGAAAAATCCCTGTTACGTGCCTACAGGGCCAGACAGGCCTGCAGAGCCTGTCTCCTGTTGTGCCCCTCCCTCTTGTCTTGCAGGTGCTGCCAGATCTAGGTGATAATGGAAGTGATTGGAGTCCACCTCTGAAGAGTCGTTCAGCTGCTGATTGGCTCACTCTCCTGCTACCTATCCAATCACTGTTGTGGGCTGCCTTCAAAAGAAGCAGTTTCTGGGCTGCGCCTGGGTCTGACTCAATCTCCTGAAGCATTTGATTTGTGCAGTATTCAGATCAATTGTGAAATTAGAAGTTAAGGTTTGTGGTGAGGAGGTAGAGGACATAGGTTGTAGGATATTTTTTTTTCATGCAGCTTTGTCCATGCCTATAAACACGAGGTTTATCAATTGGTGCCACCCATTGCATATTTTGTACACCGCTGTTTTTTAGTCAGCCTTTCGTTTATGTGTTGTTTCCAGAAGGATGTCACTTAGAAAGGCCTGGTTTTGTTTTAGTGATTTCATTTATTTGGCACAATTTTTTTGTCCCTACTGCCACCACATTTTTAGTCTTTAATGAAACACCTTTAATTTTGCATTTCACTTTGACTGTGTCTAATCATTTGCTGTTTGTTTGTTCAGTTATTGTTCCACCTAGTGGACATAACAATCCCACTGTTGTTTTGTCGAGGTTTGTCCTGGATTGCCTACAAAAATGCACCACTCTATGGTATCAGTTTGAAGACTGAGTCATTAAATCAACTCATAATTCACACCGGTACAATCAACACCGGTAACAATGGCCTAATATAACCCATTACCTGGGCAATTATTCCTTTTTCGAATCACACAAGTTATACCAGTTCGAGCTAAAAGCAAAGTTATGTGAAAGAAGACGATTCTCAAAGTCTCTGAGTGAGGCTTTGGATAATAACAGTCTTGTGTATTCAAGACCTGTCTAGCCCAGTCCCTTCGCTACTTGGACCTTGTCAGACATTTTAAAGACTAAACACACAAAGAGGCAGACAGGCACATGCACACCTGGCCTATGACCTTGTAGTGTTCCCCAGCTGCCTCGACTCAACAACAACAACGACCTAACACCCCATCCCAAACTCCTGATAGACCATTAAGAGGGAGGCTAGAGTCACAGACACGTCTTTCCTTTTCTTTTCATTTTCTTTCTTTCACAAACTCCCCTTTCTTTTCCATAAATGCACATCCACACAGAAGCACGCAGATGTACACATCAACAATATATTGAAAGGAACACATACCTTGAAAAAACACATACATATAGAGCACACACACACACACACACACACACACACACACACACGTACTATGTATTTCTGTATTGACTTCCTCCTGCCTTCTTGTACACAGTTTCGTTCACTTGGTGTCACCGAGATTTAAGTTGTGTCAGTCAAAAGCAGAACAAACAGCAGACTAAAAGGTTCAGGAAGAGAAAGAGCGAGAGAGCCGGGAGAAAGAGATAAAAGAGATGAAGGGAGAAAAGGAGGAAGAGACAAACATCACAAGAACAGTGTGTCACTTTTTAGGGGCTCTATTAGCATAAATTCATTATAATATTCATAACTATGTTCATTAGTGTATAATCACCCAAAAACAGGAAGGAGTGTGTTTTCGTTCAGGCTAGTCTCATACACTGTTCGCGGCTGTACCTACGAAAAGTAATACACCGTAATTTGTGTATATTTCAAGAATGAATTTGTGTGTAATTGTGAACCAGCAAATATAACACAGAGTACACACAAGGTCAGGTCGCGTCTAGAAGGGAGTCTGCAAACCGCAAGCTCTGATCTGTGAATCTGTAAAAACTTGCAAAAACTCTTGCAAAACTCACTGCCAGACAACCTATCCAAACCAGCTATTTGAAGTCAATGCCTTACGTTAACCATTTGAGGTCAATACCTAACCTTAACTATCTTGAGAGTTTCCCCAGTCTGTGGGCTCCCTTCTAGCCACTATACCAGGAGGTCGGGGTGAATGGGTGGGTCAAAAAATCCTGGACATTCGCCTAGGCTTTCGTGGCCTGTGTGAAACCAGAGGTCAACATTGATTTATTTGTCACGTAGTTTCGTACGTAAGTAACACCCCTTTTGGAACAAAGTAGTTTTCTTGCCTAAACCTAACCAATTTAATCTTTTCCTAAGCCTAACTAAGTACTTTTGTTGCCTAATCTTAACCAAGTCAATCTTTTTGTTAGCCTAACTAAGTACCTTACTTGCCTAAACTTAAGGAAGTCCTGTACTCTGAAGACGGAAGTTTATTTTGAAAAGACTATGACTGTAATGTGTGAAAATTGACACAGGTTGCTGGACATTTGTAGGAAAACAACCGAAAAAGGAGGAATACGTTTTCTGTAAGACATCATAGGAATCACTGTATGAGAATATGTTGTTGCATTAGTTTAGGATGAACCCTGCTACAGGGTCCTCTTCAGTCTACCACGCTGCTCACACCAAACACAGCCCCAGAGAGGACCTTTCACATTTCTGTTATCTGAAGGCCACCGTGGAAAACCATAGTGAACAGCATGACAGTGGTTCTGGGTTTGGCAGCTCAGTCTTGGAAAGGGAGGAGTGAGCAGAGGGGTATTCAGTTGGTTGCAATCTGCAACTACACCACTAGATGCCGCCAAATCCTACACACTGTACTTTTAAGGAAAAAGAAGACATAGGCTTCAGAAAAAGACCAACATAGTCTCATGGCAGTTTGTGAAATAGTCAGTCTAATAGTGAATGTAATGTGTTTGATTTGTGTACATAGACACACATTTCCCCCTTTTTTAAAGAGATGTTTAGCACCACTTTCAACAATTCATTTTTTGTGTTTTTTCCTATAAATGTCCAGCAACATGTGATGCATGTGTCATTTTCAGCTCATCTTTTCAAAATAAAACCACTTAGGTAGAGAAAAAGATCGACTTGTTTAGGATTAGGCAACAAAACTACTTAGGATGTGAAAAAGATCAATTTGTTTAGGATTAGGTGACAGAATACTTAGTTATGTTTAGGAAAAAAAATCACCTTGGTTAGGATTAGGCAACAAAACTACTTAGGTTTAGGAAAAGATTGACATGGTTAGGATTAGGCAACTTACTACTTAGGTTTAGGAAAAGATAGACTTGGTTTGGCTTAGGTAACAAATGACTTAGTTAGGTTTACGAAAAGATTTACTTGGTTAGGTTTAGGTAAGAAACTAGGTTTCAGGAAAAGATTGAATTGATTAGACTTAGACAACAAAACTACTTAGGTTTAGGAAAAGATCAACTTGGTTAGGCTTAGGCAACAAACTACTTAGTTACGTTTAAGAAAAGATCTACTTGGTTTGGCTTAGGCAGCAAAAACTACTTTGTTAGGTTTGGGAAAATATTACCTTGGTTAGGATTAGGCAACTTACGACTTAGGTTTAGGAAAAGATCGTCTTGGTTAGGCTTTGGTAACAAACTACTTAGGTTTAGGAAAATATCAGTTTGGTTAGGATTAGGCAACAAACTACTTAGGTTTAGGAAAAGACTGACTTAATTAGGATTAGGCAACAAAATTGCTTAGGATAAGGAAAAGATCAACTTGGTTAGGCTTAGGCAACAGATCTACTTAGGTTTGGGAAAAGATTGACTTGGTTAGGCTTAGGCAACAAATCTACTTAGGTTTGGGAAATGATTGACTTGGTTGGGCTTAGGCAACAAACTACTTAAGAAAAGATAGTGGTTTGGGTTAATATAACTGGAAGTGCTCAAGTTATGTGACAAATAAATCCACACCAGCCTCCTGGGGAAAGTACTGTGTTTTTTGACCCACCTATCCACCTCCCCTCTACGAGGCGTTCCCCTCTGCTCTTCCCGGTTCACAATTATGTGAATTAGATACAAATTGAATTTGTGTTGATCATCATGCAAAAAAATGTGACATTTGTGTCTGCGTGCATGAATTAATACATGAAATTTTGTGACTACTTCACAAACTGCTGTGCGACTGGGCTGAAAAGAGGAATGTGGAGATAGATTAGGGCCACAACATAATCATTTAAAACAGAAACTGGATAATTTTTAAATATAGTACTAGTACTAGAAGTATACTGTCTAAACGTGAGAAAACTACAGCTTGTTTTGTGTAATGATGCCGTCAGCTCAGTTCTATATGCACATGCTTAACATCTACAGCAATGGCACGAGAGTGACAGAGTGAATAGGACGATTGTCCTGCTCGCTCAGACTGGACATAAACAATAGTGATATTGCCGTCCAGACTTTTATTTAAACAAAGAAACCAAAAACCGTTTCAAGCCATATTGTTCACTGGTAACAGAGAATATGAGAGCGATGGAGGGACAGACAGAGAGACAGACAAAGGGAGGAAGAGAGGGAGTGTGGGAAGACTGGCAAAGGAGCGTTTGTTTTCACTGCAGAGGCTGGCATGTCTGTGAATGTCCACGGTTTGTCTATCTCGATCTCTCTCTCTCTCAGTCTCCAGCTCTCTGTTGAGACGGTAAACACAGATGCTTCAGAGTGCCTGCACAAGCAAACGCCGAGCCCTGTTCAAACACTCACACACACACAGAGACAGCAAGTGAGAGACAGACAATGCAAACCCAGGATCCCTGGAGAAAATTGACAATACGAGTGATTTTAGTGTGTGTGTGTGTGTGTGTGTGTGTGTTGCAGGTTTGTAATTAAATGCAAAGCAGTAACAAAGGAGTGACTACAGTTAAAACCTTTGGGACCTCGGTGCAGCGATGAAACTTTTCGGAGCAAAAACAGGCAGGCAGACATGGATTGAGATGTCACATCAGCGCGTAAAAGACAAGCTTATTTTCAGAAAGTAACAAAGTTCTCTTGCTCGATGAAGACCTCGAAGGCGCCGACATTTCGCCTTGAGCTCTCCATCAATCAAAGCCGTACTATTACTGCACAATACCGCTGAGATCTTGAGGCTATCCCAAATATTGCATCACATTACATTTTGTGTCTGAGCCATCCAACCAAGGCAGCGGTGTCACATATCCAAACATCTAGTCTGTAAAAAGTGTTTGCGAGTGCAGGTTTATTTCAGAGCAAACGGAACCAATTCTGTGGCTTTTGGCGTTCAATTACACAAAACAACATTGGAGAAGAAGGAGCATATTGTTCATTCAGTCTGTTTAATATAAAAATGACCCCAAAGCTCTTTTTAAAATCCACTTTTGAATATATAGACATTTCAGCGCTATAGTGCTTTGTAGAGGTGAATTTAAGCTGTAATGCAGCCATAACTGTCAAACTAAGTTTGTGTCTTGTTGGTGTTCATGTGGACTAGATACAAATGGTTTCCATCCTGCCTTTCTGTTATTCCATCATGACCTTTTCTCATCTCGGTTTTTTTTTTTTTCTTTTTTTTTTGTGAAAGCTCTGATGTTCTCAGGGCTTGGTGTGAAAAGCTTTGACAAAACCAGACAAGTCTGTCACCTTGACTTAAGAGCACACTCAGTGAACAGACGACATGACGCAAAAGATCGACAACTACAATGTAGTAAAGTGAAACACTTTCTTTGAAATTGGGATGGCCCTTTAGAAACACTGAGCATTCAGCTTTTGGCCTGTTTCTGAACCTCAATAATGAAAATATCTTGACTCAAAATATGTAAGAATAAGTTAGTTGTTCCAGATGTTTCAAGGTTGTTCCTCCACGGCTTATTTTGGACTTGAAGTTGTGACAAATTGCAGCTTTATGTTATCTTTGCTCATGCTGAACAACTTCCACACTGACGACATAAAACCATCATGTGGCGGCTGCACAAAAAAATGGATATATGAATATGAGATGGCTGTAAATCTACCTCATTCAATCAGCTGCTAAGCAACAGTGTATAGCTGTTTTGGAAGCAGTTGATTTATGCAGAAGAGTTTTCTATAAGCAGAACACTCATTTTAAATATCAATATCACAGTCAGTCATGTTCATTTAACTGTGGGAAGCAATAATAATTAAATTACAAATGCAAAAGTCTGTCACTGAGTGAGTGACTGACTGTTACATGATTGGTCTGGCAAGTGTTGGAGTTCCCTCACTGGTCGTTGCTTTTTCAAAATGAAAAGGCGAGAACAGTCCTTTATGCAAATGACCCCACCCAGCGCAGCGAAACTTGGACCAAGCTGTCAAACTTGGTGATCTAGTTCTAAAATGAAGTGAGATTCAACAGTGTCATAGCCTATTTCTCCTGTTACTTGTGCTTAGTCGGAAAAACTGAACATTTACAAGAAGGCCGCCATGTTGTTTCCTGCTTGAAACAGCAAGCAGAAAACCAGGGACCAGTCCATGATCGGGTGCTTGAACAGCCAGTTGAATGAAGCAGTGCGTCCCATAGTCAAAGAGTACTGAAGCAAAGACAAAAAAACAGCCGCTGGCACCATTTTGGAGTGAAAACGCTTATTATACACTCCTGATCAAAATCTTAACACCAGTTAAAAAATTGCAAGAATTTGCATTTTGCACTGTTGTATCTTAAGAAGGTTCTAAGTAGAGTTTCAAAATGCAAAAAGAAGAAATGGGAACAAGAGACCAAATGTTTTGAGCAGGCAATTTATTGAAAAGAACAATTTAACTGAAATAGGCTGTTCATCAGCTGATCAAAAGTTTAAGACCACATCCTTTAAAAGCCCAAATCTGTGCACAAATTTGGATTCCATGTCATTTTCTGTCAAGTAATCACACTGTCAAGACCTCTTGATGGGAAAAGCAAAAAAACTCACTGCCTTCGAACGTGGCAGGATTGTTGAGCTGCATAGACAAGGCCTCTCACAGCGTGCCATCGCTGCTGAGGTTGGACGCAGTAAGACAGTCATTTTGCATTTCTTAAAAGATCCTGAGGTTTATGGAACAAAAAAATCAAGTGGTAGACCCAAAAAAATCTCACCGGCACTGAGCCGGAGGATCCGAACGGCTGTCCGTCAAGACACGGGACGATCCTCATCCCAAATTAAGGCCATTACTGGTGCTGACTGCAGCCCAATAACCATCAGACGGCATCTGCAAAGGAACGGCTTCAAAAACAAAAAACGTCTTCAAAGGCCACGTCTCCTTCAACGCCACAAAATTGCCCGTTTGGCCTTTGCAAGGGAGCACCAAACATGGGACGTTCAAAGTTGGAAGAAAGTTTTATTCTCTGATGAGAAAAAATTTAACCTTGATGGTCCTGATGGCTTCCAACGCAACTGGCATGACAAGGAGATGCCACCTGAGATTTTTTTCAACACGGCACAGCGGAGGGGGCGCCATCATGATCTGGGGTGCTTTTTCCTTCACTGGAACAATGGAGCTCCAGGTTGTGCAGGGCGTCAAACAGCAGCTGGCTACGTGGAGATGTTGCAGCGGGCATCCCTCATGACTGAGGGCCCTCGTCTGTGTGGTGATGACTGGGTTTTTCAGCAGGACAATGCTGCAATTCACAATGCCCGTCTGACAAAGGATTTTTTTCAGGAGAATAACATCACTCTTTTGGATCATCCTGCATGTTCCCCTGATCTAAATCCAATTGAGAACATTTGGGGATGGATGGCAAGGGAAGTTTACAAAAATGGACATCAGTTCCAGACAGTGGACGCCCTTCGTGAAGCCATCTTCACCACTTGGAGCAACATTCCTACAAGCCTTTTGGAAACACTCGCATCAAGCATGCCAACACAAATTTTTGAAGTGATCAACAATAATGGTGGATGGTGATCAACAATAATGGTGGAGCTACTCATTACTGAGTCTGTTTTTGAGACTTTAATTTCTGTTTTAGGGTTTTTTTTGAGCAATGGTCTTAAACTTTTGATCAGCTGATGAACAGCCTATTTTAGTTAAATTGTTCTTTTCAATAAATTGCCTGCTCAAAACATTTAGTCTCCTGCTCTCATTTCTTCTTTTTGCATTTTGAAACTCTACTTAGAACCTTCTTAAGATACAACAGTGCAAAACGTAAATTCTTGCAATTTTTTAACTGGTCTTAAGATTTTGATCAGGAGTGTATTTATTATATTATATTTATTGTTCAACATAGGGGCTGCACGGTGGTGTAGTGGTTAGCGCTGTCGCCTCACAGCAAGAGGGTCGCAGGTTCGATTCCAGCTTGCGGCTCTTCTGTGTGGAGTTTGCATGTTCTCCCCGTGTAAATGTGGGTTTCTCCGGGTACTCCGGCTAATATTTTGTGATTTTTGTACAGCACTTTTTAGGCTGTAGTTTTGCTGGCGTCCGGTAATCGCAGTCCAAAATGGAGGCAGCGTAGCTTTGCTGCTGGGTGCTGAATTGACTTTCACTTCTTGGCCATGTACATTCTTTGCCATAGCATCCTCACAAGACCTGGTGGACATGTACTACTGCATTTAACATTACAGACATGACCACTGACTATTTGTCAAACAATTTAGCTCCAAATTCACAGACGGTCCAGCCCTATAGTCGGATTTGACTGAGTCTTATGTTACATGAGCAAATGAGTTACCCATGTTAATCACTGGATGGCTGTCCTTGTTACAGACAAATATAATGTTCTGGCTTTCTGGTGTTAAAAATAACTTATATGCCTCATCAGAAAGAAAGTGCTTGAAGCCAAATCATTTCAGAAACTAGAAAAGCACTCGGAGAGCGCAGACCTCCGCAAAGCACCATAGTTTCCCCCCATATTGTAATTCACTCCAAAAATTAAAATCTTACATTTTTTAAAAAGAATTTTATATCAGTGGGAAACATAGAACATATATACAAGACACAACATAAAACTCACAATACATTATTTGTTAAACCAACATATGTACATTAACATTTTACAAAGTGATACAAACTGTGTCATGGTCAGAAAAATAACAGGCTTCAACACATATCTGGGGATGTTGATTATTGTTGAAGTAAGCGTGGGATTTGATAGAAGTACACATTGTAAATCCCTGAGTCAAATTTCATGAGCTTTGGGCAACAATTACCAGAGATATTGAGAAACAATTTTTTGGGTCCCATTTACCCCAATGTTAACGAAAATTTCAAAGTGATCCAGAATCCAGGATTTCTTCCGGATCACCCCCAAAATTCTTCTTTTTCACATTTTCGACATACCTTGAAAATTTCATCAAAATCCGTCCATAAGTTTTTGAGTTATCTTGAACACAGACAAACATACAAACAAACAAACAGACAGACAGATAAACGCCGGCAAAAACATAACCTCCTTGGCGGAGGTAATAAAAGTTTGGTTTATTCCTGGTAACAGGGGGCGTCACTAAGGATGTATCAAGGGTTCATGTTAATTTTATCTGATTAAGAACCAAAATGTGGAGCCATTATTATTCCCGACAAGTAAACTCAGCCATTGTGTATGTGTGTGCATGTGCATATGAATAGGGTTGACTTTTTGTGTGTATGTGCCTTCTCGCGTCTGTTTTCCAGCCTTGCCCACTCAGTTTGTTTAGGCTATTGTCAGTGAGAAACAGCATGAATAAAGTCAACTAGACAGGCTCCTACTCACACCAAGGCAGCGTCGCAGAGCTGTTGAGACTACAGCAGTTATCCTCAATCGCCTTTGGCTTCCAAACACTAAAAACTAAGTGGTGACATTTTCTATGACACCAAACAGTGGTGCTTAGTGTCCTTTTTCATGACAAATTGGCATGGCTTGTGCATGCTCCAGGACAGGAGGGCTCTGCAGTGAGTGATTAAAACCTTCCTAACTCACTGGTACCCATCTACTGAGCATCAGTTATGTCAGAGAGGTGCCTGCGCAGATCCCAAAGGATATTACAGCACCAGCCTGTTCATATCTGCTGTCATACCACCACACTAAAGAGCAGCTTCTTTCCTCAGGCCATAAGACACCTCAACTCATCCACCGTACGCAACCATAAAATCGAGTTAAGTTTTGTTTTTTTCAAGGACTGTATATAAGAAGTGGATGTAGTCACCTTGATGTCACCCACTGGTTTGTGAGCCATTTTGAAGCCTTGAGTTTGGCATTTTGGCCGTCGCCATGTTGGTAATTTGCAAACAAAAGTGACATGAGAAGGTGGAGCTAAGAACAACCAAATGCTGAATAAGACATTTTTAGGTGACCGAAAAGGTTGTAATTAATTAATGCCGTGTTAACAACCTGTCAATCATAAGGTAGCCATGTCCTAAAGCAAAGTGGTGATCAGACTTTTTACAGCAAGTACCAACTCAGAAACTATTTGGCACACAGAGCAAGTGAGGACATTAAGAATAACAACTGTATTTAACAAATGTACATACATACGCCTAATGAGAAGAGAATCCTTTCTCACATATAAACATGGTATGAAGCTTCCTCTGCTTTGGCCACAGGTGAAACACAGGACTGAATCGACAACATCAGTTCATCAAGCTCTCTTATAAAAAAATCAACTGGTTTGTCTTTCAGCACTGCATGTTTGGTTGTAAGATGCCATTTGAGGTGTGATGTTTCATGCATTCATTGCAAAGAACTTCACTATACGTATACCAAACACTGCAGTCGCTGCAACTGAATGACTTCACTGCTAAAGTAGCTGCTAGCAGTCGGCTCAGCTACGTAACTGCAGCTACATGACCAAGGCCACGGAAAGGAGATGTCTATGAGCGGACTTGACCCCAGTGCCAATTACCTGCCCATGTGTTATAAACAGTTCACTAACCGGAGTTGTTGTCAAGTCCCATGTCTGCCGTGTCTCTCCCTCTGTTCATGGGCCTGTATGTGGCGGGGTTTCAAAATAAAAGTTTTTTAGACATTCCTTATTTCATTTTTTTTTTTTTCCCAGAGATTCCTCCACATACCGCCTGAGGGACAACCACAGTTTGAGAACCAATTTCCTAAAGCATAACCTGCTTTCTGGCCTATTTGACTCTAAATGGGACCATAATTTACTAAATGAACATCATGCTGTGTTGAAGCAGACTTGAAACTAGTGATTGAGACCATAAGCTCATGTTAACAGTGTTTACTGAGGTAATAAATCAAGTGAAGTAGGCTCATTTTCTCCGACGTCTATACAATCAGACTTCTTTTTGCAACCGGAGGAGTCGCCTCCTGCTGTCTATTAGGAAGACTACAAGTTGAAGGCACTTAAGCATTGACTTTGATTTTCAGACACAGAGTTGCCCACTGTTTATTTTTTCCGTAGCATAATGCGACTAAATCTTCCATTTTGGTGTGCAACCTTTTGTTGCTGAATGAATGAATGACATATAACACCAAAAAAGAAAGGTTAGACTTGTACTTGACTAATAATTCATCTCCAAAAAAATAGCAAGGCATGCTGTTTTGCAAAAAAATGTAAAAACCTTTAATAAATGTGCATAGTGCCTACGCATTTCAACTCACAGTATTCTTCAGGGCATGTAAGAACAAGTGACAGCTCTGAGCTATACCAAGGCAGGTCTCAACTGCCAGGTAATTGCAATCCGGGTAGCGCTGGATAATTGACAAAGGTGCAGTCAAGCAAGTGTGTACGTAATTAGGTCAATTTCAACGAGGTATCAATATCTTTAAGGTGAGCAAGTCCAGCATAACATTGGAGTGAGGTGATTTGTGGTGAGGAAAAACTGTCATGGCCATTTTCAAAGGGGTCCCTTGACCTCTGACCTCCACATATGTGAATGAAAATGGGTTCTCCCAGTCTCCCCACCAGTCTCCCCTTTACAGACATGCCCACTTTATGATAATCACAGTCAGTTTGTGGCAAGTCATAGTCAAGTCAGCACACTGACACACTGACAGTGGTGTTGCCTGTTGGGTTTGCCATATTATGATTTGAGCAGTACCTGTGAGGGTTTCTGGACAATATTTGTCATTGTTTTATGTTGTTAATTGATTTCAAATAATAAATATATACATATATTTGCATAAAGCAGCATATTTGCCCACTTCTTTCTTGATAAAAGTATTAAATACTTGTCAAATCTCCCTTAAAGGTACATTTTAAACAGATAAAAAAATGTGGGATTAATTTGTGATTAATTATGGTTATGATTAATTATGAGGCACCAGTGCTTCTCTGAAGTTCTCCACTCTCAGCGCCTGTGAGACTATTTCTATGTGGAGAGAAAAAGAAAAACTGGAAGAGAGAATCTTTGGACATAAATATGAAAATGAAATTTGCACAGGAAATGAAAACGACTCCATGGCCAAGCAATATAAGCAACCCGGACTTATTCTTAGCAGTAACTATAGAGAGCCTAGAAATGTCTCAGAGGGGAGGAAATAAAACAAACTGCTATTCTGGATCTTCCAGTTGAGGGCCATTATGAGGCCAGGCCTGAATTAATGGACTTAAATCCATATATGTAAATGTATGTTTTGTGAATGGATGACTCCGCCCTACAATATGGGCAGGAAGCCATTGGGGGATCAGGCCCTTATTGATGCATGTCTAATCTTTATAAACAATATCTACATTCATATGCAGGCAACAGGACAAGACTTTTGAATTGGAAGCGTTCTGTTTTTCATTTGCTGTCCAAGTAATACTGACCAATCACGTTTGAGCAGGCTTTGGTTGAATGCAGGTAACCAGTCTGTGTGGGCAGCAAAAGAGGTGAAACGCACTGGCTGAAACAAAATCTGAGAACCAACCGGCTATTGTCTGATGATGGTTTAGCTTTATATTGGTTTTACATTAACTTGTAAACTGGCTACATGTGAAACAATCCAGTCAGAGAAGTCGACTCAACTCCAGTCTCGCTAATCGGACTGTAAACAATGAGCAGCATATAGAAAAGGAAGTTGGAAGCTGGATGGAAGCTCATCCATCGTTGGACCAATAGCAATGATTTCTGCATTTACGACTTGTACATGTTGACTACATGTAGACGGCGCTGTAGATGAAGTTGTTTGTGAAGTTTGGTCAGAGATACTGGCTGTCAGTGCTGCAAAAACAAGACTCCAAACTGAATATATATTACTGGACCGTGTACCGTGGTCTGTGAATTTGTGGCTAAATTGTTACACAAATAGTCAGTGGTCATTTCTGTCAGGGTTGTTAATAATTAACCATTTAACTGTTAACTGACATTAAGAATGTTAACCGATTAATTTTATCGGTTAAACGGTTAAAAGAAATACTGATAATTCATTAAAAACCTGTCCAAAACTCAGAGGAGCGGCTTGTCACTTTAACAAGAAAAGCTGGTCCACCTTAACAGCCCACCTTAAGAGAGTCTGAACTGGAGTTGCAGATATATGAAGTTGGCTCCGGTCTTGAGCTCACTTAAGCGGAGGAGTTGTAGCATTTATTCACCGATAAATAAACTGTACCAACAGCCTCCCACTGCTGCTCCACTAGGGTGAGCATATTTTCAGTAAGTGTTTTCATCAGGATGGCAAACATGGCACACTTGTGGCACATTTGAGCATGGAGCGGGAGGGTAACAATCATGACTTCTCACATTCACTACTTTCACCCCCTTTAATCACAGGGTTGCTCCCTCATGATAAACTGACAGTTTGGGGGTCCCACTGAGAGTTTTTTCTGCTTATTATTTTTCAACTTAAGTTTTGACCCCAAACAATCTCTGTCACCTAGTGTTGCTCACCACAGCCTCAGGCTATTATAATTAAAATGTGGAGTTCAGACGACATTTTGGCCTGGATGGAGAAACTGGGTGAAATCCTGACAGGAACGGACAGTCCTGAGGGAGTTATAAACGGAACAAAATGCCTGTTGTAATTAATTAAAATGACATGTTTGATATGCACATAAGCGCAGGGTTTTCTGTGGTTCAAAACTGCACAAAATGTAACCAGCAAATCTGCCATGTGTGTGTGTACTTGTGACTTGACAGTGTGCAACATCACTCAGCAGCGGTGCACTCGGCTGGCTCTCTACATAATTACGTCATGCGCACAAAATTAATGAGCGGAACATGATAAACGTCTATTCAAGTATAGTATCATTATTGTAATTGCGGTGAAAATTGGGACATTTTAGTGTTTTACAGATATTTGTCGGGATTCGGGACCCCGTATGCCACACGCCAACTTACGCCCCACTGGCAGACTGTGTCTGTGGCAATGGCGAGCACGAAGCCAACGCTAGAGCTGCTAACGTAGCACAAACACGCACGCTGTTAGTCGGACACATAACGCCGGGCAGACACACAGCTAACAAGCTGCTGAACTAACCTAAATATTGCAGGGAAAGTGGCTGCATGTCTGCAACACTATACGAAGCCCTGTGGCTGCTACCGTAACTCTCTTGATGGTGAACTGGGGACTCAGAAGTCTGTTATGCTCAAACACTGCAGCTGGCGCACTGCTTCATGCAAGGCACAAATCTTGTCGGTTAACGACAAATCGGTTTACAAGGGTCGGTTATTAGTTACCACTTTTTCAAAATTTGCATCCCTAATGTCTATAATGTTAAATCCAGCGTTACATGTCCACCAGGTCCGGCGAAGACACTATGGGAAGCGCTGCTCCACTCAACTAGCTGTCCAAGCGGTGGCGTAAGCTATCATGGCACTTGATTGATCCTTAGTTTTCTGCTCACCGTTTCCAAAAGGAAACAACATGGCGGCATGCTCGTAAACTTTCTGTTATTCTGTCCATACAAATCGACAAAAATCTGCTTCGGAAGAAATGAGAAAGAAAGGAAGAAAGAAAGCAAGAAATAGGCCACTGCTGAATCTCATTTCACTTTAGAGCTAGATCACCTAGTGTGACAGCGTGGTCCAAGTATCGTGAGCCGCACACATTGCGCTCATTTGCATAAAGGGCCGTCTTTTAATTTTGAAAGATCAACAGCTAATGAGGAAACTCCAGTTGACCAATCATGTAACTTCATCACTCAGTCACTCACGCAGTGACAGATATTTGCATTTGTACAGCAGCCGAAAAACTAGACAGTTATATTAGAGAAAAAAAAAAAACCCTGTTTGCTGTGGCTGGAAATTTAAAATCACTTCCTGTGCAGTACAAAAAAAGTTACCTTTCACAAAAGTGTTTAGAAAAGCATATGTGAAAGCTTTGGGTATATAAAAAAAAAAAAAAAAAAATCACTCACAATTTGTCAACTCCTTGTGCAAACTCATTTTCTCCTGAAAGAGCCACAAATGAATCCCTAGCTAATCATATAGTGCAATAGGTAAGAAAGAGTGGCCTCACGCTCGTAGTCTTCATGCATTATGTATTTAATAAGCCATAATCAGTGCAGAGTGCAACATTATTTATGCAAACCCCGAGCATCTGAACCAACCAGGTTGTCAAGCATAATAAATAAAGATGTGTAAACTGTCTAGGAGGTTCCTTGAAGTAAACAAGCACACAGTTGTCCTTGAAAACTCTCTGAGACCCATAATATGCAGGGTCTTTAGGGGGAGCTTGCAGGTCAGCAGTATATGTCAAATAGAAGTTGTGTACATCATCTGAAAGCAGGGAACCAGGAGATTACTGCGTTTTTTAGTCATAAAATAATCATTAAGTAATTAATCAATTAATTAAAATAAACTGTAAAAGGGGTTTAGAACATAACTGAAATATATGATGTCTATTCCCGTGCTCTACTATGCCTCATAAGTTGTTGCAGCAATTTTTGGGTTGATACCATTCCTTACACAGGTTTGGCGCTAAATTTAACAATTTTTTACTACTTGAGAAATGATCAAAATTATTAATAATCCCTCTAAAATACCACATTAAGACACAAAGACTTTGAGTAACATCATAGAAAAAGCTATGTGATTTGCCTGTGATTTAGTGTCAAAAACTTTTGACATTATGAGATTACTGCAAGAATTGCATTTTTCAGTAATTGGATGGCGAACACTTCTGTTGTGTAAACTGCTCAGAAATTATTGTAATCTACCTAGTAAAGCCATCCATCCTCTGTATGCTCTGGGTCTCTAGTTGGTGGCTGTAAAGTTTCATGAGGCTGTGATTATCCTCGAGGTCACCACAGGTCATTTTATACAGTGAGGTCATGTTTCAAAAAATGGTTTCACTACACTGAAATGGTTACTATGAGGACTAACATCACACATGCAGTTGGGCTCATTGGATCCGCAAGAGTCTCACTTTGCAGTGATACACAATTTCTGTAATTCCAAGACTGTTTAGGGTATGCACAAATATTCAAACCATGTTAGAATATGTTTAAGTTTAGTTTACTTAAAAGGGGACAGTGCAATTTCATAAAACACATGATTACACATGGTTTAAAAAGGCCAGAGTTAGCCAGAAGGCTAGTGTTCATCTGTAGTCCCCTGGCTATGATGTAAAAAGGCAATAAAATACATCTACAATAACTAAAAAACTGGACAAACAATGTGAAAACAACACATATATACTGCAAGCAAAGTGCATGGTTTTTGCCCCAAACTGCATGTGATTATCATAAAGTGGGCATGTCTGTAAAGGGGAGACTTGTGGGTACCCAGAGAACCCATTTACATTCACATATCTTGAGATCAGAGGTCAAGGGACCCTTTAGAAAATGGCCATGCCAGTTTTTCCTTGCCAAAATTTAGCACAACCCTGGAGTGTTATTTAGCCTAGTTTGATACGACAACTATAACTTCACTCTTGTCCTAAAACTGAACCTACTAGAGCCTCTGAAAGAAAGTAGAGTCAGTAATCAATAAGAAAAACAGGGAGACTTGGGCTCCTGCATATCTTGGATGGGCAATAATTACTTTAGGATCCCATTTGAGTGACTGTGCTACATATCAGGTCACCATCACTCCATATCGACACGCATCTACACATCCTTTTCTTTAGAGCCCTCTAAGCTCTGCTTGGCGTATGTAATTGCCTCTATCTGAAACCTATGACTTGGCTGTGACCAGGGTCTGAAATTAGCATCTGCCACCTGCCACATGCGGGTAAATTGTTGGCAGTGGCGAGTGTCCTGATGAGACACTTGATAGTTAAGTTACCACTCTCCTCCCTCAGGGTTAATGTGGCTAAAGGACTTGCAAAGTGTTGCGTGACCCAATTATGAGCGTTTACAATAACTATGTATAAATATTCATGAAGATTTACATGAGCATTTTTGACCGAAGACATGGCGGAGAGAAAAAATGCATTCACCGGTGTGCCACTACTAAACCTGAGGGCACGCACTGTATTTATTTCCTGACAATGTGACACTAAACAATCAAGAGGAGGAGAGCCAGTAATGTTACCTGTGAACAGCCAGCAGGCAGCGCAGTGACGTTTGGCTGAATAGCAAAGCTTTATTAAGGTGCCATTGAGTTATTATGATGAGGCATTCATGCTCTGCTCAGCAAAATGATTACTGGGTGAAGTTAAATTACAATGTCAACATGATGTGTTCAAATGCAATCTCATAAAATTACATTTTTGGCAAGAAACTTGAATAAATCCATTTGTTTGAAGGAGATGTTTTCACAGCAATATAAAATACATATTTGAGAGAGAATAATGATCTGTTTAACTTCCTAACATCTTACCAAGATTTTTTAATTAAAGCAAATATTTAAATAATCATATTCATTTAAATTGTGTGTTTTTATGCAAATAACCACCATAGATGCCAATACTTAAGTACAGTACTGTGTAGCGTACCCTCCCTACCCCCGAAAATAGGGCTCCCCCAGAAGCTATGGTGTAATTGATCAATGAATAACATCTGATCTATAATGTTATTCATTCATTTAGTGCAGAGATTTCAAAAATGGCAAATAAAATTTCTGAGTGGCAGAAAAAAGAGCAACTACAATGTGGTAGGAAGTAAAAAAAAAAGTTAATTTCAGACCCTGGCTGTGACACTTTAAACTGATTGGGTTTGTTTATCCCCAGCTAAACTCAGAACCCTAGATAATCTGTGCAGAGAAAAAAAAAAGAAGATAATATCTCATGTCTGCTCATCTCTCCCCTTATCCAAACAGGCTCTGTTTGTCTCCCTGAGCGATAACACGTCGCTGGCCTAGATAAATATGACCCACGTCCCACATTAATGCAAGGAGGGCTGGGAAAAACACACATGCAGACCCACACATATACCAACATGGCCGTTCGGTGCATATATAAGCACAAAGGCACACACTCCTCAGACAATGGCTGCCGAGTCAGTTCGGAGTCGCACACACAGATTTAAACTCACAGACATAAGGTCTGACACATTAAGGCAGAAGTCCTTTCATGGCAGTAATGGGGACAAAGAGCAGAGTATTGTTTAAGGAAAAAACAATGAGCAGTAAGTCTCAGTTTTGGTGTTTTAGTGAAACAGCGGGCGGGCACATTCCAGGACAGCTGCCAGAAACAACCGAGTACCAGAAAGCGAGGAGAGAGAGAAACCACAACTGTGCTCATTTGGCTCCTCTTCCACGACACAATAACAATCATGACATTGCAAAACTAACCGCATAATTAACTTGTGGAGAATAAACTGTCAGGAATATGAATTGCTGTATAGATTTATTAGGAGTATTATTATGTACCACTCTGATAAAGAGAAGCTGAGTTTGATGGATTGAGGTCATTTAGGGAAAAAGCTTTGCTGTCACGCTGCGTCTTCTCATATCGACCAGCTAATATAACTGGGCAGCCCAGTCGCACAGCAGCTTCTGAAATTGTCCCGAAATTTAATGTACTGATTCGTGCACGTAGACATGAATTTCACATATTTTTCATGATGGTCAGCACGAAATCAGTTCGTATCAGGGATGTTAATAATTTACTGATTAACCTTCAGCCAACATGGGCAAAACTGAGGAACGGCTTGTCTCTTAAGGAAGAATAGCTGGTCCACCTTAACAGCCCACCGTAAGAGAGTCTGAGCCGGTGTTGTTGCTAACGCCGGGGCTAACTGCCTTCACTGTAATCAATCCCTCTCACCAAGGAGGCCGGTGTTCATGTCACGTGAGAAATCAGAGTTGATTTATTTGTCAAGTTATTTCTGTATTAAAGTGACACCACGTCCAGATTTATTTGAACTCAAATCATGATTTTTTTTCTGAAAGCTAAGTAGATTTTGTCACATTATTTCCACACTTAAAGTTACACTATTTCAAGCATTACTATAACTCAAACCACAATCTTTTCCTAAAGCTAAATAAGTCATTTTGTCACATAATTTCCATACTAAAGTTACACCTGTAACATCTGTTACCTAAGCCTAAACAAGTCAATCTTCTCTTAAACCTAACTAAATAGTTTTGTTGCCTAAAGTAGTTATTGTCATGTAAGTTCAGTACATTTACACAATTTTCAGTACCAAAATTGTTTCCTAAACCTAACTAAGTAGTTTTGTTGCCTAAGCCTAACTAAGTCATTCTTTTCCTCAACCTAAATAAGTAGTTTTGTTGCTTAAGCCTAACCAATCAATCTTTTCCTAAGCCTAAATGACTAGTTTTTTGCCTAAACCTAACCAAGTCAATCATTTTGTAAACCTAACTTAGTAGTGTTGTTGCCTAAGCCTAACCAAGTCATTATTTTCGTAAACCTAAACAAGTAGTTTGTTGCCTAAACCTAACGAAGTCCATCTTTTCATAAGCCTCACTATGTAGTTTGTTGTGTAAACCTAACCAAGTCCATCTTTTCCTAAGCCTTACTAAGTAGTTTGTTGCCTAAGTCTAACCAAGTCAATTTAATCCTAAACCTGAGAAGTTTTATATTGAAAAGACGGGAGAGGAAATTGACACGTGTTGCTGGGCATTCGTAGGAAAACACATTCATTCGACGCTATTGAAAGTCGTGCTGTGCATCACGACAAAAAAAATAGAAATTTGTGTCTATGTACATGAACCAAATAGATTAAATTTCGTGACTATTTCATCATCTGCGTATTTCGTAAATGAAATCATTCTGAAACTAATTTATGTTACTACATTAATCCAAGGTTTTCACTAATATAAAACGGTGTCCTTTTAACGATGATAACATCATACAGAACACATCTTGTTTCATATAGTCAGCTTCCCAGAACCAAATGTATTCCTTAAACACTTGACAGTCTTTTGACAGCATCTTATCTCCAGAGGCCT
Source organism: Pterois miles (assembly GCA_947000775.1). Lineage (NCBI taxonomy): Eukaryota > Metazoa > Chordata > Actinopteri > Perciformes > Scorpaenidae > Pterois > Pterois miles. Next base: position 19,880,159 of record CAMQGK010000144.1, on the reverse strand, counting down.
TCATTAGTTTTCCACGTATGGATAAAAGTGTCAATTACGACTGTCAATTACACAACAAAAACTGTCTGATGGATTTGTCAATACGTGTTAAACAGCTTGCAAAGCCAGATTGTCAACTTTAATTTTCCTCAAGCTTCCACATGGTTCCAGTTTCTGCTCGCTGTCTACTCCCTGTTTCTGCCTCCCTTCAGACTCTGCTGGGACTCTGAGGTTGAGATTGTGAGGTATTTATTGTGCAGGGGGCAGAAATCAAATAGAGTGGAGTGAGATGAGATGTTTGAGCTTGACCTGTTTAAACCAAAATGATCTGAGCATGTTCAGCCGCAATGTAAGACTAAACACAAAGTGGGTGTCTCAAAATGGCCGTCGTCTCGGTTCAGACCAATCCAAGGTTCTTTGTGAGCGAGAAAACAATGTGGTTACCCTCTTTGTTTTCATGCAACAAGCTGGTTTGTGAGAACGACGCTGAAGGCGAAGCACTAAGTACAAACTACACAAAAATTAAGCTAATTCTGGGCCAGACTCCCCCTCCAGACAACGGTCAGAAAAGCCGTGATTTTTTTTAATGTTTTTTTACACGCTCCATCCTGGCCGCACCGATTTAAAATCGTAAATTTTTAGCCTTCAGTATTTACAATCAGGTATCCCGTCGTGTGGGAAAGAACGATGCCAATTGAGAACAAAGCTGACTGAAGCAGAAGGACAACCACGCACGAACTAATGCAAAACGCAAAGCACCAAGCTGTAATAAGATGGACCTCAGAAATGGAGGACCAACTTGCTGATTTGTGGCAACAACACAACTGTTTATTTAATGTGTATCTATGACTTCATCCATCCATCCTTTGTGAATTTTCAGTACAAAGTAGTGCAATAACTAATCTTGATAATTCTTCCTGCTCGTCCTCCGCCATGTTTGTTTATGCTAAAGTCACATTTGATCGCAAGAGTTAATGTGAGATTTTTTTGAGTCTGGGGTCTTGTTAATGAATGAACTGCTAAATTTAACATGTGGGGTCTCTCACCTTTTGAACATCTGTTAAGATCTTTTTTTTTTTTAGCACTGGCCAGCTTTAATTAAAACTTCAGCTCAGACTTCTCACTTTTATCTATCCTGCTTGGGAAGCTCACTCAAAATCACTCTCAATCGTGTGCTTATTTTTTAATTGATCCATTAATTTTATTTGGCATCCCGTGGCTGTTATTTGTTTTAGCCAGTGTGTAAACTTGCAGAGAACTTTTATTAAAATTGAGTGGACTGAAAAGTTGGATAGTGAACCCAGAGGCAACGCTGCAGCAAGATGCTAAGGTCGAGCCACGAACAGGCATGTGAGACAAGAGGTGTAAGAGGTGACAAATCAAAGCAAGAGGAGCAAAGTGAAAAATTATCAATACACTCTCAAAAAGACATAGAACTGCAGTGTCAGAAACCAAGCTTGCAGGGACAGGAGGCTTGACAGCGAATGAATAAATGGTCTCAAAATGATAACTCGTGATGATAACTCGCCCTCTGATTTTTCTTAATAAAAAAGAATATGTAGAAATTGTTAAACTGCCTTTGGATTTGCATGAAAATGCACATGGTGATAAATAATGATGGGATACATGTGTCAAATTTTCATTTAATGAGAGCAGTAGTTTATGGGGAAACTGCTGTTCAAATTTAACCTTTGTGCAATTAAAGACATCTTACAAAATGTGGTTCATTATTGGATTCTCCAACAAATTTTATTGAAACTCTAAACAGAAAATATCTGGAAACTGTCTTTCTGGATCCATTCAGTGCTTTGCATCTAAAATGATAATGATAATCTAGAGGGAATGTGATGAGAGGTCTACTGTACTGAGATGTGTGTAGCCTACATATTACAAGCGTAGGTGACAAAATCAGTTGGATTGCATTGTTTTGTATTGGAGTGTCTGACTCCTAACTGGCAGCGAGTGATGAAGCGCTGTGCAGTGTTGCCGTTTTGAGCTGAACTTCTGTCAGACACCCTGTTTCTATTTATTCCTTTCACTTGCTTTGAAAGCGCTGCAATGGATGAGGAGCGTCTGATTGGTGAAATGAGGAGTTATCTGTATGACATCTCCTGATTTCACAACAAAACATCTAAATAAGACAACAGCTGGCTGGAGAGAGATCGCCTTTACATTGCTTACTGTTGGCTGTGTTCATCATTTTCAGTAAATATCACAACATAAAACTTATATTTTCTGTTTAAAAAACACAAACATCAGAAAAGAGCAAGTAATACTCACCCATCTTTTAAATGGTTACGTCTCCAGTCCGATCTTAAGTACGTGGCGCATATTTACCTGTGTCCAATGTTATTGGGATATGAGTAAACAAAAAGACCACAAATCTGTCTTCTTACCTTGTTTCTTATTGTTGAGAATACACATTAAGGTAGGTATGATTCATCATTACAATAAATTTTTAGTTCTGTGTTATTACACAATTATTATTAACTATAACATGCATTTCTATGGGTTTCAGTGAACCTCCTGAACCAATGCAAACTGCGCCTATGGTTTGAGGCAGCCCTTTGTGGCCTTTCCCTGTTTAACATGAGAATGCCCCTGTGTACAAAGCTATGTCCATGAAGAAATGGGTTTACCAGTTTAGTTTAGAAGAAGTGGCAGAACTTAATGCAACAGCAACTGTGAGCCAGGCCTAATCACACAGCATCAGCAGCTGACTTCACTTATTGATCTTGTGGCAAATTCCTGCAACCAAGTTCCAAAATGTTGTGGAAACCCTTCCCAGAGGAGAAAGTCAGTTTCCAGTTCATTAGGTACACATAGCCAAGACTACAACGTATCTGTTACGACCTCTTCAACCCACAAAGGCTGTGCAGAGACTGAAGCATATGATAGGAAGTCATGAGACCTGTTATGTTGAAAAAGGAAACCGTAGATTTACTGTCAATCAGAAAAAAATGCAACTAAATGAACAAAGGTTGGAGATCCTGGTTAAATTAACAAAAGAAGGGGAAGTAGCTGGATCAGCTGTCGCATCCAGCTCATCCCCCACAACTCAAAAGGTAGTCCACTTCAACAAACTACCAGAGATCTCCAGCCAAAAAACAAAGAAACAACCACAATGCTAGAAAAAACATCTGAGAAAAAGAAAAAAAAAACAGAGACAGAAGTCTCCCAAGCAGTGCTGCCGGCTGCCAGCAGATGGTTTGTGTATCTTATTAAAAGTTGGTTATTTTTCTTCTGTTCTGTTCAAGGAATGTCAATCAACACAAGCGATCAATGCATCTGCACAAGTTCCTGCAGGGCAGAACCTGTTTAGGCAACAAAACTACTTGATTACGTTTAGTAAAATTTCGTGATTTGGGTTAAAATAAGTATCTTTGAACTACTTGGTTACATTTAGGCAACAAGACTACTTGGTTAGGTTTAGGAAAACTTCATGATTTGCATTAAAATAAGTATCTTTGAACTACTTGGTAACATTTAGGCAACAAGACTACTTGGTTAGGTTTAGTAAAATTTCGTGATTCGGGTTAAAATAAGTATCTTTGAACTACTTGGTTACATTTAGGCAACAAGACTACTTGGTTAGGTTTAGGAAAACTTTGTGATTTGGCTTAAAATAAGTATCTTTGAACTACTTGGTTACATTTAGCCAACAAGACTACTTGGTTAGGTTTAGTAAAATTTCGTGATTCGGGTTAAAATAAGTATCTTTGAACTACTTGGTTACATTTAGGCAACAAGACTACTCGGTTAGGTTTAGGAAAACTTTGTGATTTGGCTTAAAATAAGTATCTTTGAACTACTTGGTTACACTTAGGCAACAAGACTACTTGGTTAGGTTTAGGAAAACTTTGTGATTTGGCTTGAAATAAGTATGTTTGAACCACTTAGTAACATTTAGGCAACAAGACTACTTGGTTAAGTTTAGGAAATCTTTGTGATTCGGGTTAAAATAAGTATGTTTGAACTACTTGGTTACATTTAGGCAACAAGACTACTCGGTTAGGTTTAGGAAAACTTTGTGATTTGGCTTAAAATAAGTATCTTTGAACTACTTGGTTACACTTAGGCAACAAGACTACTTGGTTAGGTTTAGGAAAACTTCGTGATTTGGCTTGAAATAAGTATGTTTGAACTACTTAGTAACATTTAGGCAACAAGACTACTTGGTTAAGTTTAGGAAATCTTTGTGATTCGGGTTAAAATAAGTATGTTTGAACTACTTGGTTACATTTAGGGCCTCGGTTACATTTAGGAAAACTTTGTGATTTGGCTTAAAATAAGTATCTTTGAACTACTTGGTTACACTTAGGCAACAAGACTACTTGGTTAGGTTTAGGAAAACTTCGTGATTTGGCTTGAAATAAGTATGTTTGAACTACTTAGTAACATTTAGGCAACAAGACTACTTGGTTAAGTTTAAGAAATCTTTATGATTCGGGTTAAAATAAGTATGTTTGAACTACTTGGTTACATTTACAAGACTACTCGGTTAGGTTTAGGAAAACTTCGTGATTTAGGTTAAAATAAGTATCTTTGAACTACTTGGTTACATTTAAGCAACAAGACTACTTGGTTAGGTTTAGGAAAACTTCGTGATTCGGGTTAAAATAACTGTTACATAAAATTAACTCTAGAAAAAAATATGCATGATTGATTATTTCTCAGTGGTTACAATGCTTATTGTCATTGTATTTTACATTGTTGGAAAATCTGCTTATTTACCTTCACAATGATGTGCAAGGGAAGTGTAAGGATCATGCATTTGTGGGGTGAGGAGCACAGCCAATTATGTGGGACGTGCCCAAGTGAAATTTTGCCAAAATTCTCTGCCAATACTCAACAGTGTATTCTCCTGTTGGTATTAACTCTTGTTTTGAGCTCCAGGTGCTGCCAGTTAGGCTCCACAAGACAAGACCACAGGATCGCAAAATGATCAATTTCTTTCTGAAAAAATCTGCTTTTTCAAAACCAACATGCCTTAAAATTTTGTTTCAAAACAAAACTCCCCATCCCTTGTCTGACATGATTTTGACATCAGATGATTTGCTACCAATCATCACCTGGAGCTCAAAACAAGAGTCAGTACCAAGAGGAGAATACACTGTTCGGCACCAGCAGAGAATTTTGGCAAATTTCACTTGAGCGCTACCCAAATAATCAGCAGTGCTGCTCATCCCACAGATGCATGATCCTTACAAGTCGGACATCACTGTGAAGGTTAATAAATGATACATAATTATAATTAACTGTCTAACCGACAACACAAATGGTGACCGATTAATTGTATTAATTAATCTGAATCATTAATCAGTTAAACAGTTCAAAAAATTAAATAATCACAAAAATAAATGTAAAAGCGGAGTGGCTTTTCATTAAAATGAGAACAGTCGGTCCACCTTTAAGGTCAGCCCACCTTAAGTAAACGTGGGCCGTAGTTGTTGCTGACTTCAGGGCTGACCCCCTTCACTTGGCTTGGGTTTTCACTTAATCACAGACAAATAAAGTCTAACTTAAACACACTGCACTGCTACGTTCACCTCTGTGTTCTCAGCTACGTTACTGCTAACTTAACTTAATAATCATCATAAATGGCGGGCTGCCAGGGATGCAATACACTAGCGGAAACCTGACGGAGTACGCCAGGCAGACACAGCTGACAACCTCGCAACTAAACTAGGACTGGGAAAGTGTCCCGGAGAGATGAAATAAGGACTCAGTTGTCTGTTTTGCACATACGCTGCAGCTGGGCAGTACAATAATAATAATAATAATAATACTATGGGGTCAGATCAGTCTCAGTATTTACAAATGCACACAGAAGGATTCACAAATGTATTTTGTGATTTATATATATAGATGACTCTCTCCACAAAAATATTTTTCAATACATACAAAAATAGTTATCGTATGGTTAACTATTAAATATGGTTCAGAAATATATTTGTGATGCACACACAAATATGTCTTGTTTTAAATGTAATAGAAATCCACAAATACAGTATATGTATGTACATATGTTTCATTAAAAACATATTTGGATGTTGTTACATTTATATACAAACTGTTGAACCTGCATTTACTAACTGCTTCTCATGTGTAAACTTCACTGCATTTGTGTGTGGGCTGTTGAGACTCCCCTGACGTGCATCGACCCACAAATGCAGCATAGCAGCAGCATAGCAGCATGTAGCGTATAAGGTAAATAAACAGAATTGAATGTGATCGACCCCATTGTCACGATATTTATTAGAGTCAGAGCATTGATACCAAGGTGCGTATGGGTTACGAATCGATACTAGCGTGATGAGATCGATACTTGCAGTATCTTGTCTATACGTCCAGCAAATGACTTGAATTTCCTCACAGAGTTCATGTGAGCAAGCAGCTTCTCTCCAAGTCTGTCTGTGGAAACAGCACACCTCTCTCTCTCTCTCTCTCTCTCTGCTGCTCTCTCTCTCTTTCTCTCCTGCTCTCTCTCCTGCTCGCTCTCTCTCTGTCTCTCTCTCTCTCCTGCTCTCTCTCTCTCTGTCTCTCTCTCTCTCCTGCTCTCTCTCCTGCTCTCTCTTTCTCTCTCTCCTGCTCTCTCTCTCCTGCTCTCTCACTCTCTCCTCTCTCTCTCCTGCTCTCTCTCTCTCTCTCTCTCTCCCTCCTGCTCTCTCTGTCTCTCTCTCTGCTCTCCCTCTCTCTCTCCTGCTCTCTCTCTCCTGCTCTCTCACTCTCTCCTGCTCTCTCTCCTGCTCTCTCTCTCTCTCTCTCTCCCTCCTGCTCTCTCTGTCTCTCTCTGCTGCTCTCCCTCTCTCTCTCCTGCTCTCTCTCCTGCTCTCTCTCTCTCTCTCTCTCTCTCTCTCCTCTCTCTCTCTCTCCCTGCTCTCTCTGTCTCTCTCTGCTGCTCTCTCTCTCTCTGTCTATCTCTGTCGCTCTCTCTCTTTTTCTGTCTATCTCTGTCTCTCTCTCTCTCTTGCCCCTCCCCCTCCCTGCTTGTTAAATTATTACTGACTTTATTTTTCACAAATATCTGCTCACAATTTGAAAAAAATATTATTATTATTATTATTATTATTATTGTTATTGTTATTATTATTGTCAAACTAAAGGCAAAATCACAAAATTATTCGATGATCATGACATTCCAAATAAAAAGTATCAGTATCTGCGACACTAGCCCTGTATTCACTTCTGTGTCGGATCGATACCAAATTCCCAGTATGGCCCACCCCTACTGCACGCCGGACAACTACAGTGGTCTTCAGGTAACATGAAAATGTGAAAGGCTCCCTGTGGAGTCAGAGTTTGGTTTGTCCGTTCTGGACCACTGTAGAAACACGGCAGACTGTGAAGAGGATCCGCTCCCTACGTGGTCATGAAGGACTCAAATGCAACAGGTCTTAGTTTCAGGTGATTACACACAATGAAAACACATTATGAATATCACATTTCATTTCTGCCCACAGAATCCCAGAGCCAGCTTTTAGCTGTAAACCACATACCAGGAATTGATCACTGTAGTTTGTCTCACTCCATCATCAATGGAAACACAAACTGTTTAGCGCAGTGCCAGCAATACATGCCAACAGGATGAAAAAGAAGATAAAGGATGAGATAAAATACCTTACACACACACTGGCATTCCTACCAAATCTCAACAAACATGATTATTTGTTTCGAAGTTGGTGGGCTTGGGGAAACAAGATGTAAAATCTTCTCACTGTTGGCTACATTAAAGCAGCCTCCTGCTCTGTTTGTTAAGAGTCTGGTTAGGATCAGTGTGTGGAAACACAGCTACAGATGTGTGTTCCTGTTTACACTGAGCGGGAGGTAATTGAGGAAGTCTGGCTCTCTCCTCAGGATCTCTTTGCTGCTCAGTGGGAGCCATGTTACTACTGAACCAAACATCTCACATCTCTCTCCTGCTTTCTCTCCAACTCCCTCTGTTTATCTCTTTTCTCTCTGTCCTCACATGCCTCCTCTTCTCCTGTGCTCCTCTGCCTTTTCCTTCCCTCTTTCCTTCTTCCACTGGAGGAAATACTGGTGGGAAAAACACCATGTCCACCTCACCCGAGAGGAGCCACACCGGAGAGGCAAATAGGTTCTCTTTCTGCTCCGCTACAACAGGAGAGCTCAGTTTTCTAGCTTCATCCAGGAAAGCTTTGTATGTGTCTGTCAGCAAGACCTCCTTTAACCTCCACATCAGAAAACAGCAGGGAGCAACTAAGTCGACTCCCATGTGCATGCAAATGACTTCATCTTTTTGCGAACTTTCAGGGAAAGCTCAGGGCACGTTTAGTATTTTTCTAGTCCTCTCCACACCTGCTCATCCTTACCTGGAACTGGCCAGTGTAGTCGTCGTCCGTGGTGCCCTCTCTGCCCTCCTTCAGTGCGATGAGGGTGAAACCTCTGAAATACGCAGGACTGGTTGCCAGGAGGACCACTGTTAGGGAGGACAGGGAGTGTGTATTTACTCCATAGAGACACTGAGCAGTAAAGATGCATGTACATGGATACATCAGGGTCATGCCGCGTGCAGCAAGGTCACTCTGGATGATGCACACATGAAAGCAGCATCGCCATAAGCATCGGTGTGATATGGAGGAGTGAGGGCTGTAAATAGAGGCTTAGCAGGTCACACTAGAACAACAGAGAGCCTATAAACCTGAGCGTTTGTTTTTTTCGCACCATTGTGCCCTAACCTTGTATTTTCATACCAGCCTATTAATCTTAAAATTTGACCATGAAGATGTCAAGATTTTCAATCTTATCCAGTTTTTAAAAAGTGAATTTATTTGGTGCTTAACCCCCTGAGACACACGGGATCAGGATCTGAAATGGTGTATTTGAATATTTCTGCATACTGGGGTCCATAAATAGTCTTGAATTACATAAATTGGGTATCACTGTAAATCTGAGACTTTAGTGGATCCAATGAGCCCAACTATATTCGTGTGATGATTTTAGTCCCCAAAGTAGCCATTTCATTGTAGTGAGACCATTTTTTTAAACATGACCTCACTATAACTGTGGTGACCTCTAGGATACTCACAGTGTCATGAAACTTTACAGCCACAAACTAGAGACCTGGAGCACTCACAGGATGGGTGGCTTTACTAGGTAGACTGAAAATAAGGGGAACCCTTACAGAAGTGCTCGCGATCCAATCACTGAAAACTGTAAATTTTTTGATACCAAATCACAGCATGGCTTTTTCTTTAGTGTTCCCCAAGTTGTTGGTGTCTTAATCTGGTATTTTGGAGGGATTGTTGATCATATTTTATCAATGCTTAAGTAGTAAAAAAGGGTTACGGTAAAAATACTAAATCTGTGTAACAAATGGTATCAACCCAAAAATTGCTGCAACAACTTATGAGACATAATAGAGCATGGGGATAGACATTATATACTTCTACCATAATGTTCTAAGCTCTTATACACTTTAACATTTTAGTTTAATTCATTCATACGTGTTTATTTCTGATTTATGACTAGAACAACCTGACACTGCGCTGAGCTGCATCTCAAATTAATCCTCAGTTTCCAGCTTTCAGATGATGTGCGACCTGCTATCTCCCCCTAAAGACCCCCTGTACCCCCCTACTAAAGAAGAAAACAGGTCTGTTGGGTGTCTCAGAGGGTTAAAGGCTAACTTCTTTTTTTCCTTGGGTGGAGTCCTTCACAGATCCCCGATAGCTGACTAGAATGTAACCCTGGGTTGCTACTGTATGTATAATGTGGCTTCACAGCACAAAAAATGCATGACCTGGAGTGTGAAGTGAGCGAGGAGACTTTAAGACAAGGTGACTCCTGATTTCCTTTTTTTTAGGTCTGTGTCAAAACTGTAGCATGCCAGGTCCTGTGAAAACCCCCATCCATCGTATCAAAGGAGTTATTTGAATTTTCAGGAATAAAGTTTGGATTTCAAAACAGAGAAAGTGAAAAGGTTTTGATTGTTGTTGAGAACTGTTTCGTGTTAACTTGACTAAACTCACCAAAGATCTCTGTATGTGCAGGCCAAAGTCTTTTTTTATGTGGCTAAATCCACCAAGCAGGATAGGGACTTTAATTTGTAGGGGTTAGCTGCTTAATTGGAGCCAGATCTGGGAGTCTTTCTCTGTGCGTGTCCCCTCGCTTACAGGAAGAGGAGAGGAAGTGAATATAGGTCAGACATTAAAACACTAAGTAGCCTTATCAAACCATTACTCTCCCTGCAGGAACCAGAGGAGCTCAGACTGACTAGTTTGTAATTTGTGTCCTCCGAAATGCAATTTCAAGTAAAATTTTACTTATTAGGTGGTTAGACATATTCTAGTTTGTGGATATAATAAAATAAAGATTACTGTGAACAGTACATATGCCTTGTTTTCCAACTTGATAAACACTTAATTTGGCTCAGGTTTACGCACTGATTGCGCAGATGGACAGAAAAACTCTACCTCTGTAGGTGCTGCCCGGCTGATAGGCTTCCGGGTCCCCCTCCACTCTGAGCCTGAACTCATGGTGCCCATCCCTCCGGGTCCCCTGGGTCTGCGCCCGGAGGATCCGCCCGCAGTACCCGTCCGACCTGCCTCCGGATGGCTCCTCCACGAATGCGACGGCGTTGCACACGAAACTCGAAACGAAATAGTACTGCAAAAACAGCAGATGTAGGTACATTCCCATTTCGGAGCTCGGAGACGAGCGTACCTTCAGTGGTAGTTCAATCAAAATACAGCCAGTGGAAAGGCGAAACAGCGGACAGAGGAGCAGTTCCAGCCCCTTCCCCAGGAACTCCCACAGCAGCGTCACAGTCAGTGGTAAAGGTGACGAGAAGGAGACGAGTCCATCCTGAACTGAGAGTGACTGTGACTGGTGTTGACAGAGAGCCTGGAATCAGCGGGGGGCCACCAAATAACCGAGCGCGGGTGCACGCGGCTGTCTCTTTGATTTTAAGGCGAGCTCCGCACTTTAATAAGAGCCAGCCCTCCCTTAATACACAAACACGCACACACGCTCTGTCTGTGCGCGGATCTTACAAGCGGAGCTGCCTCTTGGGGAAACATATAAATGTTCTGCCTGCTGCTGAAAAAAACGACATCAGATTTTAAACCAACATAGTTGCCCCAAAATGTGTCTTGGACGCGTCCCGTGCGTATTTACGCATTATCTGTTTCGCGGTTACACGAGTTTGTCGTGTTTTGTGAACGGAAACAAGCAACAACAATCACTTCATATCACTCCCTAACAAGCACAGAGTCCTCGTTCGATGCTCGTAAGTTACAAATATAAAGCAACTGGTGCGCTTTGTGGATGTGAGACACTTGAGCAGAGCCACCCGAGTACAGTCGGAGCTGCGTGGCTCCAAAACAACGAACTTCAAAAGTTGATTAAAGTCATTTCTCCACACTGAATCTGAATTTATTGAATTGCAATAAGTGTACGGACATGAGCTGTATTTTAAAGGGCTAATATTTGATTTGATAATTTTATTGTGGATTTAATGCACTCTTCCTCACGTCCTCAGCTTTCTCTCAGTGCTGATATAATCGTCAGTAAATACTTCCACAAGACATACAGGCATTCACGACAGGATACTGAGTTTTGGCCACTAGGTGTCGCCATAGTATCTTTAGCACCTTTGGGTCCTGCAGAGCTACGTCGTCACTCTCCTCATCACTGCATCACTCCTTCAGCTCATCACCACTCTCCTCGAGACTTTTATTGTAGTGTAGAGTAAAGTGGAAATACAGGGTTTAAAGGTTTCTTATCAAATGTGTATTTTTGACTCAATGAGTTGAAGTTAGGTCATATTTTGACCCATCTTTTTTTTTTTTAATTAATTTTGTTCCTTTATGACATTTTGTAATCCTCCTTTATTCTGTCTGAATTACAAACGTGTGTGTGTGTGTGTGTGTGTGTGTGTGTGTGTGTGTGAGGTATTGTGGGAGGAAGAGGAAGAGCAAAGCCAAAACAAGTCTGACTTAAACTCAGTATACATTTAACATTTAATGAGACTTTCTTGGGAAGGATGGATGCTGCCAAAATGAAAAATAAATCTCTTGATAAATAACTACATATGTCATTAAACGTAGCAAAACTACTATTAAAGAGTAACTGGAGCCACATTTTATTAATTGATAAAATGTGGCATGAATTGATATTTCTTCCCATAGTTATTTACTCTTCTGTTTAATTTTACTTTTTATTTATTTATTTATTTATTTTTGAAGTCAGTTATTAAGTTTGTATTTATTTTGTTGTTATTTTTAAATGTTTATTATTTATTTGTTTCTGCATGATTTTCCTTTTACATTACACCCCTGATTTATTTCCGGTCATGGAAATATGGAGCACCATTAGCATTCATTTGGAGTTCATTTGGAGCCGACAAATGTAAATCCAATATTCACTCTCTTTTAGCTCAGTTTTGGTTTCCACCAACTCCTGTTTTTATTTTGTATTTATTTTGTATTTATTTTCATGCCTGAAGTCTCTCGTTATGCTACGCAATTAGCTAGTAAAACCATCTGTAGCAGTCAGGCTACACAACATTTTGGCTTAATTCATTCACACATTCACCAGACACAGAGCAACATTAACATTCATTTGGAGTTGTGTTTTTGACCCAACACATGTAAGTCCAATATTCACTCTCCTTTAGTACTGTTTTGGTCTCCACCAAGTCCTCAGGGAAATATCTGTCTCTTTTAGCTGCTAAATGCTCCACTGCCTTCACCAGCTAGTCTGTAACTTTAACTGTGAGCTGGTGCTGTGCAGGTAACATAAGTCAGTTTCTGAGCACTTTTCTGCTGAGAATCTTACTTGAAGTCACACTTTTCACATTATAGTTAGTAATTTAATGCACTGGTAATATAAATTTGATTATGGGCATTTAGTCTGCTACAAAATAACAAAAACAACTAGAAAAGCACATTCGGAGAGCGCAGACCTCCGCCAAGGCGTCCCCCAGCCCACCCCACTCTCGGGCCTTTCTGGCAGCCCCCCACCTGACATCTCTCCATTACTGCATGTGTGTGTGTGTCCATTTTTCGTAATTTCCCCCCTGGGGACAAGGTTGATCTTCTCTTCTTTAATTTTTTTTTTTGGATCTAGTCTCCTATAAAATTTTAAAAAACACTCCAAAAACCCAAACCTCCCCCAAACACCATTATTTCCCCCTGCTTTCTTCTGATCTATCTCCTCAAGTATTAAAGCTAGATCAAATTCGTTGACATACTTCAGATGCAGAATCGTCTCAGCTACACGATGCCGTTAGAAATCTCTACCTCTAATATTAAATGCACAGTAGGCCAAAATGTAAGAGTACCCCCATTTTTTATATGAATTGCTATAAAATCCGCCACCTGGACCAGATCTGGATCAGCCTTTGGGATTTGATAGAAGTACACATTGTAAATCCCTGAGTCAAATTTCATGAGCTTTGGGCAACAATTACCAGAGATATTGAGAAACAATTTTTTGGGTCCCATTTACCCCAATGTTAACGAAAATTTCAAAGTGATCCAGAATCCAGGATTTCTTCTGGATCACCCCCAAAATTAAATCAGTTCTTCCTTTTCACATTTTCGACACACCCTGAAAATTTCATCAAAATCCGTCCATAAGTTTTTGAGTTATCTTGAACACAGACAAACAGACAGATAGACAGATAAACCGGCAAAAACATAACCTCCTTGGCGGAGGTAATAATGAGTAAATATCAGATGCTCTAAATTATTAGAAATTCTATATTAAATTATCATAAATTAAATTAGAATTAGGAGAGAAGAGAAGAGAATAAATTTATATTTTAAACTTCTATCTCCATCCCTTCATCTCCTTATTTTTTTTTTAATATTATTTTTTTTTTTTCTCTCTTCTCTTTTTTTTTATTTTATATAATATATTTTATTTAATTAATAAAAAAAAAAAAAAAAAAAAAAAAAAAACATTTCTGTCAAAATGTGATTTTGTTCAAACCAGCAGCAGCTGATGCAGCCTGCTCTGCTCTCGGCCCGAGTGACTGATGGTGTCATGAGCCATAATTTCATTACGGGCAAATTATAAACGATGCATAGTAGACAATGAGCAAAGACACGAGACAGAAGCTGATGAGAGGAGGAGTGCACAAGTGGGATGGGAGGATGACCCCTGATGCTAGTCAGGATCCAGGATCCAGACAACATACATATAGACAACAATATAACTAGTACAGCAGAATATAAGTAAGGGAAAATGTACAGCGAGCTGGTCATTATTGTGAAATAAACCCAGACACGAAGCATCGCCCTGAAGGGGTTTATTTAAAAAAAATGACCAGCTAGCTGTACATTAACCTGCTTATTACACAGCTACTTACTTAAGAAATCAATACTGAGGCTAGTGTAGTTTGATGAAATAACTTAGCTTGAGAAGCCACTGTGCTCAGTGTGTTTAGCCAGTGTTTGTGTGTGTGTGTGTGTGTGTGTGTGTGTGTGTGTGTGTGTGTGTGTGTGTGTGTGTGTGTGAATAATAAAACCTTGTGGAAATGAGTTGGATCAAATAAACTTGCACCCAACTGATATGCTCATGTTTTCATGGCTTCTTGTCCACATGCCACGCATGTGTGTCAGTCTCTTTGTGTGTGTGTGTGTGTGTGTGTGTGTGTGTGTGCAAACCTAGGCAGTGTTATCTAACTGGAAGCAGTTCTCAGAGCTGGAGATAGTTAAACTAAACACTATCAGCCTGGATCTCTCTGTGTGATGGATCCCATCTGGAGCGACTCTGCTCTATAAACTGTCAGCGTACCCTTGACCAAGAACTGGAGTCAAAGTCAACCCACTGACCTTTCAGAATGAGAACAGCCTGTTTGCACACCAGCCAGTAACATTCCTGCATTCAAGCATCCAATTCTTTTATTCAGTTTAAAGTAATCAGTATTGGTGTGAAACAGACTGCATATAAAGATGGAAGATGTGTCTCTACTGAAGAGGAGATGCCACGAATGATATCTTTGAGGTACAACACATGCACGGTAAAATCTGATCTGCATTCGCCAATATTGAGTCAATAGCAACGCCAACGAACGTACGGCCCCAGCTGCAGTTACGCTGCTCACGTGTCATACCCCATAGCTCAAGACAGGTGTCTTTCAGTAGGCCTAGCCACTGTGCAAAAGTGAAGGCAAGATATCGCGGATAAGGGAGCTGCCATCTTGAGAGTTTGATGTAATTTGGAGCCAGAGCAAAGAATGTATATTGCTAAGAAGTGAAAGTCAGTTGTTGTCATTTGAAAGTGACTGCCAGACACCAGAAAAATGTCTGCCTACAAAACACAGTATGAAAGTAAAACAATATTATTTCTATTCTATTGTCATATTTATTGTATCTACCGGAAAGGCCTGTGATGAACAAAAAATATTATAAATATGCATACTATTATAACTACTTACTTGCTTATTTATTAAACTTTTTGCAAAAAAAAGTTAGAAAAATGATGCATGCATCCTCTGATTTACAGACATCTCTTTTTAGATACATGGCCACAGACTCATTAGCGTTTTCAGTCCAAAATGGTGGCAGCTCCGTTGAATTCATCGATGTTTGTCCATAAACCATGTACAGATGAGACTAAATTCACCAGAGTATCAGTATTAAACAGGTGTGTGAATATACAGGCCGAAAATGCTGTCTCTTTGTATAACATCCCTGCTTTTTTAAAAGTCCTGCAGCCACTCTAATAACATGCATTTGTCTCAACTTGCCTGCTTGAATAAAACTTTCATGAGGGTAATAAGGCTCTGAAGTAGGAAGCACGGGCCAAAAGGGTATATTAAATATGAAAATTGTACTGATCTTAGTGTGTGGAAGTCATTTCCTCTAATGGACTCTAAAGGTCTTAAAAAAGCCCTCGACATTGTGCTCAAGTGTGTAATAGAATTTCTAATCATTTTATAAAGCTTTTTTTATTCAGCTCGTAGAAGGCATTTGCTTCGTTTAGGTTCTTCTTTCTATCGCAAGTAATGAAAACCGATTGCACGTATAAAATTGTGTGTTTATATGTGTGTGAGGGGTAACCTTCCTTATCTGTCGAACCACTACCACACATTCTGGCAAATATTTTACAACTTGCCAAATAGGCCTACCTGTAGAGTTACCCTATCCTAGGATTAGCTTACTGGAAAATGGGAATTGCGACTGCTCTGAGGCTGGATACTTGCTCATTTTAATAACAAACCTCTGAACCAGTGACCTCTGGGTCAGAAAAGTGAGGCCAATGCTTAAGTGCCTTAAACTTGCATTCTTTGTAATATCCAGCAGGGGGAGACTCCTCTAGTTGCAAAAAGAAATCTGATTGTATAGAAGTCTATGAGCAAATGAGTCTACTTCTCACTTGATTTATTACCTCAGTAAACATTGTAAACATGAGTTTATGGTCTCAGTCACTAGTTTCAAGTCTTCTTCAATACAACATGATTCATTCAGTAAATTATGGTCCCATTTAGAGTCAAATAGATTGTAAAGCAGGGGATGGTTTGGGGTGTGGCTACCTTGTGATTGACAGCTCGCTACCACAGCGTTGTCTGGTCTTGGAGTTGTGCATGGTTTCATCTTACATCTGTAACCTTTTTACAGTGTTTTCAGTTCCTGAAAGTTAATTATAGCTACGGTTCTTAGCTCCACCCTCTTGTGTCACTTCTGGTTGCAAAGAAAAACAACAAAATGACAGTCCACACACCAATGGGTGACATACGGTGACAATGTCCATTTCTTATTTACTATCTATGGTCTAAACCTGCCAGGGTTGTCAGTATGGGTACCAGACCTGCGATGAACCAGCACCCACTGGGCGCAGTTCAAAGTAAAAGCTCCCTAAAATCAAACACTTGAACTAAAACTTTTTTCAGTTGCTAATACACGTTTTTGAAAAAAGGCTCCTCACTAATACTGTATGTTGGCTGCCATTGTTGTAGTACTGCCTGTGTCTTTTTTAAAGTCCTTACATCACCATTGATGTGTCAACAGTCAAGCAATATGGTGTATTGGCCAGTTGGTCCACATGTGTCTCATTTTGAAATGCCAAAGTGATTTTATGTCAGATTCCTGTGTATTATGTAGGGAACACTATGCAATGTGTTGCAAAATGTGCCATATTGAATTGCAAATTGGGTGCAAAGCAGAAAATGTTTCTTGAGGAGAGGTTTTGCTCTGTGAGTGTCAGTTTCAATAATTGCGCTTCATGTGTCATTTTCGTACGTTAGCAATTGAATAAAACTGTAGAGTAGTATATCGGGAGCTGGTTGCTCTTTGAGGTCGAGTTTTATAATGACTTTCCCCACTGCAATATAGGATATAGGCTTTCTATGTTATCTGTTTAACACTGGAGGGCTCAGGGGCAGATAGCCAAAACAGACAAGGGAGATATGTATCAAATTAAAGGTCTTGATGATATCCACTGTATCTAATACTGAAAGCAAACTGGCCAAAGTTGAACTAAGCAGAAAAAACAGAAAGCTGGGGAAGGTGTAACTATATCGGCTCTTGTCATATGGAACCTTTTTGCCATTCACTCATTAACAGATTTAAACATTTCTTATGAAAATTTGAGAGAAATAAGCCATTTTAGTAGCTAAAACATATGAAATTCCCTGTAAAGCTGCAGTTGGTAGAAATGCAGCAAATATGATTTAAAAAAAGTTATTTTTTAACAGTCACCCAGTAGTGAGACAGGTGATCTGAAAAAATCTTGTTCCTTTCTGTCCTCCGATGCTCCTAATGGCATCTGTAAGATTTCACAGACTGGAGGAAAACAACCAATCAAAGCCGAGCTGGAGTCTGCCATCCATGTGCCGTCTCTGAGCGGCTGTCGATCACTAACCACCTCCGATCAAACGGTCAAACTAGGCAGCGCCGAGCAAATATCAATCAATATTCTGTTACTGTAGTGTCTATTTCTCTGCTCAATTGTTTTCAGAATCATCTTGTCGTTACTGTTTAGCTATAAAATGAGAAAGTTTGTGACCCGGCAGCCATGTTGAGATCTGTTGAGGAAATACAAAGCCCCGCCCACCAACCGGAGCACAGCCAATAGGAACGCTCTCTCTTCTCTTCTGTCACAGGCTAGATTTGTTAAGGCCTGAAAAGGAGCCACGAGGAGGCGCAGAAGTCTAGTTTTCTCTCAGCACATTTGAATTAAAATAATCTGAAAGCTTATTATGTGATTTTTGCCCAATGATTTAAGCTCTGCAGACCTCTTTAACATTTATTTGGGTTTTAGATGTTTACTATTCAGTCTCACTGATCTCATCAACCTTGTTTTTAACTGGAGCAGCAGCAGGCAGCTGTTATTACTCTTGGACATCCATTGAAACACCCAGCTACTATACGGTGGTAACTTTCTATTTATTTCTTTTTCTAGAGAAATACGACTATCCTGGTAAATTCATGGCATGATGATGATCCCAGTGTCTTTAACAGGAATGGGTCACCCAGGAATCTGAATGGTTAAGGCGCATACCAAATTCAGCTTTCCAGTAGTAAAACAATGAGTTCAAACATTGGTATAACTTACTGCTACCAACACTACGATTAAGTTAACAGCGTCTTTCTGCTCTGTTAATCAGCAGTCCAAACTGCAGGTGCATTTCAACTTCAGATTCATCCAAAGCCCTGTATCCACTGCAGGGACTTTACCCAGGAACTAAGAACCTCTGAGGAACTCTTTGTGTTTCCATTACAGGGACCAGGATCTAAATTAAGTTCTGGGGACATTTTAAGGGGGCTTTTTACTCCCCAAAAGGCCCTGGTTAGGGGGTACCAGAAGTAGTACCAGAACTTTCGTGGTGACTTTTGCAGGGATGACTGTTCCTGATTAGTGAAACATGCACACAGCACTGCTGCTTAAAACTGTACCGCTTCATTCATAAAACAAGGAAGTACTCTTGTGTCAATTTAGGATCATTTTAGGATGGAGGGAGAACATTTCTTTTTTTGTCTGATTACATTAAAAGTAAAGTTAGGCTTTGCTGTCGACCTCCTGACTCATGAAAAAGTGAGCTGAGGGCGAGCGGTAGAAGAGAGAGAGACA
This sequence comes from Pterois miles, assembly GCA_947000775.1. NCBI lineage: Eukaryota > Metazoa > Chordata > Actinopteri > Perciformes > Scorpaenidae > Pterois > Pterois miles. Next base: position 19,861,136 of record CAMQGK010000144.1, on the reverse strand, counting down.
TAGCACAGCGGGGCTGTAAATGAGAAAGAAGTTATTTTCTGATTGTTTTATGGTGTTACAAATAAATAACCCTCACTCAACAGATATTTATTCTAGAGACAGACACTCTTAGATTAATTTTCCTCTGCTGTATTTCATTTATTGCATCCATCGTGTGGCATTAAATATTGTCGAAGTGAGACAAAAACTTTTTTCTTTTTCAGATGAATCAGATGGACACACTGGACCGCAGGCTGCAGAGTGTGTTTACTGCTGTGACCACCAGCAGCCCTCGTCACATCTCATTATGCTTTTTCATATGTCAGCAGACTAATTTGCCTAATCTTTGCAGATTGCAGTGGAAAACGTTGACAACAGTGGGGTGAAGGAACCTTTTAGTTCCTTGAAAAGTAGTTCCAGGGATTAAAAGTCATGGGAACTTTTGGTGGAAACCCAGCTTAAAATGTCAAGGGGTACAGATGTATGTCATGTTAAGCTGTATCAACAAAAAAACAACCTAATTTATCACATTTTGAATCACAACGCTGTTTAACTGTATGCATAACTATAGGAGCTGTGGTTCAGTGCTGACTGCTCAGCTTCATACATGAGATCGGAAGAAATGAGATGGAAATGATTTGGAGCTGGCTTCATGCAAACAAGACTGAATTTTTGAGATTCACGTGGAATCGTGAAAGATGATGACATGCCAATGACATACCGGTCGGTTCCTCTGAAAAGATAAGACACACACAGTCCTACATTAGAGCCAGTTTCTTTTCTACTGGCTGTCTCTACTCACTGGAGCTCAGCTCTGGTCTTGTGGAAGTCACCACCCCGAAAACATCTGATGACCATGCCTGAGTGTGTCTGCCAACAAATTATAGGGACTGAATATCTATTACAAAGTGTCATTCCACTGCACTTACCCAAAACTATTTTAGTATGAAGCATAATTTACATGCACTCATACCTCCTGAAGCTAAATGAATCATTCATGGCAAATTGATGGAAAATATAACACAATATTACATTCATGCAGTCCCCATGCTTGGACATCTCTGTTCCATTTCCAAACCCTCACTGCCCTGACACTCACCACAAATATCTGGCTCTGTCAGTCAAATTTAACAAGCTATAGATGGAGGGAGTTGGGGGTGGGGGCGTTAGATGGAAAGACTGAGAAGTAAAGAGATTCATATTCAGAGGAGTGACAGAGAATTGAATTAAAATAACAGCAGGTATAGCGGTGTATAATGACACCAAGCTGTGTACACAGTGTGTCTGTGGAGCCAAAGGTTTCACTTCAGGTTGTCCAAGTTTTCAGATCAGCAATTAAGGCCTGCCAGGAACAACACACAACACAACTGAGTCACTCTGTTGGAATAAATGCTAAGTAGGGGTGGGCAAAAAAATAATCACTCAGCTCACAGTTGTAATGAGAAGAAAACGCAATGTCTCAAATGTCGTTCAACCTCATGAAATCTTGAAACAGCATCAGCTCTGCACATCCACAGCAGGATGGAATAATTGAGGTGACATTTGGAGAGGGAGCAAGCAATCAGCTTTTCTGTGTTCTGTCTGCTTCACCTTTACCTCCAACTAATCTACACTCCTATTAATGTATTCTGACTGAGTCTTCTCAACCCCTTCTTTATCTCGCCTTACACTTCTGTTAAAATGCTCTTATCAGCCACAGCAGCAGTGTGGTTTTACCGATGGCGATGCTGGTCAGTGGGTCCATCTGTCCATCTGGGAGGGTTGGGGGCAGCTTTGGATGATGTACAGTCTTTCCCGCAGAGGATATTGACAGACTGAGGTGTGAAAATTTTGAGCATTTAAAGTTAAATGTATCAGCTTGGAGCATTCTGAGAGCAAAATTGCAAGGCTAGATCGCTAAAGAACTTGGTGCTCTAGAAAACAATTTCATTATAAAGGTTGTATGGTTATGAACGCTGATGGCAAAAAGTCACACAGCATAAGCATGGTAAAGAAAGCAGGGGGCCGACACTGCCGCAGACCCCCTGAGGACAGCTAGTCCCGGTTGACATGCCGTCCCTCCTCCCAAAGACAAACGGCCCACTGCGTAGCAAGAACTGAGCAACTCCGAGCAGCAGTGAGGTCCAGCTGAGCGGTGTTGTAAAACTCAAGGTCGGGCCTTTCCAAGCAGACCTGGATCGCGGCGCATCGGACGATGGCGAGGTCTAGCCCACCACTTATGAAGAGTAAGAATATTTTGGGTTCAATATTAACTGATTATGATTGGATAAAGATCCACAGCATGCTCTGCTCTAGTGATTACTAAATGTGGATAATTATATTGTTCAGTGCTTTTTTATTGGGCATCATCTTTGCATTTATGTATGTATTGTTAATATATATATATATATATATATATATATATATATATATATATATATATATATATATATATATATATATATTTGAAGCGTAAATAAACGATTTATAGAAAGTGGGAGAGGGCCATACAGTGGGGGTCCAATGGCCCCATGACCCGCCTACTTCCAGCACCAATGGTTAACATGCCCAACTATGATAGTGAACATCTGCTCAACATCAGCATGTAAGCGTAGTCACTGTGAACAATGTAGCTTGAAGCACCAATGTGCCTAATGCCGGTACACACTACACAAGAATCAAGCTGATCTTGGGCCACATACCGATGATCGTCAGCAAAGCCCTGATTTTTTTGATGGTTCTAAAGATTATCTCTCTAGATATGTGATCCTGTGGTGTGAGGTATGTTAAGAGAGTTTTTACATCCCCCAATCGGTTTGGAAAGTCTAACTTGACTGCACCGATTTGAAATCGTAAATATTAAACATGTTCAATATTTACGATTGTGTTGAGTGAAGGGAGCCCCGAGGACAGCCGACGACGCTGTCACGTGGGAATTAAACGATAGCTGATTGAGAACCAAGCTGACTGAAGAAGGAAGGACAACCTCCGCCGTCATGGCGGCTGCAGCTAATGCATGAGCTAATACAAAAAGCAAAGCATAAAGTAGTAGTAAGACGGAGCTCAGACACCAACTTGTTGATTAGTGGCAGCAACACAAGTGTTTATTTATCTCGTGTCTATGACTTCATCCATCCATCCTTTGTTAATTTTCAGTACAAAGCAGCGCAAAAACTGACATCACTAATTATTCTTGCTCATTGTCCACCATGATTGTTTACACTAAAGTTGCATTTGTAAGTTTTTTTTGTAAGATGTTTTTAGCCAGCCTTAAGGTTGGCTCTATGAGGCGATACTTGGGCACAGTTGTGCGTTAAGCAAAGTGCTAAAGTCAGCAATCTAACAAGCTCTCAATGACAGTGCAAACATGCCGATATTTTGGAGGTAGACAGTACTGTTTACGAGGTTCACCATCTCAATTTGGCATCTGCCAGTTGCCACTAAACCCAAAGGGCAGCTTAAGTTGATAGAAATTAGTTTTACTGGTATAAAAACAAAACTATTGGAAGAAACTGGAAACAATTTGACCTCATAGTGCTAAAAGAAAAGCCAGGGGATCACCAAAGTCAGTATTCAACCACACTGCAAGGACTATGAATGCCATTCCTGGAGCCATACCATTAGCATGGCTAAAAGAGATAAAATTATGATAAAGGTACAGTTAAGTAGGAAAGATTCATGCTTAGGTATAAGACCAAACTCAATAGCAGTGGCATGTTGGAGAAGTAATTCTACCCTGTTAACACCCTTTGACTCATCTTTGGCTCTGACAGGCCTGGCTGACTGGCACATGTGCAGTCTTTCCACAAAAATTGCATCAGCTCATTGACAAATGTCATTATCGTGGTTTCTCCACTGTGTCAGTTTCTGCAGCACCGAGTATCGCTGGCCTCACTGCTGCTCGATTTTGAACTTTGAGTACAGTGTCTGGAACATTGCTTTGACTTTTCCTTTCAGGGACTCTGGTGAGACTTACAGAAAGATGAATCAGGGCGCATGAAAATGTTCTTTTGCTTCCTTTCATCCTTTTCTTTCTCATCTTCCTCTCTTTCAGTCTCCCTTCCCCACATTTTCCTCATTCTTACCTCTCTTTAAGGACATGATAAAGTAAAATAAAACACGTTTTTCACCTTGTTAGGTTGATCTAATGAGATCTTCAGAGATTTATTCAATGCTGTATTTTTTAAAAAAAATATACTATATACATCTAGTCAGCCTAAACAACAAAATGGGGAAAAGCACAACCGATGTGCAGCAGTTTGACACTTTACAGAAATGAAATTGAGATGAAGTACCAGTATAGTATAGAAGTACCAGGATACCCGGGCACTGCTGGAGCCACTATTTGCATGGGAAGTTATAACCAGGGGTAATTTGGGTGAACTGACCCTTTAAGAAAAGTAACATTTTCTGGACTCAGATTCTCCCAGCCCCAGCATAAAGAGCTGTCAATCTGCCATGCAAATTATAATATGGCATACCGCTTAATTATTGACTGAGGGAGCTTCAAATGAAAACAGAAATGATGATATATAAATCATCTGCATGTCAAGCAGCCTAATGAGATGTCCCTGCCAATAAGGTTGAGAAACTGGCCTAAATGCTGCATGTTTTTCTGGAGATTTGAAGTTTTTGAACACATTATGTTGTGAATATATTTTGTTACATTTAGTGTGTGTTTTTTCTTTTTTTTTTTTTTGTTGTATAAAATTCAGTATTTAAGTGCACACTTTGGACTTTGGCCATAAATGTCTCATCGGATACAACAAACTGATGCATACGCTGCCCTTGAATTGATTAAGTTACAGGAGTTTATAGACAAATCCAGGGGCCTTTTCTATAAAGAAAGTTCACCAAATAAGCCAGGTTTATTTTGGTTAGTCTGACTTCACTTTCATGGTAACTTATGCAGGCAAACTAACCCGGTCCAGGGCAGGCTAACTGTCAGGCTAAGCCTGAGTTGTTTCAATACACTGAACTGACAGGAAATCAGTGATTTTACTGCTAACTTTCTGGTGTGATGCCATAAGATTTGACTTTGTTAACCACTATCAGCCCAAAAATTAAAGTTTATAGAAAATCAGTAATAAATTCAAGAAATCATACAATGATAAATGATAAGATAGACCTACATATGTGTTTAATCATATGGTATGTGATATCAAACATTTAGGCTTATGCTCTTAATTTAAATTACCTCAATAGAATGATAGCTATATAAATAATTAACAGTACAATTGCAAAACGTTATATTGACCAGAAATGTAGTATCCAGGGGTGCTTTCATATATAGTCTGTTTTTAAACAAACCAAACACAGTCCTCTTATAGTGGACCAAAAAGTTCATACAACAGTTCCTACCTCCATTACTCTGCTGGTCAATGCTTTTCTCTGTTAATGACATTTTTAGGGTTGGCACAGGAGCTTCCTCGCAGAATACTGTTCAGTTTGTCGTAAAAGGGGCGCATGTCTATTATGTCTGAGGATTCTCCACATTTTCTCACCTACTCCCTTCTCTATTATTTATTTTTATATTGCAGAGTTTCTGATGGTTTTCTCCAGGTTCTCCGGCTTCCTCCCACAGTCCAAAGACATGCAGTTTAGGTTAACCAATGTGATAATACTAAATGTGCCGTAGGTGTGAATGTGAGCGTGAATGGTTGTCTGTCTCTACGTGCCCTGCGATGGACTGCCGACCTTTCCAGGGTGTACCCCACCTTTGCCCAATGGCAGCTGGGATTGGCTCCACCCCTACTACCCCTAACAGGATAAATGGTTGAAGATAGATGGATGGATATCAGTCAGTAACAATCAGCGGTTGATCAAACTGGGCATCCCTAATGGCAAGCCGAGAGGGTTAAAGTACAATAGCAAAGGGGAAAGCAAAACTAGAGCGTGTTGTGCTCACAATGAACAGGTTCAATGAACCACGACGCCGACTTGAAGCAGACCATACTCAGACCACCTCCGAAGGAGGTCTGCATACGTCAGATGTCAGAGACAACATACAATCGGTTTACAGATTCTGAAAGCTGAAGACCTCTGGTTTTCAAAACGGTATGGAATGCATACCTTCTTTAAATAGATCATCTCCCATATTGACTGTTTTGTAACAGGTCCGTCAGGCTTATGAGGTTAGAGATTGTGGAGCAAGCATGAATCGGATGATGTCAATTGACTAGTGCAAGCATGATTTCTCTACTCTGTTTCTTTTGCCATCTAAGTTTCAGACACAAAAGTCTGCACCACATTTTCTCAGTAGGTCAGTATGTAGTCAGTGGGGATTTTTATTCATAATTTAATCTTTTTTTGTATGCTTCATAGCGTTTCCATGTCTTCACTGACCCCAAAAGAAAGCTGCGACAATGACAAAGCAAACCCCACATATCTGCTATTTCAGCTCATGATGATATTGACTTTTTTCAGATTGTACTTGTTGCCAACATAGTTCAGGATATTGGACGCTCTTTTGATCTTTGTGCCACTTGAAATAATAGCATGAATAATTGAATATGGTCAGAAGTAAAAATGAACCTGTTTAACCTGGTGGGTCAGTGTCTCTAGACATGAATATACTGTATAAAGGGAAAAGATCATGACATTATATATAAGTCCAGAAAAAACTGGTGCGTACCTCATCAGCAGAACTCACACACACACACACACACACACACACACACACACACACACACACATTTACATTTTTTTTAAACATTTTTTTCCCTTTCTGTCTTTCTCAAACACACACATACACAAACACATTTAGCGGTTGCATTTCTTTCTGCTTGGTCATGATTTTATAATCTACATTTTCTGCAAGAATGAATGTAAAGATTTCACCACTAACAGCACATAATTGGTTTATGAAATTCAAGGTAATGTTTGCCGCAGTTCAGATTTCACAATCGAATAGCAAAAATGTCCTCAACCCGGCTGGAGTAATTGCATGATGAATGGAAAAACACCTTGCAAACACAAAAAGTTGTTAAAACACAGAAGCAGAAGCTAAAAAAAAAGCATTGTTGGGGGTGTCTCTGAAGAATATACTGTACTGCAAATATGCTGCAGTTGTATTTTGTGGTCCATGAGAGGCACTGTATGTCATAAACAATAAGCATTGCTCATCTCATTGTGGGTTATTGTGTGTTATCGACAAAGCTAAGCTGCTGCGGATGTCTCCTTTAATATTTCTGGATTTGGTATCTGGGCTGAGCCTCTTTATCAGACATACAGTATATTGCAACAGCATCATCCCGAGGGGGACAGGTTCTGGAGAGCCATGCTTGAAAATAATTTGAAAAAGGACTCGGTCAGCAGTCTGTAAGAGGAAGTAAACTTTCCTCAAGTTTTCTCCCTCACCCCGAGAAACTGAAAAGTGGCAGTAAGAGGTAACTGTCAGTAGGGTCAATGGGTCAGCATATGGCATCTATTTCATATTAAACATATCTGTGCGCAAAATGGGCTAAATTATTACTTTCAGATAATATAGATTGACCCGGGCACTAAGTTGACAGTGTGTTATGAGTATTACTGTATATGTACACTTTGGTATACAGTATATCATATTAATATGTAGCAGGATAACATTTTGTTAGTTTGATAATAAGTTAACATCCCAAAATGATGATCTTGCTTGGTGCAATATGTAGAACTTTGGTGACGTTAAAGATTACTAGGACATGTTTACATGCTTTAATATTCAAAAAAATATTTCTGTCATACTGTATGCCTGATTATACTGTACCTGTATTCAGCCTGAAATCCTACATAGCACCTGTCTTTTTAAGCCCATGTCTGCTCTGACTGGTCAGCGTCAGCATCTAAATATTGGTCAGTTTTCCTCATTTGCACTGTTGCTGTCTTCACAGTGTCACTGCAGCCAGGGACTCGCTGGGTTTGTCAACTACACAAAGTCTAATGACACTTCTACCAGTAACTGTACAGTTGTGACATCACATTACAAAAGTCCTAACAGCTTAATTAAAGTGATTTATTTGCTGCCCCCATCCACAGAAATAATTGGCTTTGCTCTCAAGCAAGTACTCCTCTTTTCTCCAAGCTGGGGGCATACTAAACCTCATCTACTGTAGTCTGGATAAGTACTTCATACAACCCCAGTTCAAAACACCCAAATTATCCCTTTGACCTTGGTGTAGTCGCCATGCAGAGCTGAGAGGCAGTTAGTTGCAATTTGCAACCACACTCTAATCCCCAAATCCTACGGACTGTCCCTTTAATGTCACAATATATGCTGTGGGTTTGAGTCGAACATGATATGGATATTCACAGAGTCACAGCCAGGATTCAGAAACACTGAAACATGAGTGCATGGTAGCCCTGGATATTCATGGTCCCCTTCTGATTCTTTGTTGTGGCCTATTGATCTTTTGTTATCACATCAGAACTTCTCACTAGCACTTTGAGACACAGGCCACAACCAAATGAAATCTGCTATGTCTATTCATGGTCTCCAGATGATGTATCCTAAAGTGTGTGGTGAGTCCCTGACTAACCCATAGAGCCAAGTAAACAAGCTTGTGTAATGTACAGTACACCTTAATTGATAATGTATCAACAGGTGGATCATTATGAAGTTTGCTGAGCATGTTCATGTTCCCATGAGATTAAACCCTCATAGTTTTAATGATCCCATGATGATGATGATCCCCTGTGAAACAATGAGAAAAGGTCTCTGTATGTTTTTTATTCATTCACTTTCATATTGTTTTCTGTAACGACTCTTGCAATTTGTTGGAGGTGCTAGCAGGGTTTTAGCCTTGTCTGACTGTTTCACCAGCTGTTGCCCCTCTTGCTGTTGGCCAATATAGTCTCACAAGGCTATTAATTAGCAGCCCTTCACTTTCATTGAAGGACAACTGTTTGATACTGACAGCCCAGCATGGCCTACAGCTGATGTGCTTGTAGTGGCAGCGGATGGTGGCATGTGTTACTTTGCCCCTGCTGTTGCTCTTGGCTCATGAATTATGTGAGTCAGCTTATTGTGGACAGAAACTAAATCTATACTAAATCAACTTCACCACAAGCCGTGTAGAAACACACTGTAAAATCAATTATGTTCATTTTCTTTATGGATGTTTTAAAATGATCAGATTTCAATAGCCTTGTTTATGTAATGACAAAAGTGTATGTAATGACATTATCAGTTTATTTATGATAATTTATATTACTTTATATGGACTTCCGGCTTTGGATTATTTGGAGGTAGTTTAGATTATTTCGAATTTTTTTCACTTGCTCTCGTGCCAAGTCCCTTTTCTCATTTTCTCCGAAAAATACATTGAATATAATCATAAATCATTAAACATAAAATTAATTTCTGAGGGGTGTGTACATAGGAGAAGGCCGAAACATGACTCAGCACTGATCCCTTCTCCAGTTTCTGTCAAATGACTTCATAAACATTGCTATTTTTGTGCACTTTGTTTAGCACATTGTGTATGTTCTCTTCAGCCCACGTGTCAAGCAGACATCGGACCCGGAGGTCAGTCCTTTCCCACTCATATTAACGTGTAGATTACTTGGGTCCATTTCAACAAATGCCCACACAGGCAGCTGCATTTTGGTTCGCTTGTACGGTCTGGGACCAACCCTCACAAGCGGCCTCGGACTGGTTGTTGTGGTCCACACCAGAGTCTGATTACTGCGTTCACCAGAGTTTGGTTAAAACAGACTAAATGTTGGCCAAACTGACCACTTTTTGTGGAAATGAAGCATCAAGGACAAACCAGGACCTTCATCTAATTTCTGTGAACATTTGGTATTTCGTATGGCGTCGAGAACCCAAACACATGCTTGTCCACACACGCCTGCTGAAGCCAAAAATCCTCTAAATTCTCTGGTGAGCAGAGCTGCCTCATATGTATGTTAATGATTCACTGTCTCAGCAAAACACACTCCCAGCATCAGGGGACTTTAAAGACCAGAGGCTCTGAATAAACCTCAGTGTCCGGAGAGATTCCCCTTCTAAGAAACGTCTCCCCTCTCTTTCTGTACCGTTCTGATGTTTTTTTATAAGACAATTATTTTCATTCCTCAAGTCAGCATCTGCAACAACAGGCTTTGTCCACGCTAACTGCCCGAGGCAATGTGTGACTTTTTTTTGTGATTCAGTGTGAACGGATGCGGATAGATGCATTTCTTGGTGTGTGAGCTTTGTCTTCATTGTGACTGACACCTGACAGTGTGAGCAGCAGATTCTGCATAATGCTGGCTAAGCACATTGTCATCTTATCATCTGATACAGAAAAGTTTTGGGGAAACTTGCTATCGCCAGAAATAAGCAGCAGCTTTGTCATTTCATAGATTCAAACAGATGCAGACATAATGTGACACTTCTCTGGGGGCGGCAGTAGCTCAGTCTGTAAGGACTTGGGTTAGGACGCGGACGTCACGGGTTCAAGACCCCCATGGACCAAGACCATGGACCAAGACCAACTGGTTGCTGGAGAGGTGCCAGTTTACCTCTTGGGCACTGCCGAGGTGCCCCTGGGCGCTTGTCAGGAGCAGCCCCATCACTCTGACATCTCTCCATTGACGCATGTATATGTACTGTGTGAACAACAGAATGTAAAACTGAATTTCCCCACTGTGGGACTAATAAAGGAATATCTTTCTTTCTTTCTTTCTCAATAGTATCCTCTGACTAGGTTAATGTATTGTCATTATACAACACATGGCTGCACAACGAAATGCAACTTGTAGAACATTTATGCTACATGAGGAAAAAAGAATGAGATATAAGCAGCTGAAATGAGCTTCCTCCGTAGGGTGGCTGGGCTCAGCCTTGGAGATGGCGTGAGGAGCTTAGACATCTGGAGGGAACCGCCACTCCTTCGAAAGGGGCCGGCTGAGGTGGTTCGTGCATCTGATCAGGATGCCTCCTGGATACCTCTCTTTGGAGTAGACCCAGAACACGCTAGAGATAAAATGTCTTGTCTGACCAGGGAATGCCTCTGGGTCCCCCAGGAGGAGCTGGAAAACATTGATGGGGAGGAGGAATCGCCTACTAAGCCTGCTACTCCCTGACCTGGCCCCAGATAAGCAGAAGAAAATGGATGGCTGTAAGAAAAACTATTTTTTATAATGGAGAGTGGAGGATAGGTTGATCTCACAGCCTGAGGAAGTAGTGGTGGTACAACATACTTCTGTATTGTTTGCCAGGCAGCAGCAGGGTGAACAGGCTGTTGCTGGGCTGTTTGTATTTAATATCCTTTGGCCTCTGTGGAAGGATTGCCCATTGTTAAGACACACCATTATTCCAAAACCCCAGTACCCAAAAAAATGTCCCATTGAACTGAAGTCCCATTGTCCGACAACCCATTATCCTGAAACAAATGCCCACTATTCTAACTAACTAAGGGTCAATGATCCAAAAATACACATTCTACCTGCAACAAACAGAAGCACATGGCTAATGATTATTTCCCATTATTTTATTTTTTTTACAAAAAACTCTCAGATTTTCCACACAAACGAGAAGTTAGCATTCTGTGTCCCTTTTTGCAATCAAGTGACATGTTGATCTTCATGTCATTTATTTCAAATACATTAAATAACGACCAAGCCTGGCCTCAATATGGTGACTTTGGACATGTTGAAAAGAAGAGGAAGACTGTGCTAAATATACCGTAGATGTGTGATACATGTTGGATGCCATAGTTATCAAAAATGTCCTGCAAAATACTCACACCTAGAAAATATCTGGGTTTCTTTGGATATGGGGGGTGGTATGAATGAGACGGATGTTGATTTTATGGTAGTTGGCCTTTGAATCCATCGGAAGGCTCCAATTGCCTACTACCTGACCAAGTCTCTATCACCAGCTTTTTGTATTTATACACAATAATAATTATTATTAATATTAATAATAATATGCTACATACTACTACATTACTTTATACTATATTGCACTTATTTTCCATACTATTCATACTGTACTTTTGTTTTACTATGTTTGCATATCATGTTTTATATGTAATACCACCACTATGACACTTGAGACAAAACTGCACTGTTATTCTAAGCATTGGTCACATGTTGGCTACTCCTCTGTCTCTACTTATTGTGTCCTTGTGCTGCTGTAACACCTGAACTTCCCCTCTGGGGATCAGTAGAGACATATTGTCATTGTAATTGTCTTTGTTTACACTGTATCTCCATCTTTTCACTACTTTTAATATATAAAAAGCAGACTGATTGACAGTGTCTCACTCTTTGATTTGTATTTGCTGATTCCATTTTCAATGATTTTCAATTATTAATAATTTCTTTGTCAGTATTTCATAGTGAATGAACTGTGCTCTGACACTGAGTTAAAAGCTAAACTGATGGAGGCGCAGACAGAAAAAAACATTTCCACAGTGGAAAAAAAAACTTTGTGCACATCTCCTACATTAAATTACATATTGCGTCCCCTGCGACCCCTGATGGGATAAGCGGTTGACGATGGATGGATGGATGGATGGATGGATGGATGGATGGTTGTCTCCATGTCTTAATAAAGGAAACTAAGCCAAATCTATTTTTGACAAACATGAGTTTTTACAGTTCCTTATGAATTCTTTTCCACCATGCAAGTAAGCAAATTCAGCTTATGCAAGCCTAACCATGGGACTGCCAATGGCCCATTATGCTGAAACCCCAATAGATTGAAAAATGTCCCATTGTACCTAAAGCACACTTGACTGACATCCGGTTATCCTAAAAACAAGCACCCATTGTTCCAAGGGCCGATCCAAAAATATGCACTCTCCGTGCAACAAACAGAAGCACATGGATGAAATCATCGGAGTGTCCCAATTTCATTTCCTGCTGTCAAAGGCATGGCTACCACTCATTGTCTTCACTAACTGATCAACAGCCTTATGACTGAAAAACATTTTATATACTTACATGCTATATTTCAAATGTTACTGACAATATCTAGTTGGCTCTGTCTTTGCTTTCTTTTTCACTTGTCTGTGTTTTCAGTTGTATGCAGTATGTCTGTGTCCTGGCCACACTAAGGACCATGTAGTTAATTGCTTGGCTGCACAGGGTCTCTGAGCTTCTCATATGAACAGAAAATGTGAACGCCTCACGGCTTGGAAATGACCTCTCTGTGCTATATCCCTGTTGATAGGCCACGGTGTTGGTGTACTCCCAGTAGACAATAACTTTATATTTCTCTGCGCTCTAGATACAAGGCATCCATCTCGGGGCGGCAGTAGCTCAGTCTGTAGGGAGTTGACTTGGGAACCGAAGGGTCACCGGTTCAAGTCCCGCCATGGACCAAGAACTGAGTGTGAACTGGTAGCTAGAGAGGTGCCAGTTTACCTCTTGGGCACTGCCGAGGTGCCCCTGAGCAAGGCACCAAACCCCCAACTGCTCGGGGTGCTTGTCAGGAGCAGCCCCATCACTCTGACATCTCTCCATTGTTGCATGTTTGTGCATGTGTGTGTTCGGGTCTGCATGTACTGTGTATAAGTTAACAACAGAGTGAAAAAATTGAATTTCCCCTTGTGGGACTAATAAAGGACTATCTTCTTCTTCTATCTTCTTCTTCTTCATTATCTGTAACCGCTTAGCCTATGCAGGTTCACAAGGGGACTGGAGCTGATACCAGCTGACATTGGAATTACAATTGTACCACCTGCATGTTTTTGGACTGTAGGGGGAAGCTGGAAAACCTGGAGAAAACCACGCTAACACAGGGAGAACATTCCATACAAAAGGACCTGGTTTGGACCTGCGACCTTTTTGCAGTGAGGCGGCAATGCTAACCACCGTACCACTGCAAAAAAAACAACAACAGAGGGTTACAAATGATCATATAGGATCTGAACAAACAAAATGTTACTAGAAAAAGAAGACAAATGGTAGAAAACAATTTTCCTGTGAAATGACTTCATACTTGCTTCTGATTTTACCTCAGAATGAAGTGGTTTAAATAATCTGGCTACACTGTTGGTTTACTTTCACCGTGCATGATGGTTGTGTTTCTGCTAAATTGCAGTGATTTCACCATGATCCAGATCTTATATTTGCAATTACAAAAATATAACCAAGTTCTCATAAACAACTTATCCTTTAGGATTGTTAATGCTGTATTTGATTACACAATAATCCCTTTAAATCATGAAATGGTTGGGGTATTTTAGTCTTAAATGCTTGTGCTTCATGCCAATGCTTTCTTTTTAATTAGTGACAAGTGCAGCAGGGGAAAAGGGGAACAAGGAGACGGCAAGAATAAAGAAGCACGAAGCAGGAAATTAAATTGGCTTGATTAAGTGATTGTTTATGAGCAACCAGACCCATTAAGTAGATTTTTTTTCCCTCTCTTAAATAGCCCTTTACATATTGCTTCATATCCTGCTGAACAGCTGCTTCAGATTCAGTGTGTTCTTGACTTGATTTGGATATCCATTGCTACTGATAGATGTCTTTAGATATGCACTTCCTCTACCCTTAGACAAAAGACTTGATTTTCAGTATTGCTTCATCATGATGCTTGTTGTTGGTCTTCTCTGTGGATGGATCAACACACTTAGCATCCAAAAAAGAGGGTCATTTTGAAAACTCTTCAAGTCTGTTAATGGTAATGAAGGCCTGTCTGATAATGGACTATTTCCTGGTCTTCCTCTGTTCCTCCACTGTACACCACAATACAGTCTGGGCAGGCTTTCTGACCACAGAAGAATGTAATTATTGTGGGGTGTTGTATTTCGTAAAGGCTCTACCCTCTAAGGCAGGCCTGGCAAACCCGCGAGCCGCATACAGCTCTCTGCCCAGTTTCAACCGGCTCTTGTGTTCATGTCAAATTTTGCATGTTTGTTTTTTTTTTTGTGTGTGTATGTACAGTATGTATGTGCACGTTCGCTTAGCTTGAGCTCAATATGGTATTTTCATCTCACGCCCATGCATGTTTGTCGCAAATTTTCAGGAGGGAAAACCTTATTGTTGAGTATTGTGTCAAGTTCACTCATAGACTGCGTTCCTCATCAGCCATTAAATGCAGAATTGGAGTGTTTGAAAGCCCTGCTAGTCACAGATGAGGCTGAGTTGGAGATGATCGATCTTTGTGCAGAGGACCAACTGAAACCTGCTTTAAGGAAAGGGACCATTGAGTTCTGGAAAAGCGTGCCAATGGAAAAATACCCAAATGTCAGATGGGCTGTGCTTAACATACTGTCAGTGTTTGGGTCAGCATACGTCTGCGAGTCTGTGTTTTCTACCCTGAAACAAGTGAAATCAAAGCATCGATCTAGTCTGACAGACACACACGTGAAAGAATTGCTTTGAGTGGCAGCAACTGACTATAAACTAGATTTAAAAAGGATTATTCAAGACAAGGAACACCAGAAGTCCCACTAAGCAACATGCATGGTAAGAAAAAAAAACGCTGTTGTAAATTATTATTATTATTATTATTATTATGTGGCTCTTTGCAGTACTGCTGTAAAACTGTCGCTATCGGGTTCATCCCATGCACCCATTTGCAGCACTGAAAGAACTTTAATCCCTGGCCACCTGTTGTGTGGTCCTCACTTTGGTCTCACTTATGATGAATGGGGGTAAGACAGTCAACTCTAATGATTTCTTCATCTGATGAGAATAGGTGGCAGTTGTGCAGTTGTTAGCAGTGTCGCGTCACAAAGTTTGTCAAGTTTGAATCCGGCTTAGGGCCCTCCTGTGTGGAGTTTTCATGTTCTCCCTGACTTATCGTGGGTTTTCTCTGTAGGTGTGAATGTGAATGGTTGTTTGCCTCTATGTGTCAGCCGGTGATGGTCTGTCGACCTGTCAAGGATGATCCCGCCTTCACCCAATGTCAGCTGGGACGGGCTCCAGCCCCGATGGCGTAAGCGATTACAGATACAGATCTTAATTGAAAAGAAGAAAGTTCAAGAAATATCACAGTCAGTCTTTGGTGATTAGACAACATAGCGACATCATAAGTGATGCCATGATCTGAACAGGAATATCCCCCTGAAAGACTACAGGATCCAGAGAAGACGAGAGACACCAAGATTACAGAGAGGAAAAGTGAGCGTCATACACAGCCCCATTGTGCCGTCGTCTTTTTCCTATTTCTGTACCTTAAATGATATGAAAAGTTATGATTTTAATTAGTGCCATCGGGGAATAATGGCATACATCTACATGTGTGAATGTCATAGTGGGTCACTCCAATAAGCTCAATATCAAATGTAAAAAAAAAGTTACCGCAGTGACAAGGTGTTGTAATCTCAACACCTGACATTTGAAGGTGAAATGTGTGTGATTTTGTGTGACAAAGCAAGTCAATTAGCCCTTGAATCACTATAATGAATAGAATCAGTATGACAATGTGATCTGTGGCATATTCATGTTTTTCTTCTCCAGAAAAACAGTTATAGAAGATGATGGTAAAAAAAAAAAAACAACACAGAACGCAGTATACTATTTCCCGTAAAGTACCTTCTAAATGAATTAAAGCAGGAAAAGATGTTGGCATCACTGTAGACAACAAAAACACTGTTGTTTGTCATTGTCTCATTCCTGACCCACAGTGCATATTCCTATCAAAGTGACCCCAAAAAAACAATCATAGCTGCAATTACTTTTGCTTCTCATAAAAGCAGCCATGAACGCATGCACGGGAAACTATCCCCAATCAGTGGTCTCTCAGTGGAATAATGAGACACACTGCTTCTCCTCCAGTGTTATTTTTGCCATTCTTTAATGATGCTTTTTAGGGTGAAGCAGAAGCATAATATACAAGCTGCAAGCAATTTGGCTTGGCTTGTTAAGAAGTTTTTTTATTGCCTTGCTTCAGGCCAATAGTACATTTCTTATATCCTCTGTTTACAAATGAGATTCTGTGTTTCTACAGTATGTAGGCTCCTGTGTTGTTATATGGTATGTATATATACATATACAGGGTCTCTGTGGCTTCGTAAATGAAGCTGGTGTCAAACCAGTCATTCAACCCCTGAATACAAAATGGCTGCATGGCTTGAATGTCTTTTTGAATGTGTGATCATGTCTCCTATCATCCAACTGTTCCCAATTTTGGTCTCATTGAAACAATCCCTGTATGCGCTCATAAAAACTCAAATGGGAATTTGGCAAACTTTCAAAGCCCTAAACAATACTCGTTGAACAGCATTCGATCGAGCGAGGAGTTGCTAGGTTACAGCGCTGAGATGCTGGGAGTTAAGTGGACATCCAGTGGTCACTTCTTATAAAGGGTCTGTCATATCAAACTTCTATAGCTGTGAAAATATGCTTAATAGGACTTAAAGCCCCCCTCCAGTCTGTCTTACTTCCTGTTTGTTGCTCAGTATTCTTTCCCAAACAGAGAATGGGGATGTGGTTGGTCAGACGTGATTCGTTACCATGGTAATTTAGCAGAAGTAGTATTTTAATTCAGTCATCACATCATTCTTTTGACAATCAAAAACAAATTACACATTCTTAAAATTATATTAGCATTGTTCCATAATTTGACCCCAACAGCAGAAATACATCTCTTTTTAATACTATTTTAGCTTTTCGTACAGTGAACTTATTATTATTTACTCTCCCGTAGAGAGAGAGAAAAAAAACCTGTTGTACACCATCTGGGAATGACATTGATTTGGCTCTGAACATTACTTGCATTATTTTATAATATACCAAATCATTACATTTCATAGCACGGTAACTTATAAACAGTGGAGTAGTGTGACCACAGTAATACGTATTGCAATTTTTTGTCATTTTAAAGTTGACCCCCACAATCCCACGCATTAAGAAATATAAGGAAGTATAAAATAAGCCTTTGGCCCTATTAGGAATGTTTTGGAAGTGCACCGTCCACCAGCATCAGCCACTCATACCTCAGCTGGCACCACACCAGACTGAAAAACATTTGTTTTGTTTCTTTGTTTATTTCTCTAGTGGGTGTTTCCTCTTGTGCAATCTTTTTTTTTTTTTTTGACAGTGACAGAGAATTGAAAGGGGAAGACAGAGAGGACAACATGCAGCAAAGGGCCGCAGGCTGGATTTAGTCCCTAAAGCAGCAGTGGGTAGAAGTGGAACAAATATGATTAAAAGAAATGTTTTTGTATGAAAAGGTCACTATGTCCTGACAGCAGTGCATGAGACAGATAATCTGAGAATAAGCATGTACCTCTGGGTGCTCCAGTATCTTAATGGCATCTGCAAGTTTTCACAGACTGGAGGGAAAATGCACAAACAATCAAATATGAATCAATATTCTGTTACTGTAATGCCTATTTCCTGCATAAAATGTTTCAGGAACATCTTGTAGTTACTGTTTAGCCATAAAATGAGGAAGTTTGTGACCTGGTAGCCATGTTGAGATCAGGTGAGGAAATTCCAAGTAACGCCCAACAGTCAGAGCAAACTTTCATGACAAATGCAGTCCAGGACCAAAAACACCCATCTGTCCGACAATCCGTTGTCCTGAAAACAAACAGCCATTGTTGCAAGGAAATACCCACTCTCCGTGGCTAGTTAGAATGATGGTGATCAGTTGATACAAAGGATTTCATTGGTCAAGCATATTTCCACAGGCAGAAATCTGCTGAAATCGAGGTCTGTCCGAAGGTTTTCCCCCCTGCCACTGAATGTTCTGCAAGCATTCATAAGAAACCACTAAATGAAGCCATACTTGATTAAGGCACGCTTGAAAAGCTATGATTGTTTGAACGCCTTTCTTTCTGTTTTAAGTATGTGCAAACTATCCATTATTTTCATTTATTAGGACAACTTGTTGTTTATTAAAGCTCACTTAACTCTAATTATTGAAGCTAGCATGACTATGGAGCTAAAAATGGATGACTAGAACACAGCTTACCTATCACAGCATAAGCACAATAATCAACTCCAAGTTGTCTTTATATGCAAAAATAACAAAGAAGTTGGACGTAAACCATGGAGTTGTGTATTATCCTATACTTGCAGTGCACATATATGGACAAAATACTGGTAAAGTATACATATGCAACTGTGTTTCCATCCTGATCTCACTGTAAAGTGTAAAAATAACACGACACCCATCCATCATAAGTGGTCTTTCTAGGATTTTAGACTACATCACTAATACTTGCCTCGCTGAACACCTCACTTGAACGGCTGCATGTTTCATGCGTTTGATTTCCACACCAGCTGCACTTCTGCTGTTTTCTCCTTTCTTTCTACATACTGTTTGCCTTTCTTTATGTCCATTTCATTTCATTACAAATGTCATTTATATTTATTGTAGATAGAATAAGGTTAAGAGGTGTGTGCTCATTTGTAAATAATAGTCATAATCCACAATTAAAACCCCACACTTCATTCATTCATGGAGCCCTGCAAGTCACTGCATGTTCTACAACATTGTCCTGCACATATTTCAGAATAAAAGCCTTGTGTTAACAAATTCAGGAATTCGATCCACAGCAGAAAACACATGGCTTTTATTATGAAACAAAAGCAGGAAGTGTTGATTCAGAAATAAATCTTTACTTTTTTCACATTGTGCCATGTTGTATAAATCTGTATTGAAACTGTAGTAATGTTGCTGATATGATGTCAATATACTGTCAATAGATCACTTGAACTGTCTGTTGCTGCTGTGAACCCCACGTCTAGTGATAAAAACAGGCGAGACCTTGTATCTCTAGAAGATCTGCCGTCACCATGCGGCCCTGACATTCCCTGTGTGGACACGCCGTAACTTTTACGGCAACATTTATATGTGGATGCGTTTACATTGCAGTCAGTGCAGATATGCCATACAAAAGAAATCAAGAAAGGTGTAGTTATTGCACGCTAAACGCCTTGCACGTTATCGTGATTTATGTGCCTTTCCGTGCGAATGGACTGGTGTGTCGGTGTACTGATCTGTAGTTGAGTTTACTTCTTAAGGTCTACTTTCAGAAAGTACTCAGCACTAAAACTAAGAAAATGCCATTTCAAAAGTACTTTATTTCATATCAGCTCACTAAATAGCAAATTTCATGCCTAGTTACAGTCTTCGTTTACAAGTTTTCTGTCTTTGTCTTCATCTCTACACTCTCCCAGGCCTTGTGTAGTGCACCTGTCCTGCTCCATCCACATTAATGAGCTCCTCCTGCTGTAAGCTCTGATTTACACACTGCGTTGCTCAGAGCTGAGGCAGCACAATTCTTGCCCATCTCCACCGTTTCTGCTCAATAAAACAGGCATAACACGACAAATATTCATCCCAACAGTATTTTATCAATTATGAAAAAAAGGGGATGAGAGAAAGAAAGACAGAAGATGGTAGAGGGACAGTGAAAGACAGATAAATGGGAGGGTTCATTATCCATTATGATTGACTACCTCAGTGCCCTCCTCTATGCAAAATGATTTTTATAGCACCACAAGGTGCTGATGCAGTAAAAGTGAATTGTGTGTCTTGAATGATCAGGGACAGTCTTTTGAAGCGATGTCCTCTGTGTACGAGCTGTAAGCCCACCGAGCAGACGTTTCCAAACAGCACCTCAAGGGTCTGAAACAAAAGAGGCGTATGACAGCTGTAATGAATCATATTAATATTGTAAATGTTTTTTCTCACACATGGGCAAATAAACACATACACATACTCTGGCAGCGTGTACAGTAACCACAGAGAGAGGTATGATTATCCTTCAAGATAATGATCCATGTGTATCAGTAGGTGTGTGTGTGTGTGTGTGTGTGTGTGTGTGTGTGTGTGTTTCTTTAAAGGGGTAGTTTGTATTTTTTGAAGCAGGGTTGTATGAGGTACTTATGTATAGTTAGGGATAAATTGGGTTTTGGATTATTGCACAAAGTAAGCTCTGTAGCAAACGCACTTGCATGTTTTGTTCAGCAAGATAATTGAACAATCGACCACCACTTTTATGATTTGCAAAGAGTAAAATGCGATCGGCAGAAGTACAAAAGTTAATTTTAGGCTATAAACAAACTCACATGAGTGTGAGTACACATAACAATGCTGTAAAAGTGTTTTAAGACATAAAGGCTTAGAAATGCATGAGTGGGATATTAATTGATGTATTTATGTTGCAGAACAAATCCCTTAAGCTTGTGTTAACTACAAACTTTATTTCTGACACCTTAAGTGAAAACTCATTCAAAAAAAACATTGACTTCCACATGAGGTTACCGGAAATGGTAAGATGCTAACTAATTTCTGGGTTTTCTGGGACTCATTCATGTAGGACTCTCTTACCTACAGTAGATGATGGTCTACACACAGTAGTACCGACACCAAAGGTACTAAAGTACCACAGTACCAAAGGCCATGCCCCTAATATCGTAAGTCTGATTGACTTGAAATGTGACGTACATGTCCAGCTCCATGTGCTCTACAGAAAAGCCTGGACCACAATAGTCCACCGACTTTTTTGCCACTGTTACTTTTTGAAAACCACATAACCGTAGGTCCAACTGCTACCAAACTTTCTGTGGATCATTATTGGATGAAGCTTTAGAGCTTGTTGACATCTCATTGCGTTTTGAAGATCAACAAACTTCACAAGGGGCAGGGCTTAGCAGGAAACTGGCCATAATTCATTGACCATTAATCCAGTCATCATAAATCCAGGTAGATATCTTCAGCACGTGTTTGGCATCAACAAAAAATCATCAAAAGCTGGTGGACAGAATTTTTAGGTTGCCCTTAAAATCCCCCAGACAGCTAGAGTTCGCCACTGGTTGTCATTGTTTTTATCAGTTTATTCCTGTTGACGAGAAATGTTTTGTTTTTGATTATTCAAACATCAGACTCAACCTCTGTTATTACTCAGACAGTCAAATTGGTTTTAAGAGGCCAATAACGTCAGTGGCCAGTTTATGACCTGCAGTGTACTAATCAGTGAGACAAGTTAAAGGAAAGCCACATGCAATGCTCCATCTCTACACTGATATACAAGGTCTTTCCAAAAGAGGGATGAAAGTAACATTTAGCATCAGATCTGAGAGAAATGTGTTACCCTTGCAGTGCTGTAGCACTGCATTAAGGAAGAGCAAGTGATGCATGTTAATACTCGGTGTAAATCAGAGGATTATGCTCATGCAGGACATGTTAATGCAACACTCAGTCCTTCATGAAAACTGAGGATTTTGTTGTGTTCGTGTTGTTCAGGGCCTGCTATGAGAACTGACATATTGTGCACCCACACTCACTCACACTCAGAGATAGGGAGGACAAGACACAAATTGGAAACTTCAGTCATGCATCTTCTGTTTGCCAGCAGGTTGTCACTCTCATCCTCTCTGGCTACTGCTGATATGTTGACAAGGAGCGAACTGTCTCTAACGACAGCTACATGCTGCTCCGCAGACCTGGAATCAGGAGGGCTGCAACAGAAACAGTTACAGTCATATAAACGAGACATTTACTGGGGCTGGATTTACATTTCTTTGTTAGCAACATAGACATACAGTATATACTGTGCATAGACGTCGCATTGACTCCTGGAGTGTACGTCAATGTGGACGCCATATTGGTCCAGGCAAGACTGGCCTGTAAACACATATGATAAGTGAACGGGGAGCTGTCGTTTTTCTGGATAAAAAAAGTACTATAATGTCTACATTTCTCAACCGATTTCAATGAGTCATTTTGTAGTCAAACGTTTATGATCTGTGAGGAGTAAAGTTAACATGAACATTTTTCTTTTCCCAAAGATTTTGGTGCATAACTGTTAAATACATTACCGTTACTACTTTCGGTTCATGGATCACCGCTCTGTCCTTTGATATGGTGGGATTAAATCAATCATTTGGTCTTTCTTAAACACTCATACTTTCTTATATCATCTTCCTTTAAGAATTTCTCACATTATCAAAACATCTGTATACGTAACTTAGTTCATCAGATTAGAGCTAACTTGCGTTTGTTATTGAAAAGTTAACTTTAGATATTACGTTATGCGTAACATAACATTACCTTTAAAACATGACATGTATGATAATGTCATAAGTTTAATATAGCAGCTGGCATGTCTGAACAGTGTGTTAACTCTCAGCGATATTTAATGTTAGCAAACTTTTTTTTAAGTCAATGCAATGTTAAATTACTTTAGTTGTGCGAACATGTTGTGAAGATTATAAATAAATTAGCACCTAAAATTAGACAAATTAAACATTATCAATTAGTACTGATCTTATAATGGTTAAATTCATTTGCTTGGGTAACATTAATTTTAGACATAGAGGTATTTATCATTTGCCTCTTATTCAGATTGCTCTTATCAGTATATTATTAATAAGTGCAGCAGCAGTGTTAGCAGTAATGTTTGATGGTCACTAAAACAGAGGAAGACATTTCATTGTAGATTATTTTTACAGGGACCTCTCTACAAGTATTAACCTTAAACATGGAAAATAAGCCAAAGCCATACTTGACAAATGTGAGTTTTAACAATTTCTTTTTTATAAATGAATTATTTTCTATCATGTAAGTAATTCAGCTCATGTAAGCCTAGAGTACACAGTCATCTCCTGAGCATCTAGCGGCGATTATAACTTATATAACGCATAACTTATCCAGATTCTATGTACTGGAGCCAAAACTTTATTTTTCTACTCAGCGGAGTAGAAAGAAAAATGGCAGCTCCCCCACTCATACAGGCCAGTCGTGGTCAGTCCAATATGGCGCCCACGCTGACGTATCGCTGCAATGGGCTGAAGCATCCAATGAAGTGTCTATGTTTACTGTATATGTCTATGGACAGCAATGTGTGACTTGTCAGTCAAAAGCAAAGGCAGAATAGCTTGATGGTGTCAGTGATGCAGAACATCTCAACAGTCAGTGTTGGTTTGTTATAACCATAAACAACAAAGTTTTCCTGAACTTTGACCAAGTAGCTTTTGTGCCTAAACCTAACACTACAGACGGCTGATACCAGACAGTTTTTGTTCCAACTTTACCTATAATGATATTTATTTATAATTGTTAGACTTTATCAGATGATGGTAATTTCTAGAAAAAATATCCCAAATTATTACTTTATTTACTTATGTTTATATTTTAGCCCTATATATGTACACATTATATTATGTCTTATATTCTCATTTTTGCGTTCCTTTGTGTGATCTTTCTTTTTTTTTTTTTATCACCTGCATGTTTAATGAGCATAGCTGGACGTTTACATGAGCCAAATTTTTCCAATCTGCTCTGAATCTTGGTTGATTGGAAATTCCAAATCCACTGTTTACATGGACGCTAAATGAAACGATCCCATCATGACCTGCGTATACATACACAGCGTTTAATAAAGTAAATCCTTTGAGCATGCGCAGAGTTGTCTAACTTTCCAGAAATAGTAGTAGAAGAAGAAGCTGTATTTCTGCCTGTGTTGTAAACAAATGCTGCGTTGTCTGTCTCACAGTGACGTAGCACACGTGCAGTGGAGATAATTTTACACCAACCAGGAAGACATGATCCGAATGGGTGTGCACGTGGACACCAGTCGGAACAACGATCGGCATAAACCACCTCTCTCATTCCGAATGAAATTTCTTTCCCACTAGGCCGAATCGGATCAGAATCTTCCGACTGATGTGTTTACACGGAGCATTTTTAATCAGACTGGGCCTTTATTCCGATTATTTGTGTCCATGTAAACGCAGCTATTGCCAATGACTGCTTCTCTGTAATTATTGTACACATGATTATAAAGAACTTGAAACTCATGTAGCCTGACAACCAAATTTAAAATGAGATTGTGATGAAGTTTAAATCAGACAGAAACAAACTAATAAGGATGCTACCTGTACCTGGATGTGCCTAAGGGGTGGTGCAGGAGAGGAAGGAGTACGTTAAGTTCTGATCTCAGGGCTAACTCAGGCCTGTATTGGCTCAAACATGATGCAGCCACCCACATTTCGCGTATGGCATTTATTATCAATATTTTCGAGAGGAATCAGTACCAATGAGTAGCATGTGAGTATTGAAGCATTAATACCACAGTATCAATCCACCCATCCCAAATGAAAAGAGGCCAGAAGCATCGTCTGCCCCACTCTGCTGAGAACAGGTGGTTTTCAGTTTATTCAGTTACCATGTTTCAATATGGAGGCACATAAATGTAATTAATGAAAAATTGCTGCCAAAGATTAAATTACCTAACACAGGTGTTCATATTGTTGAGAGACGGCAGGTGTTGGCCCAGCTCACAATCACATATTTTCTGTTTGATTGACAATGTGTTTGTAGCGCCTATCATCAGCGTTGATGGCGTTACCGCTGCTATAAATGAGTGTGCAGTACTTATAATGGGTTTTTCCTTCTTAATGTTTAGTTTAAATGATCTTATCTTGTTTATTTTTATAAATCTGGAGCTCTTGGCATTTGTTCACATCATACGGCATGCCAAATTAGTTAAGAGATATTCAGGAAAAATCACTTGCAGCACTTTTTTCGTTGGTTTATTACAATTTTCTATCCTCCTCGGTTGGTTTTGGATTATTAGACTACAGACTCCCCCTGTGAGAGTCACTGCATTCTCGCTCAAAAGACCTGGACTTGCTCTACAACCGTGACACTATGAAAGGCAGAAAAATGACCATCTGTCCCTGGCTGTACATGACATCTGTTTCAATGCGTCCACATTAGTAGCTGATTTATCATCGAGGTGCTATAATGTTAATAATGCTGTTAAGTGACTAGAAAAAGTTAATTATCCCTTGATTAAAAAATATTAAGCAATTACTTCACACAGATGTTGATGCAGTATCTGTGTTATGCCTGGTAGACAATAACACAGTGCTCCAGGTCTGGAGGTCAGTGGGTTTGTGAATGGGTTTTTAGTTAGATGCCTGAAATAAGGTCTGGAGTTAACACAAGCGTAAGAGCTTTTAGCGTTTTGTTCTACTACATAACACAATAAATGCCCCATTTGTGAATTTTGAAGCCTTTATGTATCTCTAAAAAAGTAGGTTGCTAAAAAGTGGCTAAATGAGACTAATAAACGTCATCACACCGACACATTCGCTGTTGCAGTTTTGCTGTGTTTTTATACGTATGCTGATGCGACTGTAGTATAGTTCGTTATAGCCTGTCAGCTTTTTACTTCTGGTGAAAAATCATAAATGTGGTGTTCATTTGTGAAGATTATCTTGCTGAAGAAAAATGTCCATGTACCTTAAATGTTTGTTGGCCACAGAGCTTATTTTTTTGCAATAAGCCAAAAGCCAATTGAAAAAAAAATCCCATAGGCTTTTTGTCAAGGGAACCAGGGCGATTGCTAACTTCCTGATTGGTGACGCTACCGTGGTGGCAAAGTTGGATACATAGCTTATTGATGATTACAGTGATCATTTCTCACAGGCAGGACTTGACTACATTCCCCACAATTATGGGAATAAAGAACAGTCTGCACAGTCTTCAGCAGGAACACTGTTAAATATAAATGGTATGTGTGCCTAAGTTTTATTTGCAAGAAAAAGGGACGTCTTCATGGCCTTGCAGTTTTGTGTGAGGAAAGCGTTTCCTTCATGTCCTCCACTAATCCCAGACAGTTGGTTTCTTAAGCTCAGAAACCAATAGGCCAATTAAACTTTTTTTTTTTATTAAAAGCTTTTCTCTGCACTGAGGATCAATGGCATGAAAATTCCCCTGCTTCAAAGCAAGTCACAGCCTAAATGTTTAACCAAATCCCCCTGGCTGAGCGAATGCCAGAGGATTTGGTTGAAATCCCATACACATGCAGTGACTCCTGAAAACAGCTAGAGCTGATACTGAATATCATGCCACTTGGCTGTCATCCTGCTTGGTTGCATTAAGTTGGAGATGGTGAAGCAGACTGGGATAGTTGACAGAACATGTCGTGGTCCTAATCCATCAATCAGCTGTCCCTGTCTGATTTCCTCACCGAGCACACATGCTGATTGATCTAAATCTCCTCCAGCCCGTCTCCAAACCACTTTTCAAAACTGCTTTAACTCAATCACTTCCTCCTCCTCTTCTCCATCCCTTTCCTGACTTTCCATAAACATGCACTCAAAATGGACATCTGTGGCTCAGAGGTAGAGCGCATCACCAGGCGTCATACTTGCCAACCCTCCCTTTCCTTCTTTTCCTCCCATGGTCACAGTTTTTCCCGTATTTCTCCAGATTTATGGCAAATTTTCAATTTTCTTTTTTCCTTGTCGTTATCTTAGTCTGTTTCTGGAACTGAACAGCATGTATAATCCCTACTGTTTCCACCTGACGACAATAGAGTTACACCAAGTGTCGAGAGCAGTCTATGCTCGCAACACAGCTCAGTTTGGCAAACTCATCCCCCTCCAACACCGGTGAACATCCAGGGATCAGACATTGAGATGGTGACATCTTATAAATACCTGGGTGTTCACCTGAACAATAAACTGGAGTGGACTACAAATTCCTCTGAACTCCATAAAAAAGGCCAGAGCAGACTGTATCTGCTCAGGAGACTGAGGTCTTTTGGAGTGCAGGGGACACTCCTGAAAACATTTTATGACACCATGGTGGCATCAGCCATATTTTAGGGAGTGGTTTGCTGGGGCAGCAGCATCACAGCTGCAGACAGGAAGAGGCTGGATAAGATCATTAAAAGGACCAGCTCTGTCCTGGGATGCTCTCTGGACTCAGTGCAGGTGGTGGGAGAGAGGAGGACGATGGCTAAGCTGTCATCCATGATGGAGAAGGACTCCCACCCCATGAGAGACACCATCAGAGCTCTGGAGAGCTCCTTCAGTGACAGGCTGCTACACCCTAAGTGTACGAAGGAGCGTTACAGAAGGTCCTTCCTGCCTGCAGCTGTTAGACTCCCCCCTCCCCCAATAAAACCAAAATCACTTTCAAAACCAGCACTCCCCCCAGTAAACCACATACACATTCACAACCAGCACTGCTCCCAGTAAACCACAATCACAGTCACATTCACAACAAACTCACCGGACATACGTGAAATAAGAACTCATGCAATTATATCATCTGCTCAAATTATAGGAACTGGACAATTATTTATTTATTGATATGCTGGACATATTTTTGGCTTTACTTTCTATTATGTATATATTATTTTATTTTATCTGTATTAATACTGTTTTTTAAAATCTATCCTTCTTGTTTTTGCACTATCCATTTTGCTGCTGTAACGTGTGAATTTCTCCACTGTGGGACCAATAACGGAATATATTATCTTATCTTATCTTATCTTATCTTATCTTTGAGCTCGTGTTGAAGCTGCGCTCGCCATAGCGTGCAGCACCCAAAGTTGAGCTTTGTTCAATGCAGCAAAAAACTGCTGTGTCGCAGTTGGTTGGAAAATTATGCCAATCAGAAGGTCAATGGTTTGATCTCTGGCTTTCCGGTCCACATGTCAAAATGTCCTTGAGCAAGACACTTAACCCCAAATTGCTCCTGAAGGCTGAGCCATCGCTGTATGAATGAGTATTTAGATTAGATCCTGACGGTTGGCACCTTGTATGGCAGCCTCTGATATCAGTGTGTGTCAATGGGTGAATGCTGACATGTAGTGTAAAGTGCTCCCAGTGGTCAGAAGACTAGAAAAGCCCAATATAAATGCAAGTCCATCATTTAGCAATGCATTTGAAAAGGAATGTTATATTACAATATGATCCTAGGTGGGGGGAGGTTTTATCTCTCTCCCTAATGCCAAATAAAGGTCTTGGTTGATGTACAACGCTCCCTTAAAAGCCTCAGCAGCTCAGGAAACTGGAAAGCAAAGAACATTCCTCTGCAGTAAAAGTGAAAAGACGTTACCTTTTTTTCTCAATAGTTAGAAGCCCATTAAAAACTGTATTTGTTTTTCAAAGACAGAGAGATAAAAAAGCATCTGCCGGTAAAAAAACTGTGATCAAAACAAATGTGAGACAAGAATGTGGGCTGGTTTTAGGCTTTGATCTGCAGCTAAGCTTGTGGTTCTCAAACTTTTCTGTCATTCCCCCCTTCGGAGGAAGAAATAGTTTTTGATGGTTATGACTTACAATTTATTCAGTCCTAGTCCTAGTATGTTGAACAGGTTGGTAGGATGAGGGTTATCAAACCACATAACTGGGATGTGATGTTTCTAAATGTCTTGGGTCTTATACTGTCAGCTGCCAGAGTCTTGTCTCATCTCCCATTATTTATATTTATTAGGTCAAACATTTAATTGTAATTAATCACTTGATTGTCCATGATTAATCATGATTAATGGCAAACTTTTTTGGCATGTTTTTGTCTATTAAAAATGTACCTGAATGGGAGATTCATCAAGTATTTAATGTTCTTGTCGACGTGGGAGTGGGCAAATACGCTGCTTTATGGAAATGTATGTATACATTTATTACTGTAAATCAATTAGCAGCACAAAACAATGACAAATATTGTCCAGAAACCCTAACAGTTACTACGAAAAGAAGGTACTATGACAGAAGGAAATATATATATATATATATATATATATATATATATATATATATATATATATATATATATAATTGTCCATATTCATGTATTTTCACATTCAACATCAGTAAAGAAAAGAAGAAAACTCATACTGGACCGAGTTGGATAATAGACCTAAATGTCAAGACAACAGCTAGCAATTGATAATCTAACGCAGGATTATTTAAAGGACTATAATAAGTAATAAGTAATAATAAGTAAATGCTTAAGGTTATTTGTAAAAGGTAAATAAAAAATATGTCATAAAACTTTGATTCAGCATTCTGTTAGTTCACATTTTCATCTACCTGTTAAATGACAACATGGCTGTAAATGTTATATTTTGCTGTTTGAATATTTGAAAATTGTTTGCTTTGATGCTCATTTTCAAGCCGACTGAGAAAATATATTTAAAAAAAAAATTAACAAAGCAAAATGGCACAACTTCAGGCCTTCAGTGTTACTGCTCACAAAATATAAGCTGCAAAATGTGACTCAGAGCAATATACAGAGGAATTGCAATGCGAGTTCGGCAAACTGAAGCCCAACAGGCAACAACAGCTGACGGTGTGTCAGCACTGCCGGACTGGCCGTTAGTACTAATGGTACTAGTATTAGTAGTGGTATTAGTTATGATACCTATTGGTACACAAAACTGGGAGATCAGCCGATTAGTCATGATTGATTCTGGGCTGGACCAATTACAGCCGAGGGCCGTGGAAAAAATTAGAAACAAAAGCAGCAAGCCCTTCAGGCAGATGCTGCAAAGTGTGTTAAAATAACGCAGATGTTTGCTGGTGGCCACGGCGGAGCTTCCTCATCAGCAGCAGCAGCATCCGAAGCAGCCGCGGGTGACGATGGCGGAGGTGGCCGTCAGGTGGATGAGGGGAAGGGGAGGCAGGAGGAGGAGAGACCCGCGGCTGCCGCCTGAACTGAGGTAAGAAGTGATGAACTGCAGTCTACCTGGGTCAGATATGAATCAAGCCTGGGTGTAGTTTATGTTCGTTGTGCTTGCTAATGCTTAACACATTCATTAGTTAAAAAGTTTTGCATCTAACTTGAGTGCAAACAAGCTTATATTAGAATTAATTAGAATAAGTGCATCTGAATTGGTCTTAATGCATAAGACGCTAGGTGAATAAATATAAGAATGATGTATTGTATACACAAACAGCTGTTTTCTTCTGGCTTTAACCTTTCATTGTCTCTTATATGATGCTGTCACTCATTTTTTGAGGCCTGCTATGGTTTCCTCTGAATAAGACTGGACAGAATACATGATTCAACTGGTTTTCTAGAGTAAAGATACCAGTACTGTGATCACTTTTCTCTGTCTGTCTGCTGTCACTTTTTAAAGGTTGCCATGTTTGAGGAAGTATTCAGTGTTGCTGTGCTGTTTATTGGTGAATAGTCTATAAAACAATCACTAAATCTGTTATTTATTCATTTTAAAATTCATCACTGGTCATGTCTCACCTCTATTCTTCTCTGTCCTAATTTCAGGATCCCATCATACGTTGTACATTGCTCAGGAGGTTAACTAGACCAAGCTGCCTTTTGGTTTCTGCTAAGTACTGTATAGCATAATGGGACTGGGAGGATGGTGTTTATTAGGTTTATTAGGTTTATTGGACAGGTCCATACACACCAACAAGACAGTGTACAAGTATTGTCACAACAAAGTTTGTTTTCATTCATAGGCTTCATTCTTTCCATCAGCACCTGGTGGGCCGGTCTCAGCTCAAAATGCCCAGGCTGATCTGATTTTTTGTCCCAGTCCAGCCCTGTGGGTCAGTGTGCTGACTTGACTATGACTTGCCCCAAACTGCATGTGATTATCATAAAGTGGGCATGTCTGTAAAAGACACATGGGTACTCATAGACCCCATTTTCATTCACATATCTGGAGGTCAGAGGTCAAGGGACTCATTTGAAAATGGCCATGCCAGTTTTTCCTCACCAACATTTAGTTTGATGAGTGATTTAGCCTCCTTCGTGACAATCTAGTATTACATAGTATAACATTGGTACCAGTGGGTTCCTTAGGTTTTCTGGTTTCATTTTCATCTAGTTTCTACTTTCACTCTAGCTTACTCTACTGCATTAAAGAAATTAGTGGCGTACTAATTTGTGTTAATGCGCTAACTTTGACAGTCTAATTTATATAGATGTAATTCATGGTGAGAGAGTAAATAGTTTTGACTTCAGTGAAACTGTTGTTTTTTAAAGGCTAAATGGCCAAAAACATGGACTGAAGCAGAATATTTTGTTAGATAAAAACGTAGTGAATTTTGGAAACAATTATGATGTTTGTTTTTCCAATAAATTTTGACTTTTGGACTGAGGCAATTACAGAGATGGATGGAGTGTCACGTCACAGACTGTGTTTGCAAGAGAGGAGGGTAAAACAGGTGGAAGGTAGGCTGTTTCTGTAAGTTTAATAATAATTACAACGTCAAGGTTATCAATGAAGCTCTGAAGTACTCTGTGTAGCTTATTATTTTGTCATCGTTTATTTTGATTCGATTCAGATGAGCATGTCGTATACCTGTCTGAATGAGCACCGTTGCTACCTTGATGTATGAGGAGCCAATTTGTTTACCATTCTGCCTTTAAAAAGGTTCTGACATCAAAACTAAGGATATGAACAAAAACAGCTTTTTCAGTCCTGATACCGATAGCGATACCCGGGCTTCGTACTGATCTGATACCACTGTTTAATTAATAAGCTGTATGCCTTTCTTATGTGTAAGGAAACTTCAGGCTTGACATAAACATTGCTTTACTAACTTTGCAAAGCAAAATGTAACAATTAAATGCACAGAGATAAACTTAATGAATTGTTATTCATGAATAAAAATAATAAATCGTACACCAGCAATTTAAAAAATCTTCAAAATTAACAGAAACCTGCTAAAACCTAAACCATATTTTTTCAAAGCTGCAACAAATTAGTCAAAACTTAAACAGGAATTAAAATTCCAGTCTATAATGTATATAGAACTGAACTGATTGACCCCATTGTCACCGATACCTGATCCAGCTATTTGAATCAGTTTCAGCCTAATATCCAATCAGGTTGAGATGTGTGGAAGGAGGAAACACTGCTACCTCTGTGTTTATTGGGTGAGTATGTTATCATCCTTAAAACTGCATTAATCAATAGGTTTATATTAACAATAGATCAAACGAC
Organism: Pterois miles; assembly: GCA_947000775.1. Classification (NCBI taxonomy): domain Eukaryota; kingdom Metazoa; phylum Chordata; class Actinopteri; order Perciformes; family Scorpaenidae; genus Pterois; species Pterois miles. The sequence continues at coordinate 19,828,581 of CAMQGK010000144.1, read as the reverse complement.
AATGTATGATGTGGTAAAAAGGGTTTACTTGTAGTGAAGATAATCTGTATGTGACGAGTTGGTATGTAAAAAGACTTGTCAACAATATTGTTTGACAAAGTAACCACAGACATTAAAGTAAACTTATTTAAAAGTAGACGGGATCCAATGAATCCACAAAGCACTCCATTAGAATCCTGTGCCCCACTTTGCTGCAAATTGCTGTGGGAAAAGCAATTTTGAGTAGAGCATGAATAAGCTCGTTGTAGCAGATCAATACAAATTATGGAGCGAGCCATCGCCTTCTAATGTTTTTTTTTTTTTTTTTTTTTTTTTATCAATGACCTAATTAATTGGGAACAGTGCTGTGAGGGGTTTACAGGAGACAGTCAGCACATTGTTAGAGAGTTGATTTCTTGCTCGGTATCCATCAATGACATTCATTTTCCATCCCTGTGTATTATGCATGTCATTACCAACTGCTTCAAGTGTGGCTGATTTTATTGTTGGATGTATATTATACACACATATGCACGTGGATACACACTGACACACAGGCACTTACACATTCACACGCCCCAGGGTCGATTTATAATCTCCAAGATGACTTTCCTATAGTCCAGTGCTCCGGGTATTGCCCTTCTATGTAATTTGATTTCAGGGAAATTAAAAACTGATTGCACTGGAGTTTTGCTCCAATGCTGCAACACACACACACACAACACACACACACACACACACACACACACACACAAATAAGTAAATCAGTTCAAGAGATGATATGAAGGGATATTTCTGTTCCCATCTCATCATATGATGATGCCATGTTGTAGATTAAGCTGTCTCATAAAGGGACAATCAGTTTGTGACTTGAAGGTAACACGTTTGATCATTTCATGAGTGTTGCATTTTTGAGTCTCGATAACCTGTAAAGTACTTTACCCATCCTACACTGATTTTCTAAGTGACTCCTGTCTCAGGCTCAACAACACAGTAACAGTGAAGTTTCCTCACAAGGGCATGACGTGGAGTAAAAGTAGTTGTCATGCAGCAGCTGAACTTCCATCCATCCATCCATTTGCTTCCGCTTATTGTGTCCCTCTTCCCAGCAATGTTTTCCAGCTCTTTCTGGGTGTTTACAGGCCAGACGAGATGTATAATCTCTCCAGCATGTTCTGGGTCTACCCCAGGGTCTCTTACCAGTTGTAAGTGCTCAGAAAACCTCCAAAGGGAGGCGTCCAGGAGGCATCCCGATCAGATACCCGAACTATTTCAGCAGGCCCCTTTCAACGTGACGGAGTCTTCACCCTGTCTCTACGGCTGAGCTCAGCCACCCAATGAAGGAAACTCATTTTGGCCGCTTGTATACACAATCTCCTCCTTTCGCTCTCTATCTAAAGCTCATGACCACTGGTGAGGGTTGAAACTTAGAGGATGGTTCCAGTAGGTGGTGGCCTCCGCCAGGGCTGTCCCTCCTCCTGTTTGTGACTTTCATGGACAGAATGTCAAGGCACAGCCATAAGGAAGAGAGTGTCCAGTTTGGGGCCCTGAAAATTACGTTTCTACTCTTTGCAGATGATGTGGTTCTGTTGTCTTCATCAGGCCGAGACCTTCAGCATGCACTGGGGTGGTTTCTCTGCCAGAAAACAGTGGATTGCGCCTTCCAAGCTGGGAGTGAGTCACTGCCCCAAGGGAGTTCAAGTATCTCAGGGCAGTTGAACTTAAAGTGGAAATGAAATATTAGATGCAGTTTGCATAATTTACAAAATGGATTCCCATCCATTTAGAACCTACCCTCTTCTGGCCAGATTTGGTGGTAGCGCAGGAGGCTGTCAGAGTCACAGAAGTGAAGGACAGGTACAGTTTGGAGGTTGAAGGTATGAAGAGATGTGTGTCAAAGCTTGGATTATGGTGTGCCGATATCTGTGATTGCCACTGACTGCCATCTCTCTATGCAGTTTAAATGACTGTAAAATTTAATCAAACGTGAATCCTATTATTTTTCATAGGAAAGAGGGTAATCATATAATCCAAAAATATAACTGATAATAACACCCTCCTAAACACTTAAATCAAATTCCATTCATTGTAACATATTTTCTACTATACTACTGTGTCTTACATAAGTTCATTGAGTTCCTGGTAATTTTGATTAGATTTCTGAATATTGGCAGGCGCCTGATTTTAGGTTTTGTCTGACGAGGCTGATGAGAAATCTGTTATGATTCAAGTCAAAATATGTTTCACTTCACAGTTTTTATTGAGGTTCACAATCATATTTTAGATATTCAGACGAAAAATGAGTGACAAGGACACTAGAAAAACAATAACATCCGTACATAGCATTTGAACGCCTCTGCCCTGTGTTACTGCCACCTGAATGTAAATAAACTGGACAAAAAAAGTGAATTGAGATACAGCTGATCTGCACCCACATCACATCCACTCACTTGCAGACTAGTATGCTAATCTCCTCAGTCACTATTAGGCCTGGTGACAAACAGGCTCGTTCGGGATGAATTGCGCCTCGCCTGGCGAGTAGACAAGATCAGGCGGCAGCAGCAGGGGGCGGAGACAGAAAGCTGCGGTCAAGTTGGATAGTCTCCAGCCATTGCCAGCAGCCTTCAAAGAATCTACAGGAAGTTACAGGCGTGGCAACAGGAAGTCACACACAGCTGGATCCTGTAATCGGCATCTGGCTCTAAAAACTGCAGCTGCCTTGATCTCATGAGCTTACCGTTGCCCATGATGTCAGAGCAAGTCCGGATCAAGTCGGACACAAATCTAACCAGCATGCTTTGTGCGCCGATTGCCAGTGATCGATTCTGCGCAGGCCTGGCTCATCTCGATTGAGCCTGATATGGCGCACCTTGAGACCAGAGCATAGAGGAGGAAGGCGTACATGTCAACTTAAATTAGTGACTTAACGAAAGGGGATCATTAAATTTATACCAACATTTCAACCATCCGCGACCCGACCCCGGATAAGCGGTTGAAGATGAAGATGAAGATGAAGATGAAGATTTCAACCATTTCTCTGTCGTGTTTGCTCAGTGGTGCATGGTGCCAAAATGGCTTGACATACATATGTACCCGGATCTTTCAACAATCTCCATCCATTGGGCCCATGGAGCAGGCACAGCTCCTCTTGGGGGTTCGGGTGGGCTGCTCCACAGGCTCTGTTTGGGGAGAGAGCGTGGACACTTCCTGACAACAGATCCACTCGCTTGCAGTTGGCATTTCAGTGCAGTGACCACACATGCAGCAAATGTGTATATTCCCTCCTCCTGAAAGCATAAGCCACTGGGTTTCTGGAAATCTCCACGAAATACTTTTCCACTTCATCTTCTGCCACATTTTGTTCATGCAAAGTTTCTCTCCACTAAACCGCGACTGCTGCTCAGCAGCAATATGGTGGGCAAAGCAAAAGAGCAAAAGAGCAAAAGCATAACTTAGTACCAGCCATAAATATAACACTCAATTCTGCACAAAAACTTCTTTAAAAGGTGCAAGACTGGGAGCATTTCTGTTGCCTCCCCACGGCTCTCAACATGGTGACGGCTCGCAGCAAACAGTGCTAACAGTGAAAGGACAAGAGAGAGATGACAATTAGGGTGCTGTAATTTATCAATACAGTGTTCACGGTCTTTTTGTAAAATAATTAGTGCACTGACATACCTCTGATTTGTGAACAAATATAATTATTAAAACTTATGACATTTAATGTTGGGACAAAGGCTGTGATATGTGTAAATAATACTTTAACTAGTAATAATAGTGGTCCAAAATTATGTAAAACTGTATACTTTTAAGTCAAAATTTTGTAAATTTTCTCAAGGGAGGACCCCTAAACCCAATATCTCCTAGTAGGATTACTGAAATGATCATTACAATCATTTTGATCTACACAATGAGATTATGATTATTTATCATGATTATTCATAGATTTTATGGACAAATTCTTTTTATTGCAACTTCACGTTTCAGTTAAAAGAGTGCTGCTTTCACTTTCATGTTGTGCTTCAGTCCAACTATAAAAACACAAACTATAATCCTTTTACTTTGTTATTGTCATCTGTCAATTCAAATGACGGGGAAATAAATGATTGTATTTTCATTTAAATATTTGCTTTGATTAAAAAGAAGATGCATAGCCCAAATATAATAATAACAAAATGACAGCTGATTATGACTGACACAGTATTAACATGCTTAAAGAAATAATGAATACAGCGTTGCAAAAGTTGCTGGCCGAATCCCACACCAACATGTGAATAAGAGTATTATTTTTATTATTATTCTTATTTTTTTCCACTTCGAGCACAATACACTGACTATGGACAAATATTGCAAACAACTCCACTTCAAAACATCCAAACTATCCCTTCAACTGATGACAGACAGGATAAATTACTAGCTAATGGATGCCAATCCATACCTGAATAATATCTCACCTTCAAACATAAAAAGAAAATGAGTTGTGTACTGACATTTGTCTGGTCAGATGTCCTGCTGACTTGAAAAGCCTCTGATTTTTTTTTAAAAGGTGTGTTGGACTGGTACTACAGTACTACACGTATGTGTGCATGGGATATCGCATTCAAACAGGGAAAAAAAAAGTATGCTATAAATTATTCATCTAGCAAAGATTTTTCCCCCAGGTAGGCTGTACATTATGTTTCCAGACAATTAATGCTCATCTGTTCAGAACCTTTTCTTTGTGGTGAGTTATGTGAAAACGCATAATCCCAAGTATTCTGAGGACATCCACTAAAGGAAATGATGCATCTTTTATTTTAAAGTACTGGATTGGTGAGATCTTGGTAATGATGGGGAATGGTGAAAGCACATTAAATGTATCCGCTAATGTCTGAGCATTACGCTAGACCAGACTTTGGCCTTTAAACCAGCTCTTAAAGAACTGGACAAAAATGTGAATTACTATATAAACAAAAAAATCAACTTTTTCTTTTATTTGTGACCAATGTTTGTTCACTGCACAGGATACTTAATGGTTAAACTCCATCACCCCTTAAACTGTTTATTCTAACAGCTCATGGTGAAGTAAGACAACTAGGACCATAGCTGATGGGACACAGGAAATAGAAAACATTAATCGACATTTACTCAAACTGCTTTTTAAATTACATCAGCAATCAGTGGACCGATCTCCCTTCAAATAATGTTAAAAAAAAAGATCATGTTGTCTGAGCAAGTATCTCTCTGCCCTGTTTGAGGCTGCTCTTTCTCTCTCCTCTTTCCCTCTCCTCTTCGCTCTCCTCTTTTCTCTTCTCCTCTTCCCTTTGCTTTTCGGTCGCCACACTGCTGATCCGTTGCCGGTCTGTGAACATGACTAGCCGACTCTCCATTGAGCTACACCCAGCAAGGCTATTGTGTAGTTTTTCAGCTGCAAAAAGGTAGATAATCACAGGTTCCTGTTAACTTAATAATTGGCATTTGTGTTGTGATATTAAAACAAAGCAATTGTCAATGACGAAATAAAAGCATCTTGTCTACAGATAAGCTCTCTTGGTAGCGACGTCAGCAAGCTCTAGCTACCTGTCCCGGCAGTTTGTGGAGCTTTTAAACTCTGAAAACGTTGCAGCAAATGTTCAATCCACCATCTAATAGGCTACCGTAAAACCACCAATATTCAAAATCTACACAGTAGATTGCCTGAAAAATATTCAAAACTGTATGATGTAAAAAATATGCTGTTTGGCTGCTGTTGTGACCATTGCCTGTGCCAGTGCTTGTGTATCCAGCTGTTGTTGGATACAGTAGGCGAGGTAGACTGATCCTATGCAAACCGCAAACTTTTTCCAAATCAGTACAACATCCAGGTATTTTTTGGCATATTGTAGATTTTGCTTTTGTTTGCATACTGCATACTACATGCTACATTTTGGCCACACCAATATGTGCACAGTTTTGAATACAGCCCCAGACATTTCCCAGGTTGTGGTTGATGCATTGCCATTTCCAATGGCTCTCCTCTCCTGGCTGTCCTGCTTTTTAATAACATAATTACTCCACAGTAATTTGAGCTAATCAGTTTTCTTATGATGCTTAACAGTCAAGGCTGAGTTAATCCTCTGTTTCCTGTCTAATTCACTAGCAAATCTAATTTTATTGTGTCACATTGTGCCATGTCACAACCCAGGACACTCAGTGCTATGTAAGGATCCGAAAGGTTTGTCCAGCATTGCTTGATGGCTGCCTTGCTGAACGGCTGCTACACATCGGTTGTTCACACCAGCTGTGGTTCTTCTGAGTTTCTGATTCTGCCAGCCCTTTCTTTCTCGTACATCTCGCCATGCAGGATGTGTGGCTGCTCTAACCTGTTAACATGGATACCAAAATAAAAACAACTGTGCACCCTTGTTAGTATGCAGACTGGGAAAGTATAATTTGTGCTTCGGTTTTCAGTCAAATGTTCTGTTTGTGATTATCCAAAAAGGAAAGACATTCATTTATAAAACGTATACATTTTATGAGGAACAGTTTATACTGAGTACATGTAACCAATCAGAATTGGCGCTATAGTTTAGCAGTTTGTATTTGGAATATTAAAAAGTAAAAATCATCTTCTAAAATATTGCACTCTCTCATTTGTATTGTAGTTATATTGCCTGATTTCTGATAATTTTTCTCTTTCTATTTTCTGAGGAATAATTATGATCCTGCTGGAGGCGCTGGGGCGTAAAATCGGGGTGAAGTTTAATCCAGTATGAATCCAAGTACAGTGTTTTTTAGTGAAAAGTGATAAAACCCTAAAGCAATGACCCTTGAACTAATCACAACAAAATTAATTCATTATACTTGTGACTGAGAATGTCTCAAAGGGAGCTGACTATGAAACAGACCCAAAGAGCTGGTAGGATATGTGTCTTACTCAAGGGCACTTCCAACGGGAGGATGGATAATCACCTTATACACAAAATATTATCCCGGATGCTCAGGAGAAAGGAAGTCCTGCTTACTGTATTGAGCCACCCTGCTGTCTGTCCGAATGAGTCTTCATATTCCACTCTGTCTTCTCAAGTTTTATTACCTCTGAGTCTGACTGGCTCAGACCTTTTAGACTGGTTTCTATCATGAAAGCTTGGTTGTGGTATCTGCCTAAATGCTAGCATCAAAGTAAATCAGTCTGATGTTCCAATGAAAGCAGTGATAACGATAAAATGTCAGCTATTTCTGATCCTTTTTTGGATGGAGGGGTTGTTTATCTCCCTTACAGAATGTGATAATGGTGAATCTTATCTTTCTGTTGCAGCCTGAGGAGAAAGTTTATCACATAATAAAGCGTTCACATTTGTGAGTTTGGAGAAATACAACTTTGTAGCTATGATACTGTGTATCTAAATGTACTGTACTGTTTAATTCAGGGGTGTCAAACTCATTTTCATCCCTGCCATATCAGCATCATGGTTCCCCTCAAAGGGCCGGTTGTAACTGTAAGACTATATAAATATATCTACTCTAGATCATTTTACAAAATTGCCTCTGAACTTGATTATTATTAGTTTTAGTTTTAACTAGCTCTGAAGACAAAAAGTGAATAAAAAAAAAAACACCATAAATATGTTTAGAACTACAAATGAACTTTCTTCCTTTAGGTCTGTTTGTTTTTAATGCTACTCTTCCAGCCCTCCTCCTTTATCCGGGCCTGAGACCAGCAACAGTGACCCAAAAGGGACACTCTGGCGGAGTTACTTATTTTTTTTTTTTTTTTTTTTTTATTTCAGGGTTTGATTCCCAGAATGGTACATTTACATCAGCCAGTGGCGGCTTTGTGCAGATGGGATTCATTCAGACTGCTGACGAGGACCGGGCCCCCTATGAGACCTTTGGGACTGGGGAGGGGTCCACGGCAGCACTCGCTGCTCATTGAGAAGAGGAAGAACGATACCTGCTTTCACACCAGAGTCTCCAAAAGTCTCATAAAACCAGAAAAAATCACTAGATGTGTCGCTAATTTCTTTTTTGAAAGACTCGCTAGAGGGGTCTGAAAACTGGCTAAATGTAGCGACTAAGTCACTAAATTGGCAACCGAAACCGCTGATACTGAGACGCTGCAGTGCGCCTGGCACAAAATCGAGATGCATTGTGGGATATGCAGTTTAAGGACACAGTACTTCTGTGAAGCGGCATAGAATTGAATGATATGCATTGCATATTCTTTGCAAGCCCTTGCGGGCCGCATAAAGTGAGGTGGCGGGCGTTGGATTTGGCCCACGGGCACGTGGTTTAAGTGAACAATAATGGGTGCATGGCTTCAGTATGGGGGATTGCAATACTAGTTACTAGAAGGGAGCTCACAAACAGGGGAAGCTCTCTCAAGATTGTCAGGTTAGCCACTGACCTTGAATGGTTATGGTTAGGTCGTCAGGCTGTGAGTGTTAGTAAAACTCTTCATGTGTTCGCGAGTTAGTGTTCATGTGTCCACGTTCTGCAGGCATCCTGTATCTCTACATTTGTAGGAAGGTTGCATTTGTAGTTCTGTGACATTTTTACATGCTAATTTGAATGCAGTGTGTAACTTGTTTTAGATTAAAGTTCTAGTAATGCAATGAAGTCATGAATCAAGGTGATTAGGGTTATTTTTTATTATCTTCATTTTCATTTCATTTCATTATCATCTTGTGTTGATTTTGGTAATCCTATGGACAAAAGTGCTAGTGTTCCTTTTGAAAATGTAATTTTTTTAATGCAGCAGGGTCTGACAGTTTGCACAGTCCTGGATCTGAGTCTCCTGTACCTTCACACCAGTGGGCCCAGCAATGCAGCCTGTGCCTCCAGCAGCATGTTATTGCTATTACAATGAGAATGTGACGTTATATTTACACAAGACAGATCCTTTCTAGCCATAACCCGACTACAGTAGACTCAAACTCTTCTATTCATTTTCATAAGACTTTACCCCAAACTTTTTTAGAGTTAATCATCTGATGGCACTGTACTGCTAGCACAAATGGAGACTCCATTAGTCCTCAAGTTGGACTCCGTAACCACTTGAATGCTGTAAATTACGTAACATTGTGTAGGCACAATGTAATCAGCAGAACAGAAACTATGTTGAAAGAGAATAGCAGAAACGTGTGGGCAAAATCACCTTCAGTGCACTCTTGATGGCTGTTCCTTTGTGCGACCAACACCTCTACTTTACACTGTAATTAAATGTGCCAAAGCTACTAGTCTCTCTCAACAGGAAGGCTGGGTCACAATAGCAGGACTATCCATGGGTGCAGGCAGTGAATTACAGTGATCTCTTTTGCTGTAATGTAATGCTGTTTCCTGTACTTACTGTCAAGACCCTGGAGCGGTGAAGCAAATCTCTTGCCTGTAGATTGAAGGCTTTTTCTAAACCCTAAGATGGAAGTTTATTTTCCTTTGTGGTTGGACTGTACAAGTTTGGTAAGTTAATCACAGCAGAGCAGTAATATTCCTCTCTGTTGATGCTGATGTAGCACTGCACTGCAGTAATAACTGAAGACTAATGGGGTCTGACAGGACGACACAGTGAAACCAAACTACAATAAGGAAGAGTCTCATTTCATTTTCAATACCTGGCTAGTTGAATGGCTATCGAAAGAAACACGTGTAATATTTTACATTTATTATGCCATAAAGCGTGTAGCGGAGGAGCTCTGCAGAGCTAGAAGATAATTTCCTGTTGTCAACATAACAGGCAACCACATTTACACATAATTAGACATGTGATCCAGTGTTATTATAGACATGTTAATTATAAGCAACTGTGCATGTCTAAATCAGCTCTTTCCCCACATTTCCATTTCTACAGCTGTGTTTATGTACTTTTTCACTAAAGGTTCATCCATCCTTCAAGTCCACTACTGCTATCAGTTTACTGTATTTACTCATAGCTGCAAAGGTGAAAAGTCACTGGTCTTTCCTGCCACTTTTGCAATAACTCTAACTGATGACCTTGACCTTTCATTCATAATTGCCATGTATTGTTAAGTTTTACATCCCCCAGGAAACAGTGGTTTCTCACCCCTCCCCTGGCTTCATTGGATTATTGGTTTTTCTCAAATTTTGGGGTTTTTTTTTTTGTGGAAAAAATATTTCCTATATGAGCTCTCCCAAAATTTTTTTTTTTTTCCCTCTGTAGCCAGTGATGACTGAATGATGAAGAATATTATATGTGATAATGAAAATACACTTCTTCCCGAAACTGTTTACTTGACCTCTGGGGAGCACTAATGGTGGGACTCTTAAATTACAACCAGCCTGGTTAAACTCACTAGATAACAACCCAACATGGTCCTGACCAGATGAAGTTTTTATGAGTTACAGGTCAACAGGTCAAATACTTGGTCTTTCTCTGGCAGAGAAGTGGTGAAACAGAAGAGCAATCTAATTCTAACATTACAGTGGACATGAATTGATGTGAGATGCTTCACTAACATGTTCATTCACTCAATATAGTCTAGTTGAAGTGTATGACACCATTTTATGTTGACTGTGAACCATACATATACTCATTTTATTCCACATGCTCAGAACATATAGAATTAGTTTCATGATAATCAACTCTGTTTACCAGCTTCATCTGTGTTGTTTGATTGTTTATTTTTGATTGTTTGATTCATTTTTATATAGTTTCTATTTCTTAAGTTCTTTTTTTATACATGTTTTGAAAGTCAATAAGTATATTTGAATGTTTTAGGTCTGTTGTCTAATATGTGAGACAACAATATGTCTAACACTGAACCTAATACTGCCTTTATACTGACCTGCTACACCTACCTGTTGTTAAAATGCTTGCTGTAGATTAATGTAGCCTGCCATTATATAGACGTGACCACTTAGAGATGTGGGCTAAGATGCAAGAAGAACATTATCATTGTCCATACTGCCCAGGGGTGATTCACAGGAGAAATGACTTTTTAAATCATTTACAAAAGTGCAAAAAGTCAACCAGTGCACCACCACTCACAACTTCCAAACCAATTTTTTTCTACAAAAAACTAGATACTGCTACAGATGGACAGTAATCCTACACACCAAGTCAAAGTTGTGTCAAGCATTATTGTGTGATTTGTTTCTCGACAAAACAACAGAGTACCTGTTTTACAGTGTTACTTATGCACAACTTATTTTAAAAATTGGCAAGTTTCTGAGAAATTAAAAAGCAGCTAGCCTAAGCCTACCAATGTTATTTATGTAACAGACAGTATTTTTATGTTTTGTATAACTTGATGTTGTTATTCTTGAAGTCATTGACCATTGAGGAATACCAACAAGTTTTCAGTAAAAAGTGTTTATTTGTGCAAATTTAGCAGGAATAAGTGTTATGTTTTGTCTCAGGTTTGCCTTTGTGTATTTACATTATTGCAATCAGTCATATAACTTTTTCAAACATAAAACCAGCGGATTGGAGTATATCTTGAAATTAGCACCCCTAGGCTGTGTAATTAATAGAGAATCAATTTTGAATCAGGAATTGATTTTAAGTCATTGCTAAATGACACAATCTGTTTTGTACAGTGAGCAGCACAGAAGAGGTTGTGATTGACGACGAGAGAGAGTTAGGAAGAAATAAGAAAGCAGTCCTGTATACACCAAAAGGTGTAATTTTGTAAGAGGATTCCAGTTATTATATATATATATATATATATATATATATATATATATATATATATATATATATATATATATATATAATTATATATATATATATATATATATATATATATATATATATATATATATATATATATATATATATATATATATATATATATATAATATTTTATTTTATATTATATATATATATATATATAATATATATTAGAGCTGTCAGTTTAACGCGTTAATTAGATTAATTGATTACACTGCAAATTAACGCGCTATAAAAGTTAACGCAATTAATCATGAGTGGCAAGTCAGTCATTTTAAATTTGGCCCACTGAGTGACCTGTAGGCTGCAGTGGCGTCACTTCGTACTTGCGCCACTAGTCAAAAGCAGGGTGACTGACAACAGAGATGGACGCGACACAGGAGAGCGAGGCGAGCCCACTCGGACCTGTCACTCGGACTCTGACTCGGACAAGGAGGAGCAGGGGCCTCTAGCCCGCTACAGAGCTGAGCCGTGCATTGAATGCATGAGTGTCCACTGGAGTGGTGGCAGCTCACCAGGAGCTGATGAACAGCTGTCCTCTCCTCCTACCTGGCTACCGCTACCACGTCTGAGCCATGTGAGAGACTCTTTTCACTGCAGGTAACATCATTGAAAAGAAGAGAGCAGCCTCACACTCACACAATGTAAACAAGCTTGTTTGTCTCAGCAACTGGCTCAAGGACACATAGAGTTGTCTGTTGTCAGCTCCTGTAACGTTAGCTGACCCTTTTAAAGGAAATGCCTGTTGGCATCTTGCTATTGATGTTGCCTTATTTAGAGGCATGTTATACTATTCATTTTGAATTGCTGTATTGAGTCAGCTTTAGTATTCATTTTGATTGAGAGTCTGCTTATGTGCCTATTTGAGACTCAGCCTTATTTTATTTCTGAATTTTATTTATTTTATTTAACTGTATTTGTATTGCATTTTTGAGAAATGCATCTGGCCTAATTGGTTTGCTGATGTGCTTGACCTTTTTTCTTTTGAATTTCATTTATAAAGCACACTTAACCAATAAAAATGTGGATTTCAAATCTTCTCTTCTTGGTTTATTCTATTGATTAGTCATGCACTACAATTTTGTAATGTCCTAGAATGCAAATTCTTTATTTGGGGGCCTTTAGCAGGTATGAGATTAAAATGCGATTAATTAGATTAATTAATTACAAATCCTGTAATTAATTAGATTAATTTTCTTAATCGCCTGACAGCACTAATATATATATATATAACTTACATATTACTTATAGGGTTGACATTTACCTCTAATTTTAAATGAAAGGCAATGCAACAGGTAAGAGGAGGGAAAGGGAAAGAGAAGTGCCTGGAAAATGCATCTTTCCACTACTATTGTACAGGTGATAGTTACAAGGACGCAGTGCTTTGAAATGCATTTATATGCACTGACATTATTTACTACATTTTCACTTTCATTTTATTTTAAGGAGGGAGGGCATCTCAAGGCATTGTGGTCGTACTACCACACCTACAGATTACCTTGTTCAAGACAGGATTGAGTTCAACCTCAACGTGCTGTGTCCAGAGAGAGCAGCTTGTTCCCTATTCCAAAAGTCGTAAAGGAAGCAAGGGAAGCCTTGCAGGGTGGAAGTGGATGAACCGAGGTAAAGAGTAATGAAAAAGGAGAAATCTGAGAGCAAAGTTAGGAGAAAAAGCTCCATTCGTCAGGAGCTTGGCAAGCTTAGTTGGACATGCGCTACTCTGCACATGGACAACCTTCAACTGTTTTTTCTCTCGCGTAGAAGCTGCCCTCACACACAGACAGGTGTGATAGAGGATTGTTTTTAGTATCTGTATTGTACATGCATGAATTAATTTTAAAAAAAAGAAAGAGAAATCTGATACAAACACACCCAAAGATAATTAGATCGAGTACAAAGTGCAGTCAAGAATCTATCTATCATTTAACAAGCAGCCATGTTTGAATAAAGTAGTAATATAATAATAATCAGTGGTGCCAAGACGCTACAATGGGGAACAACTTGTTCTGACAGATGAGTTGGACTGTAGCCACGCAGTCAGTGTGGCAATCAGTCCAGTGGTCGGGAAAAAGGTGGGTGTAGTTGTAAAATCAGAGAGAAATGTTAAGCTGTAAGCCTGGAGGAAGTGGAAACCTTATACCCTGATCAGACAGAGCATTTTCCACCTGCAAAACATGAGGCGCACTTGTTACGCCCCACTCTTGGGCAGCCCTATTTGGTTGAAAACACTCTAACATTAACCTAAATCAACCACAGGAGACACCTTTAAAACACTCAAATCCATTGGATTTATTAACAAGGAAAAAACAAGACAATTATTATTACTATTATTTACAAATGAGCACACGATTCTTGACCTTTCTCTGTCTACACTGAATACAAATGACACTGATCATGAAATTAAATGGCTATTATGAAAGGTAAACTCTATGTAGAAAGAAAAACTGCCACTGTAGAAACCAACCACATGAGATCCATGAGTTTGGCGAGGCAGCCGTCATGTGCTGCTGACGTGACCAGTCTGTCCTTTAGGAAACAACCAGTTCTGACTCAGCACTCTAATGGTGCATTCACATCAGCGATATTAAGTACTGCTTTCTACTTGTATGGTTGTTCAAATGTTGATACATTTGCAAAATATTTATAAAGCTACCAACAGTCAAATCCGGTATTCAGAGTGAAATTTTATGAGCAACTGGATAATGTTTATCACATTATTATAGTCACTTTATCAAAAACAGAAAATACTTGAAAGGCACCATTAATTCTAGTTCCTCTCTCCTGAGGTCACAGTCCCAGCTGGGAAATTACACTTGACTGTCCAGCTGGAATTAATTGGTTTCACATCACACAAGCATAACAAATCTTCGTCATTGTGGATATTCAAACATGTCATTGCAGGGAAATCACATCTGTTAACCGCTAACACTGATGGCTCTGTTCCATTTAGATGTGCCAGTCTGCCAAGGCCGGCCTGGGAGCCAGCATGCACAATAGCAGGACCCTGGCACAGAGTATCTAAATGCAGTCATCATAATTAATGTTGTTACTTGCACCTGTCTGAAAAACCAGAAAAAAGGTCCGTAACATAGAGTTACTTAAATTCATAAATACAACCTATACAATTGTGCACGTTAGGAAGTGCATATGTCAAATACGAACACAAAAAAAGCTCAGCATGGCACAGCTGTTGCAACATCTGGGGTATGACATAAATTTGAATGATCAGTTAGTCTGATAGTGCTGTAAGAAGGCCTTTCAGGCCCGTAGGAGGGGTTTGACACGTAGATCTACATACAGTCTTGTACCCACATAGAAAAACTCGTCTCCACACATGTAGGACAGGGATGCGGTTCCTTGCTTGTCATCGCAGACAAACTACATCTTCAGATATTTGTTAACTGCAATAGAAGGCATACAGGGGGGAGCAAGAGCCTCATGTTTTACATTTTGGATTAGATTTATCATTTACATTGAGGGATTTTCATTGATTTAGCATCACGTAATATTAATTGACTGTATATTGTAACCTGGTCTCACAGGAAAGCGTAGAAATACCATAACATTACAGGGACATTCCATGTGGTTTTGCATGTCACTTGTACACCAAACAAATGTCCGCAGTTAGGTTTAAGCAAGAAAACCACTTAGGGTAAGGAAAAACATCATGATTGGGCTTAAGTAAGTAAACAAAGTAAAACACGAACAGAAACAGCCACAGAAAACACATATTCAATGTCAGATCAATTAGTGAGCAATCGTTTGTCTTTCAAAGTATTGTTGGTCTCTCTTTAAAACAGCAGCAGGCCAGATTAATTAATTAATTTTTTTAAACAGTCACTAGTGCATGAGACAGGTAACCTGAAACAAATAAGTGCCTCAACCAGTCTGAGCTGGAGACCACGCAGCTGTCAATCACCGGTCAAAACAGGCAATGCTGATCAAATATGAATTCATATTCTGTTACTGTAATGCCTATTTCTGAAATAAAATGTGTTCAAAATGTATTTTTGTGTAGTGTTTAACTCTAAATTGATAAAGTTTGTGACCCAGCTGCCATGCCGAGATCAGCTAAGGAAATACTAAGCACCGCCCGCCAGCAGGAACAAACTTTCTCATTTTACAGCGAAACAGTAACTGAAAACATTTACGTGAGAAATAGGCATTACAGTAACAGAATATGAATTCATATTTGAGCAGCTCTGCCTGGTTTGATCGTTCTGTTGAATGAACAGCCAGTAGGGACGCTCTCTCTCTCTGAAATGACCAGTCATGGGCTAGATTTTTTGAAGCCTGAACCAGAGCCATGAGGAGATGCAGGAGTCCAGTTTTCTCTCAGAACATTTGAATTACAACATGCTGAAAGGTTGTTTTGAAATTTCTGCCCAATGATGCCAAAAATATACTGCCTACCCCCTATAGGTGGGAGCAAGAGCCTTATGCTCTGCACCTTGGAAACCAGCCAGGCTATGCCAAATATAACTTTTCAATGAAAGAATGACTCATTTACTTTGAATGCTGCCTTTCCTCTGTGTTGATGTAGCATCATGTAATAGTTACTGACTGTACATTAAATGTCAGACCAATTAATGAACAAAAATAACTGTTTGTCTCTCAGAATTGCTGCTCTTTTGCCATTTTTCTCCTCCTCTTCTTTAAAGTTACTTAAAACTGCTTGCAAGAGGAAAATCTTTCTAAGTGTAATATAAGAGGGGAAAAAAATGCTTCCTAGGGTCTTTTGGGAAAAAGGCAAAACAGCTTGTAGTAGTCAGCTCCAGTGTGGATCACTGCGTATAAATATAACCCACTCGTGTAAAACCGATTCTGGCTTAGTGGTTCGTTTCTTGACCTTTCGAGGGACATTGGATCTGCTCCAAACAGCAGTCAGGGTGCAGATATGTGACTCGTGATGCATAACATGTAACCTGAAAGAGAGGGAGACGGGCAGGACTGATGCATATAGAAGCATAGAAGAAGGAGATATGAGATGGTAAGAAGAGAAACTAGATGAATGCAGAGAGATATGGATGTTTACAGCTGTGGTTTAGAAGCTTCGTAGCTGTTCTCTTCAGGGCAGCAGTGTGTACACACTGGATTTATTTGGCAGTACATCCATGCTGCGTTTCTCGTAACAGCAATGATAGTTTCCTCACAGTGATGAATCACATGGTTTGTCAGTGGTGGAGAGTTATGCTTCTTTAATTAAATTTTTGAAGATATTTGTCTTCCTTTTCAGCCCCTCAAGAGATTCAAAGGCTGTGATTCATTTTTAAGGTCTGGATTTTACTGGCATTGTAGCATCGAGCAGAAATAACTTTTGCATAGATAGTAGCGATTATTTTTATTAAAGCAGTGTGGATAGTTTGATTGCACAATAATTGATTGCGTTAAAATAAATGATGCAATGGTTGTGTGGGTGTAATGTAGATGTGTGTTTGTTTAAGGGATTTATCATGTTAATCTATTGCTGGGAAATATATTTCTACATAAAGAACATTGCCGCTTACATCATGTCACAAATTACTTTATGATTTGATTTCAGCCAAAACTATGGTGTAAGGGCTTATTAGCGAAAAACTACAGTCAACCTAGCACTGAAAATAGGTCTGAGGAAAACTGAAATATAAGAAGAAATTAATATTTTGCTCAGCTGCCATTTTAAAATCAAGTGGCTCATATTGTCAATAAAGAGTTCTTCATTCAGATTGTGAAAATAGAGAGACAGAGGAGAGAAAGTTGTGGATAGAAGAAGAGCTCATAATTTGAGATGCATAAAATTTAACCACTTCACTGTCTCAGAAAAACATCATTATTTAACGGCATGTGAGCCCACCACGGCACACACTTTGAATATCTCATCTTGGATCTTAATCTTATCTGTGATTGGGACAAAAATTGATTGTCTTTCTCTTGCTGTGAGGGCTGCCCTTTTTAAACTTTCGATCCGTAGTGATCCAGATAAGGCCTGCTGAGCAGGGAGAATGAAGCAGACTGATCAAACATGTTTTGAATCAGCATTGGCAGCTTGGTACAAAAATGCTCATTAAAATGTAATGGCATCACAGGGTTTGAAATACCACATGCATATGCATGGTAGTCCAAATGAAATTTGAGCTGTGCACGTAATTCTCAGCTCAATATGCACCGGTGCTCATAACTGTGCCATGCCATTGTTCCAAAGGCCCATTACTCCAAAACACTAATTGTCCAAAAATGTCCACAGCCATTATCCCACACTGAAGCGCATGGCTAATTATTATGCACAATAAAGCCAGTGGACCTTCCCAGTTGAGAAATATATTTTTAACCCATTCTACTCTGCCTCTAGTTGTCTTACCCTGATATTCTTACCCTAAACCTAACTAATCTCACTCCTCCTGCCTAAACCTAACCAACCAATCCAACCAAGGCAAGGATGGGGAGGTCCGATGATGTCCTTAACAAATAGCCATATGCCTCTGTTTGTTGTAGGCAGAGTGTAGTTTTTTTTTTTTTTTTTTTCGAGCAATGGGCTTTCAGAACAATGGGAATTGCAAATACGTTCTGCAGGGCTGCTAACCCTCACACAGTTGACACTCACGCAATGAAAAACTAATTTATGACTGATAATCACTCAGTCGAATTTCCTTTTCAGGCAGTTTTTGATTAATAATGAGATAACTATACTGTGTCTATGGAAAATATTCTCGCACATTTTGCAAGAATATGGCTGAATATGTATGTACAGCCTCAAGGAACCTTACAGTTCGTAGTAAAGTGGACCTACTTTGTTTATAAAAACACTTGATTACACTGTGACCAGATTACTTTGTTTTCATTACATCATCTTTTGGACTAATTTGGCAATCGTTTGACAGCAGTAGGCCTAATATGCCACATATGCTGTTTAGAGAGTGTTGAAAAGTTTGAAAAATAAGCATATTGTTATTTTGTATGACTTTAAATGTCGCGCTCGGACTCATATCAGTCTACTGTTTCCAATGAAAAGTTGAGTAGATAATGCATTTTTCCAACATTTGGGCATTTCAAGTTAACATGAGGATTCTCGTTTAGAAATCATTAGATTTGGTGGTCTTTCTGAAACGGGTAGCCTACAGCTTGCTAGGCTGTTTTCACAATCTTATACCACCAAAATAACTCCAATATATTCCATTTATGTTTTTGTGCATGTATATTTTGTTCGTTTTGGGTGCATAACGAGCCTAGGTATCCGATCAGGTACAGTTGTCATCCGCATTTCAAGTCACATGCACAAGATATAATGTCTTTTGGTGAAGAATGTAAACCAAATCTACATTTGCATTACAGTTTTCATGATACAGATCATGCTCACGGGGCTCCTGTTCACACACTGCAACACACCACCACATTACCAGGGGCTTCAGCAACAGCCTCCACTTTATCATCAATACCAGACTGTGTGTGTGACCAGAAAATATGTGTGTACATGTTCATTGTACACCATGGCCTCCTTCACAATTGCCCAACCACCGGTCTATTTGTGTTGTCAGAGGAAAAAAAATGCTTTGTCAAGTCTGTTTCCAATACCCAAGTAAGCTTTGTTAACACTCATCGCATTGTCCCTCAATTCAGGCACTGCTTGTCTGATAAGGTTTTTTTTTTTTTTTTTTTTATAGAAATACTTTCCTTGAATGCTGATGAGCCTACAAGCTTGAACGTGGATAGACTTCTGAATGTTTTGGTTCGATTTTATGATGATGAGCTGTGCAGATTTATAACGCAGCATCTAGGCAGCAGGAAAGTAAATATTGCTGATGCATCATGAGACCTTCTGCTGAAACCAGGAAATATTCTAGAGTCTAATGGTCGGTGTTGGAAGCAAGTCATCAGTATTCTACTGGATAACTGCGTATTGATGAGGGGCAAGAAGAGTGAAGTGGAGACAAAAGTAAGGAAGGAGGACCCTGACCGACTCCACATAAGTGGAGACACTGTTCACATGGTTTCCAGTGCGTCCGAGGCCCTCAGATTGTTCCACTCAAAGCTGCAATTGTGTTTTGATGTCTATTGAAAAGTCACCTCAACAGAGGGAGATATTTGCAGCATTAAAGTGTGATTCATCTATCGCCCAAAAGTTTGATCAAACCCATACATAAGGCTTCAAGTAATGCTCTACATTCGAACTACATGGTTTGGCTTCAGTTAAAACTATGAGCGTACAGTGAAACACCCGGGAAATGATTAGACGATTTGATAGTAAAAGTTAAATTTAATGCTCAAGACATGAATAGCAGTCTCCTGGATGAAAGACTTGTGTTTGTTGGACCCATCCACCTTCCATCATGGCCGCCTGGTGTGTGCCTTTTGTCTCTAGGGGTCTCCAAGCTTTTGTCCTCTGACAGCTAATTTGACAAAATGAAAGTGGCCAGTAGCCAATAGAAGACATAATTTCTGTCTTACTTTCACAGTCCTTTAATAACGTTTCAGCCACCGCAGTCACCGCTTCTATCTATAATCCCGCCATTGGTGACGGGCTGTGTGTTTAGAAGGGATGTGTGCCGCTAAACAAAGGCTGTAGTGCTGCATTGGACTTCATTGTTTTCTTCATTCTGCTTTATGATCAAACTGAGTCAACTCAGTTAAAAGGTTTCCTCCTCTCTGCTACCGTCTCCTTTGAGATGAATCTGCACAGAGCACAGCCACTGGATTTATCAGACGCAGCAAGAGGAGTTGTGCACAGATTTACATGACAATCAGCACGACTTTTTCCTACGAATGTCCAGCAACACATGATGCACACGTTCAGTCTTTTCAGAATAAAATAATAAAATTAACTAGATTGACTTGGTTAGGCTTAGGCAACAAAACTAGTTAGTTAGGTTTAGGAAAAGATTGCGGTTTGGGTTTAAATAATATCAGAAGTGCCGTAACTGGAATCGTCACCAAGCCTAACGTAGCTCTTCTTGGATGGAAGCTGTTATTTTTGTTTGACTTTGTTTAAATATCCTGAATTGTTTTCTGTTAACGTCACCTGTTACTTGTGTGTGCAAATATAAATAAAGTGAAGCTGCACTGTTAATGCACATCAGGATTCACTGTATTTAGCACAAAATGGATGATTTTTTTAATAGTTGCTAGACCCAGTAAACTTCATTAAATTCATTTCATTTGTAATACTTGCAATAGCATTGCATGTACTGTAATCTTTGAGTTCATTTATTGTTATGTATAAAACATAGTCATAAGAATTGGATATCAAAGAGTTTCAAAGGTTACCTTTTGATATATTATAATTATTATTATTAAAATACTTTGTAAAATAAGTCTATTTTATACGAAGCATTATTTTGGGGTAATACTGTGATCTTGATACAATACTGTGATTGTTACCATACATTGTATAAGCCAGATGAGTTGGTTGTTAGTTTTCTTTTTATTTTAGTTTAGTGTGTTTCAAGAGTGCATCGCACCCAATGCTTTCTCTCACAAGAACTCTGGTTACCATGCAGTTGATTTTAGAGAAGATTAAGATATCCCAAAAACATTATCTATTTACTGCTCCAGTTTTAATGCCACCCATGGCAAATAAAATATCAAACATGTATGCTTTATTATACCACTTCAGCCGTCGTTTGAGCATAAACCATAGTCCATTACTTGTTCCATCTTTAAGGCCTTTTCACTTCATCCTTAGCAAGAGTGCCCATGATTAGATCACGTTTGATAGTGCAGCAGAGGGGGGAAGCCCTTGTGAGAGAAGAGTGGAGAGCCATAGGCCGAGTCTTGGCCAAAGTTTTTAAAAACTCAGCTTTTACTGAGGCCGTTGTATTTTGGGAACATTTTGTCTCCTCTGATCAACTGTTTGAGCCCCTGTTATTGTCCCTCAGACAGACAGGGATCTTGTGTTATCTGCCTTGAAGAAAGAGCTCAGTGGAGATGAAAACGAAGAGCTCATAGACTTACTGGATCCGATGGATGTAACGAGAATACCAACCCCTGGCAATCTCAACATAATATTCCTGAAAGTTCCCCACAAACAACTGATTCAACAGCCAAAGTTGCTGTAGATTAAATAGCATAAGGCGTAGGCCAGATCTTCGGGGAATTCCAGCAAATCTACGATGACAAGAAGCCAAATACAAGAAAAATAATGAAGTTGACAGACGCATCCCCAACAACAACAGCGGGAAGTCAGAGTTTCCAGTTCCTGAGGCAATACTGTACATCAGAGCTGGAGATGAAGCCGGCCTGCGGAGACTGCTGAGGCACATGACAGGATCTCATGTTGTCTGCTTCCCAACAATTGAGATTGTCCTCACTCCTTTGGAAAGACTGGCAAGGTGTCCAGAGCTGTGTGCTGATATAACGCTAATCAAATAATCTATGGGACACTGTTCTATATTTATATACATCACAATACCTGCTAAAATCCCATGTTAATCTAATCCAATCAATGTCAGTCATATTGGACTTATTTGGAAAGGAAGTACGTTACAGTATCAAAGTGAAAGCAATTTAGAATTGATGATATCCATTCATATATCTTTTGAAAGACTGTTCGTACTAATTAATTTTTGTAACGTCCGCGTCTCTTAGGTGATGGGTTTCCTTTGTTTTTCATGTTTCATGTGAGCACTTCCTGTTTGATTGTGAAAACTAATTCCCCTCTCGTTTCAGTGCACTTCACTTCCTGCCTGCATGCTCCCCGCCCCTCTGAATGAATGACTGCACTGACCTAGTTTCATCTCCACTCACCTGCGTCTGATCGTCTTCCCCGCCCCTGATCGTGTCCACCTGTTGATAGTTAATCACTCCCCTCACGGGTATTTAAGCTGTGTTCCCCTGCCTCTCGTTGCCAGTTCGTTGTGCTTCCTCGTGACCCAACTTACCAGCGTTTTTTCCTAGTGCCTGTTTGACTTCTGTGTACCGAATACTCAGCTTGTTTTTTGACCCTGCGTTTTGTCTGCCAGCCTGGATTTGTCTGCCTGTGAGTTTTTGCCTGATCGTGTACCGACCTGTTTCTGGAATAAAGACCCAGCGTTGTGTGATTCTACCTGCTTTCTGAGTGTTGCTTTTGAGTTCGACCCAGCCTACCCAGCCCGGCTTGTCAAATTTTGTTTATTTGTTTGTTTTACAACAGGGAAATGGACCAATCATGATTTTTATTCTGATGGTATCTGGGTGAATTAGCGACTCCCCCGGGCAGGGCCTTCAGTAGCTGGAACAAATGCCCCTATAACTCAAGTGAATGTAGACATGTTACGTGTGAAGTTCATATTTTCTAAGCGAGAGCACACGTTTAGATTGTAAACATGTATAGTTTAGTAAAAAAAACAAAAAAACAAAGAAAATATGTACTAATATACATGTACTGTATATTAGGTGATTACATTACACAAGCTTTTCAGTATAACATTCAACAAATGTATACACATTTTAATTCATTTCAATAAAACAAAAGGCAATATACAAAAAAATGTTAGAAATGAAACTACGGAGATTTTAGGGAAGAGGGAGCATTGCGTCATTTGAAAAAGAAGTGGTGACTGTAAATAAGTAGGTTTATTTAGTATTGTACCTTTCAGAGAGCACGATAATGAAGTGCTTAACAAGATGCAAGTTACACCACTTCTATGTTATTTAAATCCAAACCATGACATTTACCTAAACGAAAGTAGTTTTGTTCAACCAAGTCGATCTTTTCCTAAAACTAAATAAGTATTTTTTGTCATGCAATTTCTGTGCTTAAGTTACACTACTGGCGGTGTTATTTAAACCCAAAAAACAACCTTTTCCTGACCTAACTAAGCAGTTTTATTGCCTAAGCCTAACCATGTCGATCTTTTCCTAAAACTAAATAAGTAGTTTTTGTCACGTTTTTGTCCGTACTTAAATAACACCACTTGCAGTGTTATTTAAACCCAAACCCCAACCTTTTCCTAAACCTAACTAAGCAGTTTTGTTGCCTAAGCCTAACCATGTCGATCTTTCCCTAAATTTAAATAAAAGTAGTTTCTGTCAAATATTTTCAGTAGTTGCGTTACACCACTTGCAGTGTAATTTAAACCTAAACCGCAATCTTTTTATTAACCTAGTAGTTTGTTGCCTAATCCTAACCTAGTCAGTCTATTCCTAAACCTTACTAAACAAAAGCGTAAACTGACATGTCACGTTGTTGGACATTCACAAGAAAAAGCATGAAAAATGTCCCGCTGAACGTCATGAAAAAAAGGGAAATTTGTGTCTATGTACACAAATAGTGTCAGTTTCATAACTATTTCACAAACTGTTGTGAGACTTTGTAAATAAAATATTCAGTTTTTTGCTGAACAGACTGGAACTGGAGCTACTTAAGATGCCCATTATCAGGAATTAATGGACAACCTGCAGCCAATCAGAACTGAGTCACTGAGACCGTGGTATAACAATGGTTCATCCTCTTTCCTAACAGGCTGTCATTTTTTTTTAACTATAGCAAGTGGCAATCTCCTAAAGCTGCAACTCCATCATCTCACTTTGCCACGTCATGTTATGCAGGAATCATCTGTATATAATGGATTTGTTGGTGCCAGTCATTACCAAAGTAAACCTTCCCAAGAAAATGTGTCTTATTTTCCAACAGAAGTGGCATTCTGATGCACAACCCAACCCCAAGCTAAACTCTAAACGACATGACCAAATTAATTAGTATTGAACCAGCCCTGTAGGCAGAAAGGACCAGGTAAAAGCTGATATAAAGCCCACACAGAAAAGTAGTAGTCAAACCCACACGGTGATGTCAATGGGTAAACACATCAGCACCGGCCCCAGGGGTTAAAAGATTGGCTCTTCACCTTCTGCGAGTTTCCTCCTTAGCTTCTAAAGAAAACTGTCACTAGATGGCAATTGTTAAGATAAAATCTATGAAGAAAATATTATGTCCACATACAAGGTCATTTCTGATGTGTACAGGTTTATAAATATATCCGTGTGTTGGGGCAAATAGCGTACCTTTCCTTTTTTGAATTACCAGCACCACAAACACTAAATTATGCACAAGGCATTAGGATTTGGCTACGACCATTTTTCAAAATTCCTCAGCCTGCAGCCACTAACACCCAGCACTCTATTAACATGGAAAGCATGAGCAGTTTCCTGCAGTCAATGAACAATTCAAATAATGATTGTGGTTATTATGGAGGCCCCAGTAGCTTGTCAGGTCCTTTTTCATTTGAAACTGCTGAAACACTATAAGTAAAGCCAGCCAACATTACTAATAGTGCTTTGTTACTGTGTGAGAGAGTGAGGCCACTGAGATAAGGTTGGGCTGAAAGAGGATGGATGGTCTGAGCACTCACAGCTACTTTGACAAGGCTGAAATATAACTGATATCACAGCTGTCGTCAAATTAAGACGCAACAGGCCTGCATTTTAGGGTGAGGTCAGCTGATCTGATAAATCCATCCAGTGATTTATGACTTAGAAACATATGTCAACATCAACTGGCCGATCTTATTTCTGTAGTATTAGTAGTTTAGTTGTGTAGTTTTCCCTGACAAGTGGCATCAAAACTGAGGTACATACTGTACAAAACAGTGAATTTTGTGTACTGTTCCACCTCTAGTTTAGCAGATTTGTGTTCCTGCAAAGCATTTCAGTCCGTCGCACCTCCACCAGTGCCAGGAATCGAACAGGTGGTTTCAAATTTCACTTTGTGATTACTTTGGTTTATCACCAAATCCCTGCAAAATGACATGGTTCAAATCTTATGGCTCCGAGAGAACAAATCATGATTCCAATCACGAAGGTAATCTCATAATTTTGCGTTTATATTGCATACAGTGATTTTATTTTTTCATTTTTGCCAGAACTTAATATGTAAGAACTGTCTTTGGTGTTCTGAATGGCTAATATGCCTGACGTGCCTGACATGTTTTGAGAAAGAGGGTTGAAGAACCTTCCTAACGGAAAATGAGGAGTTGTTTTAGCTGATGAAGTAAGTTTGGAAATGTGTTCAGCAGAACTCATTCTCATCTCAAGGTAACATTATAAACATGAAGTTTATGATGAAATCATGCTAATTTCACAAAATCGCAAGCTTGACCTGAACTTTCTCCAACTGAATTACTTTAACCGAACTGATCACATGATGATATTGATTATTACTATTTATTTGCTTTACTGAAAGGAAAACTGTGTAAAGGCGTGAGGTAACCTGACAAGTGATTAATAGATTTAATATATGATGACTGAGTTTAAGATTCAAGATGGCTAATTCTGGGTTAGATGTTGCTTCCTGGATTTTACTTGAAATATTATAAAATGGGATTTAGGACGAGCACTTCTCTTAGTCCACAACATGTTGTTTACCCTTGATTGGCATGGAATCAGATAGTAAGTGACTTTGGGCTTGTTTTCCTGAAATGTGGCTCTCAAATACTGGTAATTTAGCTAACAATCTCAGGTATTAGGAGTGCAAAATATGACAAAAAGTACAATGACGACTGGGAAAAAGAGAGCAGACTTAAAGATTGGATTCAACTTAAAGTGGGGGATGATTTCAAGGCAATCAGTGTAACTTCTTTAAGTTCAGAAAAATGTAAGTTTACAAGCTACAAATGGATGCAAAAATTACATTAAACGTTCTTCTTAAAGTTTATAACAAGAGAATTGTTACAAGCTCAAAATGGAAACAAAATATAATGCAATGTAATGCAAGAATAAAGTGACATACATGCAATGCAAAATATATTCATACTTAAATATGAAGTGATCAAATGGCTGCATCTGTCACTCATATTCTTTGCTTGTTTTCGGGCTTGTTTCCACAGACCTGGTTACGTATTATTCTTGCAAGATCTGGCAACACTGCTCAGCGGTCAGATATTGGTAACTTTGTTACAGCGTTACATTGCTAAATGTTACTTTTGAGCTAAGTTAGCGTAGCTAACATTAAAACAATCCATCTGTTAGTGCTGCTGACCTCAGGCCAGCCATTGGGAATTATGGGCAGGCTTTTTAAACATATGTATTGATTTTAAATGAAGCTGTTTATAAAACAAAACTATGGCAAAACTATGGCAAAAAGAACAAATACATGTGAATCAACTTCTATCATCTTCATCTTCATTTTCACCTCCACTATCATCATACGTTATGATATACGGTAGGAAGGTCCATTACATCATATGTATTTTTATGATTTGGGGAATCTGAATCTGTGTGTCTGACCCTCTGGAGGTAACGTCATTTCTCATTGATCAGCTGGAGGGACACGGTTCAGGCTCCTGTTCTTACCAATTAATTATCCCCACCACAGTTTCACCTCCTGGTGGACTCTGACTTAGCTGGTCCATTGCTTTGTAACAGTAAAGGTAGCTAGTTAACAAAATTTTGTAGATTTAGTTGACCTTTAAGTAAAAAATAAATCTCTCGTCTACTCTGAACCTACTTGTGGAGAGTGATGCCAGCCTCCCTGGTCTCTTTGGTCCTGTTGATAAAACAATTAGGTGTTGAACAGCTGAGAATTAGTTCCTGGACATAGGTGGTAAAAAAAATACCCAGGTTAGATGGCAAATGTAACTTCAGCATGTTAGCATTGTCATGCCACTTGTAACTCAAAGGACTGCTGTAGAATGGTAAAAAATGATTATTTACTATATGAAATTACTCTCCATAGAGTGTAATATGCAATCTCATTGAACAAATCCTAACATGAACTATGTAATTACCTTGCTGAATGAACTAGCCCTAGCGCAAGTCATCACTCGTGTCCACGCTCTGGAGTATCTGCCGTCATCCATCATCCTCTCTGACAAGCATTATATCCTGAAATATGCAGACAGCAGGTTCTTCCAGAAACGTGACAGCAGGCCATTGAGATAATTGCAGCATGTAGTCATGTCCTGCTCTCCTCTGATCACACGCACTGTCTTGGTTTCCCTTCTCCTCCTCTGTACTCCGGGTGGCATCTGATGCACAGTCGCTGCCGCTGGAGAACGATGAACGGCATCGAGAAAGTGAGCGACCACAAACATGACACCATTGTTAGACATGTGACTGTTTTCACGTTATCTCTAAATCACATTACACTCTCCTTGATGTCAGTCACGTGAAAGCAACAAGAAGCTGCGAAAGAAAGAGTCTGTTAGGAATCCCTCAAAAAACCTCTCATGAATGTAGTCCTCAGTGAAAAATGTAGTAAGTATAAACTAGTTAGACTGTACAATAAGACATTTTTTTATTTATTTATTTTTTTTTTTTACAAAAGATAGATATTAAACAGTATTTGGTATATTAAACAGTAACTGGTAGCCGGAGAGGTGCCAGTTTACCTCTTGGGCACTGCCGAGGTGCCCCTGAGCAAGGCACCAAACCCCCAACTGCTCAGGGCGCTTGTCAGGAGCAGCCCCCTCACTCTGACACCTCTCCAATTTTGCATGTATAGGACCTGTTTTGCATGTGTGTGTATAAGTTAACAGAGTGAAAAATTGAATTTCCCAGCAGGCAAAAAGGACTTCTTCTTCTTCTTTTCTATTTCAGTCACAGTGTTCTTCACCCGATTCAACTGTTATCAGGCCATTAAATAGGCATTATTGGTCGCTATAAGTATCATAGATCACTAGGGGCTTTACTACACCTCCTACATAGTAAAAATGAAAGCAAATCTTAAAAGCAACACATTCTAACGTGTAAAACTGAATGAAAACAAAAAGTCTTCTTTAGGTTTAAGCAACAAACCTACAACTTCTTTAGGTTTAGGCAACAAAAATACTTAGTTAAGTTAAGGGAAAAACATGTTTTGTCTTAAAATAGCTACATCTCACAAGTGACAACAAAACTGAATGCTTGTGAAAACAAAGAACTACGTGTTGGTTGGTTTCACACAGGATACAACTTCCCCCGACCTCCACCCCTTGTGGAGTTTCATGCTTCCTGTACTACAGTGCCTTTGCTGCACTTCTGCTCCTTTCATAATTACTATGGATGCTAGAGGTCGCTGTCATGTTGTTTTACTCCTTCTTTATGTAATCGATCATGTGAACAGATGATAACACCTTCTATTAGGTATAATAGGCCCCTACTGACCCACATCTATGGTTTCTGTTGTCAGAGACAACAGCCGGTTTAGCCGGTACAGCACAACAGATAAACATCAGCCACTGCCGTCAAGACGGCAGTCAACACAGCGAATATTGGATCAAATTGAATCAATGCATTGTTAGTTTTTCTGGCTTTTCACATTTACATCACTGTCTAGCTTGGTCTGAGGTTAGCATATTCACAAAGATGGGTTTACATTGAGGTCAGGTCAGATGAAATGTGAAACGCCAAAAGCAAGAAAGACTTTGTGATAACGTGAAGTTGCTGTTATTCATTTCGTGAGACCAGGCTGGGTGGAGAAATCATTATTTTCCTCTCCTCTGTGACAGATTTCTTCCCAGTGAGACTATGAACATCTTCATCGTCTTTGATTCTGAGGGACTGACACCAAACCTTGACATTTACATCAGTGTTTGATGCTTGCTCTCTGCCCATAGCTGTTCAACGTTATTGAAGTGTTTTGGGGGATTATCAACAAGTGATAACCTCAAGC
Organism: Pterois miles; assembly: GCA_947000775.1. Lineage (NCBI taxonomy): Eukaryota > Metazoa > Chordata > Actinopteri > Perciformes > Scorpaenidae > Pterois > Pterois miles. The sequence continues at coordinate 19,799,419 of CAMQGK010000144.1, read as the reverse complement.
GAGCCGACACATCGTTTCACACAGAAAATGTCTCGTTTCATATTTTGACATGAATAACTGAAGGCATCCCACTAAGTATTCACTATGAAGTTATTTATCGACTTTATACACACACACAAACCAAAAAGAAAAGACCAAACCGAAACCCAAGGCTATGCTCTGTGATTTATTCATTCAATAACCAGAAGGACGATCATTTTTCTCCATTTGGCTGCATTAGCCCTAAGAGAAAAACTGTTAAAAATGCTAGTAAATAAGAAATAGCGAATAGAGAAAGAAGGAGAAGAACTACATTATTGACTCTGACCTTCTACCAGCTGATGACATGATTGCCTGATGGTAAAATCTGCAGTGCACATAAATCATGCCAGATGAGAAAACGCACTGGGCTATGGAAATGAGGCAGGAGAAAGGTTTCGTGAAAACTGCTGAGTGAGATGCAGCTGAATAGCATGTCACCTTTGCACGTTCAATTTATTTCTTTCCATCTTTCCTCCATCCCTTCCCTATCATTCATTCATTCTTTGCTTTTTTTCTTCATCCCACTTCACCTCCAGCCTTACCAGCCCGTTCTCATTCCCAAAGCATTAAATACCGAGACTGTCATGGCCGTTGGCGTTCGGCACCACTGCACATGGCACCCTTTTGCGCTTTATATGAAAGGCATCAGGCATTACATGCTCTGGTAGTGTGGTGACGTAGTTTAAAAAGCGATACGTCTTGAGGTGGATGGGTACAAGTTGTGACACATTCGTTTCCTCCGTTCACAACGTTCAGTGCCATTTTCATTGTGCAAACCTAGTAGTTTTAAGCTAAACCATGTTTTTTTTGTCCTAAAACCAACTACAGTGGTTTTGTTACCTAATCCTAGAGTGATGCTAAGGGTCTCTAATAGGGACGTAATAATTAACCATTTAACCAATAACCAACATTAAGCATTAACCGATTAACACTATTAGTTAAAACGGTTATAAGAAATATAATAATTAATTAAAAAGCTGCGGAAACAAAGTGGCTCATCACTTCAGGGAGAAAAGGTGGTCCACCTTAAGAGCCCACCTTAAGAGAGAGCCGTTACAGATACAAGAAGTTGGCTCGGGACTTCAGCTCATGGATGTATGAAGAGAACCGGATACAGCGTTGGAGGCGGGGCCCTGTTCATTCCTATGAAAGCTGCTCAGTGGCGCATGAAGGCGAAATGGCTCGACTTCCGTCTGGAAAAGTACGCGGATCTTCTTGCTGAAGTTACACAGTGGGCATGAAGCCACATGCAATGCTAGCAGCTGTTAACATAGCACAAACACACACACACACACTGTCGGACAATCTCTATTGCTAATCTGGGCAGACACACAGCTGACAGCCTGCTAAAATAAACTAAGTGTGCAGTGGTGATGGTGGACTTGTGCTGGGAAAGACGCTGCTGACAGTGAACTGTTGACTCAGTTGTCTGTTGTGCTCATATACTACAGCTGGCGCACCGCTGCATGCGAGGCACTAATCTTATCGGTTAACAGTTAATAATCGGTTAACAGGGGTTGGTTATCGGTTAAGAAAATTTTTCAAATCAGCATCTCTAGTATCTAAGGTCAGTATGCATGAGTTGTGGCGAGAACGGGTTTGGCCTTACCATTGATCCACCTTCCTTCTTCACTTTTTTCACAGAGAAATGTGGTTCTTCTTTCTCCTGCCTGGAAGCAGAGCCATGAATACCTTGTGCTGACTTGTATGTGCTTGTGAAATACATAACTGTCTGAGGTTTCCGGGTTAAACGAGGCAGCGAATGCAGGCTTTGGAACTGAATTTGCCGGTTTCTGGACGAGACACTGGAGATCGACCACGAACACAGGTACATGTTCAAAACAAGTATACCTTTCTGAAGGTCTGTAAGGAAAGAATATCATTATTCTTTGTTTCTCAAGTATATCTTGTTTAAAAGTCTTAAACATGAACTTAAGTACATGTATACGACAAGAACACAGTGGTAAATGGACTGCATTTATATAACGCTTTTCTGGTGTTTTGACCACTCAAAACACTCTACACTACATGTTAGCATTCACCCATTCACACACACATCCATCATTCATTCACACGCATACACTGATGGCAGAGGCTGCCATGACATCAGATGTATTACACCCATTCACAGACCTATGGCACAGCCTTCAGGAGCAATTTGGGTTTAAGTATTGGGGGATCGGACCACTGACCTTCCGATCAGTGGGTGACCTGCTCTATGTCAAGTATAACTGTGTTAAGTATACTGTATATCTGATAAGTACATAAAAAGTAAGCCGAAATTCTACTCTTTTACTTTAAGTTTTAAGTTAAAGTAAAAGAAGTTAGGGCTGCCAAAATTAATGCGCTAATAGCATTTTAATGCTAATTTTAACACCACTAATTTCTGTAAATAATCAGTATTTTGGAGGTTGTAGTAGGCTCAGTTTTAAACCTAGAGTGAAGTACTGGTATCCTATGAAACTAGAAAATGTAGGGAATCTATTGGTACCTTGCGTGCATTGCGGCACTCACCAACATTGTCAAAACCCAAGTGAAGAAGACTAATTCAGAGCTTGCCGTCATTCTGGGTGGATTAACTAAAGAACTCCAACCGCTAGATATTGGTGTCAACAGATAAGATAAGATAAGATATTCCTTTATTAGTCCTACAGTGGAAAAATTCACAACAGATCGCAACACAACATTCACAACAGGTTGTTCAAAGTTAAATTGTGAGCTGCGTGGGAGCGTTGGATGACAGAAGGCGAACACACCAAGACAGGGAGGCAACGCCGGGCGAGTTACTCCACCATCACGAGACGAGAGCGCCTTATGTATGAAAATAGACACGTGCATTGATGGTGCGCCTTATGATCCGGTTTTGTTGCCTAAACCTAAGTAATGCGCAAAAATGAAAAGTGGCATACAAATAACAAAGGAAAAGGCAAAAATGCACCCTCACACACTCAGAGTGTCATGTTGTCGCAGTCTGCTCGTCTCCCATAATTCTGGCCTCACCTCACCCCAGCAGCCAGCCACTCCCCCCTCATCCACTCACCTGATCACACAGCTGCAAATCATCAGTAATCAAGCCAGTATTTAAGCCTTCCTGTTCCAAACACTCATCGCCAGATTGTTCTCGCCCCCATGTAAGGCTCTGCGGCGCTCTCTCTTGAACTGATCGCTCATTGCCGACCTTGTTTGATCCTGACTCTCCTCCTCGGCGTAACCATGAATCCTGTCTGAGCGTTCCTGGTTTCTGTCTGCTCCTCCGGGCTGCTGGGAATTATTCCGACGATGTTTCCGCAGTGTGAGTTTTCCTGTTTTGTATCCTGTGGCTCACTGTAGATTTTGAACATTGTAATTCCATGTTCACCACTGAGTGTGCGAACTCTCTGCAGGTGCTTGTTTAATTGTTTGGTGGCGACACGTGGCGCTCATCAGCGTGGAACCCACTGTACTCCGGTTCCACCCCGTGGGGTTGAACCTCTGAAAGACTGAAGTTTCCTGTCTTTATCCAAATCTGGATTGTGAGTGTACTTACCTGTTAATCCTGATTTCGGAGTTGACTGTGAATAAAAAACTGTATTTACTTAACTTGCCAGTGTTTGTGCTGCATTTGGATGCTAAACACATCTGTTACATAGTATTTTTACACTTTCACGTGAGATTGGGTTTGCCTTGCTGCAGAAGGAGAATATTACAGTCCAACCTACTCATCTATCACAAGTTCTACTGTATTCTGTCTTATATTAATTCTTATCTAGTCTGTTTGTGGATGCAGATATGCATAACTAGTTTATCCATAACAGTGAGGTTAAAACTCAGAGTATAATGTTCACGGCTCTCTTGTGAGCAAAAAAATGGCAGTGCTAATAAGCTTTTTCAAAAGCAAAGAGAGTTTTTTACTTTTACAAGACATTACTGTGTTGTGATGAAAACTGAGCCATAGTGGAAGTTAATTAGATGACTGCTGCCACCCTTTCATTTTCTCTGGGTCTGTTATTCTATTACACTTCATGCTTTTCTTAGAAACAATTACCTGCTTGCAGCTTTTCCTAAATGCGGTAATCTTGTCACCTCATTCCCGAGTGCTTCTCCCAGCCTCCACCAGTGTCAACGCTCCATCGTGTAAAACCGAATAAGGATTACTGATTCTATATTCACACCCACTGTAAACTCTGTCTGCTTTATTATATACTAGTGAGTAAACGTCAGTGGGAAGTAAGACTGTGTCACATGGAAATGTTGCACAGAGAAAACAAGCTCAGGCAATGTGCTGTTCCCTTTTTTTTTTGCAAATGATGTCACTCAAGCTTTTAATTAAATTTAGGAAGTAAATAAAGCAGATGTTTAGAAGGTTAACATGGCGAGAAGGTGCAAAAATGAGTGAGTGAGTGAGTCAGTGGAAAAGCAAGTTAATGAAAAGTAGGTGAGAAAGTGGGGAAAGTTACTATAACCATGGGAGGAAGTGATCTGTGGAATAATTTTGTAAGAAAGTGGGCAAATCATTGTGTGTGTGAGCAACATTGGTAAGTATAAAAGCAGCTAAGAAAATAAGTGAGAAACTGAGTGAGAAATATAAGGATATTATTAAGGAATTAGCAGCTACTGTATATTCGTACGTAGGTATAAATAAATGAACAAATCTGCAAATAAACCCTATTGGGGCCATTATGGCAAACTTATTTAACTAATATATGTGATCTAGCACAGGTCTGAATCCCATTTTTAAACTTGGGATCATATATAGGCTGTTGAGCGTGTCCCCACCAGAAAATGACATCATTGGCCATTTGCTGAAAACCTACGATGATGTTTAATTTTACCTGTACAGGAGAAAATGGAAGAAGCGAGACGTTATTGTAGCACTGCAAAACTTCTTAGAGTGAACGCTCACCTGACATGATTCAAAGAACCCTGATGCATTTTCTGTGGGACTCAAGTGAATCATCCTCTCAAAGCATTGTGGGATAGCAGGGAATGCAGGACTGACCAGCTGTGCAAAAATACCCAGGGGTTGGAAGTTGAAAAAAATGAGCAAATGCCGTTAAAGGGATTTGACACAAGGTATTTTTTTGTAGTGTTGGAAATATGTTGTCTTTGCAAAATGGTTACTACGACCCATACGTTTGCTGTTGCAGTGACCTCTAGTGGCCGTATTCATTACGACGGGCGCTAACAAGGAAGTGGGGTGGCGTGATAATGTCTGTGTAGGGAGGATGGCTGGTCAAACAAACATAGGACCTTCACCCAGGAGGCTGCTGTTCATCCTGTGTGCCAAAAGTCAACACGTTCAGTTATTTTAAGTAGCAGTTATGTACATGACTGTGTTATTATGAAATGTAGTAACTATTGCAACTACTTACATATAATCTTTTCCAAAACCTAACCAAATTTAAAACTGTGACCATTTCACAAAGTTGAATAGAACAGTTATATACATCGTTTTGGGAGTCAGTGGCAAATTATGTATTCTGTCAGCAGTACAGCATGTCCATTATTTCCAGAAATACAAACAAAAGCGAAGGCCTGCTTGGCTTAAAGTGATGTAAATGGTCAAACTCATAGGTTGTTAATTAATTAGCAGAATTTGCAAACAAACACGCCACTTACTTGTCGATGGAGTGTAGCCTATGACTTTGGCTACACTGTCTAACCAAAGTTATACCTCAACCACTTTATGTGCCATAATCCCTAAACCTAAACCTAACCATAACAAACAGCAGTTGCTATGGTATTGCAACACAGTCTCACAGCAATTTGTGACATTGTCACGAAATCTATTTGATTCATGTACATAGACAGAAATTTCCCTTTTTTCATGAAGCCCAACACAAATTTCAATGTATTCTTTGTGCTTTTCCGACAAATGTCCAGCAGCACGTGACGCACACGTGAATTCCCAACAACTTAGTTAACAAAAGATCGTTGTTTGAGTTTAAATAACACCAGAAGTGCCTTCACTTTTATACGGAAATTACATGACAAAAACTTGGGTTTAGGAAAAGATCATAGTTTAAGTTAAGGTGACTCTGAAAGTGCCAAAGTTATGTGACAAAAACTACTTGAAGCTGTGAATTTCTCCACTGCGGGACTAATAAAGGAATATCTTACTTAGTAGCTTTCGGAAAAGACTGTGGTTTGGATTAAAATAACTCGGACACAAACACCGCGCTCCTGGGCAAAAGTCCTCTGTTTTTTGACCCACCCATCCACCCCAACCTCCCTATGTGGCGTTCAACTCTCTTTATAGATCACAATTATTTTGATTACATACAAATTGATTTCATGCAGACATCATGAAAAAAGTGAAATTTTTGCAGAGCAGATTACAAAAGACATATTTTGTCAAAGTGTGGAGAGCATCTATCCTGCAGAGGCGCTGCATAAAAAACTTTTGATGGACAGCTGTGCGTGCTTTGTTCTGCATTGATAATGATACTGTACATCATACTGCTTCATGTTTATTATAATTAGTGTCTCCTTGATGTTATGCATTTCTTTTTCTTTGATTACTGTGTTTCCAGCGCTAATTTCCATTGATATGACATCTCTCATTCACTGCCTCTCTCTCTGCGTACTGGTGTCCCACATTTTGTTCTGCTTTCTGAAACAGCTATGAATAATGTCAGATATGGATGCGTTCTCACCAAGAAAGCTGTGGAGATTAGATAGACTGAGAGGAGGGAGAAAAGAGGTGCCAACAGAGCAAGAAAGTGAATCACCGGCAGCCACCCAGACTGAGGATCAGGGAGTAAGAGAGAGGAGCAGAGAGCACAGAGGAGACAGAAATAAAGGAAGGGACCCAGTCAGAGTTCAGAGGGTTCGGAGGGGAGCTTTGGCAATTGGATGTGATTCACTTCACTCTCTCCAGAGGAATCCATTTACCCCCTTCCTGCAATTATGGGGCCTTTTTTCCTCTCTCAATCCATCTGAATGTTTGTTTGTGTTTGTTTCTCGTGACTATTAGAGCACATATGAACACACCACAAAGCCACTCTCCTCTGTAATAAATCCCTCATTACTGGCAGTAGTTGTTTTTCTTTTTCCTCTCTGCTGTGTTCTCGCAGTTGGAGCTGTTTTCCCTCGCTCTGCATTATTACCTTTGTGCTGCGGAAACACAACATGGAAGCTCGGTCACCCCCCAGCACTGGGACACAAGAAGGAAATACAGACTCTAATTAGGGATACAATGCTACTGCTGCCACCAGTAATACTTCTCATTCAATCATTACAACAACTGTTATGTAGCTGACTTTTATTTATTTATTTATTTATTTATTTTTTTTTTTCGGTCATACTGTTACATCAGTGAGTACAGAGCTCCTGATGGGAACTGTGGGGAGTTTTAGAGACTTCAGAGCACCAGATGGCACATCCACAATTAAATAGTACTCCAGCAATCTAGTATTGCACCTTCAGAAAGAGACGTACTTAAGAGACAATGGCCTAAATCCAAGCAGCAGAGGCTTTTCTCTGTACTGGGATGTTTGGACTCTCTGGGTCTCTGTTCCCTCATAGGTCAGCTTTGTGAAAGGAAAACTATGCCCAAAAGTCATACATTCAATTTCAATTCAATTCAATTTATTTGTATAGCCCAAAACCACAATTTTGTCTCAGGGGGCTTTACAATCTGTACAGGATACAACACCCTCTGTCCCCCCATTACATAAACGACCCTCACATTATTATCAAAAAACATTAGGAAACATCAACAACTCTCTCCCAAATCCAAAAACTAGAGGGCCAAAACGCAAACTTGTGGTGTTACGGTGTATAAAGTGTGGAACTGCTCCATAGACAATGAATTGGGAGAGATGTGCAACCAGATTTGACTGTTATGAGGTCATTAAATAGGCATTATCAGTCGCTGTCAGAACCATAGATGACTTATGAGCATCACGGTGTAACACTTAAAATTAAGATAAAAAGGAAACATCATGTAATAAAACTACAATTTCTTTAGGTTTAGGCAAAAAGAAAAACTTACGTTAAGTTTAGGGAAAATATAGAATAAAGCTCATTTGGGTTTAAAAAAGAAAACAAACATTCAAACAATGAATGGTCTCCCATTCACACTTTATACTCTATGGACATCGCAAGTTGGAGACGTGACTTCTCTGGTCTCTGCCTTTGAGAGAGAGTAACTCAAGTTCACAAATACTGACTGCACTTCAAGAGGCCATGGGAATAACATCAATAATTAATAACTGGGTGGTGTTGTCTTCAAGATGGATTGCTGTTGGTCAACAGTGCAAATTTGCATGTCAAAATTCAGCAAACTAGCTAATACCAGCTAGCACTGACAGCTGTTGTTTTAAAATGAGTACTGTAGTCCAAACTTATAAGAAAAGGAGCCACGATCCGACCACTCCTCCAGTGTGGCTGATAGCAGATGTGTTAGCATCATGGCGTTAGCCAGCAGGAACGTTAGTCAGAATTAAATACCCACTGCCTTTATCTAATGCTAATTAATGTTGCTTCCCTCCATGGCTGCAGAAGCTGTGTTTGTGTACGAGTTTTTTTTTTCATGCATCGCAACAGGATGTGGAAATGGGCAGTGGACGGAATGACAACAGCAAAAACAGACATTTCAGCCCAACATGGGAATTTCAAAGGGGAACATACTGACTGCAGCATTGCTGTCAGGAAAGCCAGAATTTAAACCTAGCATGTTTCCTTAATCTCTGATTACATATCATGGTCATTTTATGATTATTACATATTGTGTCTTTATTGTAGTCATAAAGTTCGTACACCGTGCATGCCTGGGAGGCTCTGTCCAACCACAACGCCATCATTACCCTCAAGTGAGGTCAGCTAAATGTCAAGGCTGAGGTCAGAGCAGCGGGTCATCTGGCAGATGTGGAACCATCGGTAGAAACATCTTGTCAGACAACAATATTCACTGTGCTCTAGGCTGCTCTAAGCTGATCTAGTCCTTAATAAGAAATAAAAAATTAATAAATCAATTGGTCAGTTAAAATAAATAAATAACTCATAAATTGTTGCAGCGATTTTTGGGTTGATGCCATTTACTACAAAGATTTGGTGACAAAATTTTATCTTTTTTTACCAATCGAGAATTTATTAAAATGATCAGTAATCCCTCCAAAATACCACAGTAAGACTCTAAGACCTTGAGGAACACCATAGAAAAAGCCATGCTATGATTGATTTCTGCAGGAATTGTGTTTTTTGGCGATTGGATGGCGAGCCCTGCTGTTGTGGAAACTGCTCAGAAAGCTCCTTATTGTTAATCTACCTTGGAAAGCCATCCGTCCTCTGAATGCTCCAGGTCTCTAGTTTGTGGTTGTAAAGTTTCATAAGGCTGTGATTATTCTAGAGGTCAGCATAGGTCATATTATACAGTGATGCTAAAAAAAATGGTCCCATGAAATGGCCACTATGAGGACTAACATCACCACACATTAATACAATAGGACTCATTGAATCTGAGAATATTACATTCATACTGCTTTCAAAAAGCTGCATGGTTTGTGCCATGGTTGTGGGTGTTAAGGGGTTAAATGTGTTACTTCTAATGTGAAATTAAAAGTAACAGACAAATGAAAATATCAGGTGAAATGTTGCATCATTCCAAATGGGAAATATCATTCAATCACACATTGACCGTTTTGTTTCTCCTTCTGTCTTTGGGGACTCTTATCTGCAGCTGCTCCACCGACAATAAACATGAGACTGTGTAAACTTCAACTTTGTCTGAACTTTATGGGAACTATCAGCAGGACTGGAATGAAATTTGACCGCACAGATTTCTTGGCTGACAACTTGATCAGCTTTTCTTTAGGACATTATGTTTTAATGCTGATGGCACCATTTTGTTGATGTTTATGTAATCAATCAATGATATGTTATGCAATTATATTTAATAGAAATGATTTATGTTTTTGAGTCACTTACTTGAGTATTTCCATTCTATGCAATGTTATACTTGTACCCAGAGGCAGATCCCTGTGCAGTTAGCTACAATAGCTATCTGTCACTGCTCATGCAAATTACCAGTCATTTTTATGATGTTCACTCCAGGCAAACTGCTGCTGTCGTGGCATGCAACTTAAAACAAATGGCTCCCTTGGGTGCTACAACAACACCTCTTCCATCAGCTGTAACTTTGTTGAATCAACTTTGCGTTAATGTTGCACAGACGTGATGACAATTTCAGATTGTAGCTCAACGCTCAACTAAAAAGGTTTCATTGGAGGAGTTCCTAAATTCTTGGCTTGCTCATGTTTCCTCCTGATAAGATTGACATACGTTTTTTTTTTTTTTTTTTTTTTTTTTGTGTGTGTTGTGTGTGGTGAGTTCACACAGTCTATCTTTTCTTCCCACAGTTCAAACACATTTAGGTCAGGTGTGAGCGAATGTGCGTTATCTCCGAGACGAGTCTCTCTGACAAGCGCCTGCTGGAATGAACTCCATGACCCTGAAAATGATTAAGTGGATAATGAAAATGAATGCTTCCTTTCAAGTGAATGGTTTCATAATAAAGCTGTTTTTACTTTGTAATTGACCATACACCAAACGCTAAATACTACCCTTGGACCGAAGCAACATGCTCCTTTGTGTGTCAGCGTGGCGTGTTTGTGAAAACATGTCCAAGCGAGCAGGTGGTGGGAGGTTATGATCTGACAGCAATTAACATGATCACACCTCGCCTTGTTGTCGGAGCACAAGTCAGCCTCCAGCTGAGGACACGGCTACAAAAATAGAGGGGAAAATGAAGTGTTAGGGAGATAGATTTATAGATGGTGAAAGGTGGATGAACAGTGTGTGTGTGTGTGTGTGCGTGTGTGTGTGTGTGTGGTTAGAGAGGTGGTGGAGTTGGGAGCCCCTCAGTGAGATCATGGGAAAATAAAGCTGGAATGGATAGATCAGCCCAGTCGCATAGCAGTTTGCAAAATATTCATGAAATTGAACGTGTTGATTTGATCTTTTCCTAATGTAGTTTTGTTGCCTCAGTCTAACCAATTCTATCTTTTCTTAAACCTAAGTAGTTTATTGCCTAAACCTAACTGAGTCAATCTTTTCCTAAACCTAACCGAGTAGTTTGTTTTCTAAGCCTAGCCAAGTTGATCTTTGTTGTTGTTGTTGTGTTGTTTTCAAAGCCCAAACAAGTTGATGTTTTCCTAAACCTAACTAAGAAGTTTTGTTGTCTCAACTTAACCAAGTCGATCTTTTCCTAAACCTAGTTAGTTTTGTTCCATAATGCTAACCAAGTCTATCTTTTCCAAAACCTAACTTCATAGTTTTGTTGCCTCAGCCTAACCAAGTTGATCTTTTCCTAAACCTAACTAAGAGGTTTTGTTGCCTCAGCCTAACCAGGTCGATCTTTTCTCAAACCTGACAAAGTAGTTTTTTTGCCTTAGTCTAACCAAGTCTGTCTTATCTTAAACCTAAGTAGTTTTGTTGCCTAAGCCTAACCTAAGTTGATATTTTCTGAAACCTAACTAAGGTTTTGATGCCTCAGCTTAACCAAGTCAATCTTTTCCAAAACCTAACTAAGAGGTTTTGTTGTCTAAACCTAACCAAGTCAATCTTTTCCTAAACCTAAGAGGTTTTGTTGTCTAAACCTAACCAAGATGATCTTTTCCTAAACCTCAGTAGTTTGTTGCCTAACAAAGTCTATCTATTCCTAAACCTAACTGAGTAGTTTTTATCTCAGTCTAACCAAGTAGATCTTTTCCTAAACCTAACTAAGAAATTTTATTTTGACTGGGGCAGGTGCATCACGTTTTGCTGGACATTTGTAGGAAAATGCACAAAAAAAGTTGTGCTGAGCATCACAACAAAAAGGGGATTTTTTTTGTCTATGCTCATGAATCAAATAAATAAAATTTTGGGACTCTTTCACAAATTGCTGTGAGACTGTGTTGGATGGATAAACAACGTGTTGTCAGTCGGGGTGGTGGGAGATGGTGGGTGGTTGATTGTGGGAAAGTAAATGTTGTTTTTCCTTCACAACATCCAGAGTGCTAAAGAAGTTAAAGTTCATAATGTCAGCTGAAAAGTGCCATCTGTATGTATGTCTTATATTCTGTTCATTGATGGAGGCGAGTGTTAATTAAAGCTCTTCCTGTCTCCATTGAGCTATTTTGGAGTTTGATGTCTGTGATAGCTGTCAGTGTCTGGAAGCACTTATCTGACTCCACGGGATTTCACACCCACTCAGAATCACTGGATAATGGCACATGATGACACCGTTTCTCTGTCGCTTCCCAAGAAATAGACCTTTTGTCTCTGGTGTTGTGAAACATGTGGACTATATTTCATTGCTTATTTTTTATTTATTTATTTATTTGTTGGTTGGGTTTTTTTTTTTTTTTTACAGAAAACATGAGCAAGAAATGAGAAAAAAGGCGAGACAGGATGCAATAAAATGCGTCCACTGTAATCAATGTAAACCACTGTATATGTTGTGTGACGGTAAAAACATGAGTTTGGGGTTTTGAATGACTTCTGTCAGTGGTTAGTGGTAGTACAAGGAATTTGTTCATTCTCCAAGTGTATCACACAGTGCCATCTACTGGCGGTGTCCTGTATCTGTGATTTCACTACTAACCACTGACGGTAAATTGAGCATACTGTGTGCCCTAAGGAGCCTGAAAGCCACAGCTTGCATGCAGGCGCATTATAATTATAATCAAAAAAACAGCTATTAAAATGAAAAAGGACCACAGGGACAGAATAAAACAAGGGACTGGTTTCAGTGTTATGGTGCTGTTGAATTACCTAGTGTGGCATGTTTAATTATGCCTATATACAAAGAAGAGAGTGGGGTCAGTAAGTGGTCATTGGACCTTTGTGAAGGTTTTCAGTGGTTTCAATTAAGATACATTCTACTTCCATAAAGTTGGGGGACTTGAAATAAACATACTTTAAAGGAAAAGTCAAAGTTAAAGGAGTAGAGATATTCTGACGTTTAGTTGGTAAAATGGTCCAAAAAGACTTCCTAAATCTTCCTAAACGCAGCTTGACATGATCTTTTTGTTAGGCCTATAGTCCTGTCTACACATATTCAGATATTTTTAAAAATACAAACAAAATGTCGAAGCTCAAATGCAAAAATGACTCCAAACACTCGCTGTAATATTTACATGTCACCACAAGTGAGATCACAAGTTAAAGGTCAAGGGTCTTTCTTTCCTTCAGCTTCATTACAGTCAGTCTGATAACAGTTATTGTTGGGGGGGGGGGGGGGGGTTCCTGGTTGAACTGAATGACTGTCATCACTCTGCTGTCATCAGCTCTCTTTACATACATAAATGACGAGGGGGAGGTCATTCAGCCCCTCTGAGTGCTCCAAACTTCGCCTTCAGTCTCCCAAAAGCACATTCAATCACCAGTCTGCCTCGACATGTTTAACGTCTTCCCTGCTTCGGCCTCCTGTGACTGCATCATTTTTCAAATGTAAAGTAGTAATTAGTCAGAGCAGTGCTAACAAAGCCGGTAGTCCGCCATCTTTACCTCCGCCAAGGAGGTTATGTTTTTGCCGGCGTTTATCTGTCTGTTTGTTTGTTTGTTTGTCTGTGTTCAAGAAAACTCAAAAACTTATGGATGGATTTTGATGAGATTTTCAGGGTGTGTCGAAAATGTGAAAAGAAATCCTGGATTCTGGATCACTTTGAAATTTTCGTTAACATTGGGGTAAATGGGACCCAAAAAAAATGTTTCTCAATATCTCTGGTAATTGTTGCCCAAAGCTCATGAAATCTGACTCAGGGATTTACAATGTGTACTTCTATCAAATCCCAAAGGCTGATCCAGATCTGATCCAGATGGCAGATTTTATAGCAATTTATATAAAAAATGGGGGTACTCTTACATTTTGGCCTGGGTCCGGCAGTAGCTCAGTCCGTAGGGACTTGGTTTAGGAATCGGAGGGTCACCGGTACAAGTCCCAACATGGACCCAAGACCAACTGGTTGCTGGAGAGGTGCCAGTTTATCTCTTGGGCACTGCAGAGGTGCCCCTGAGCAAGGCACCAAACCCCCAACTGCTCGGGGTGCTTCTCAGGAGCAGCCCCCTCACTCTGACATCTCTCCATTAATGCATGTATGTATACTGTGTGAAATTAACAACAGAGTGTAAAAACTGAATTTCCCTATGGGGATTAATAAAGGTTCATCTTATCTTATCTTATCTTATCTACTGTGCATTTAATATTAGAGGTAGAGATTTCTAACAAGCAGCATCGTGTAGCTGAGACAATTCTGCATCTGAAGTATGTCAACGAATTTGATCTAGCTTTAATACTTGAGGAGATAGATCCAGAAGAAACCGCCAGGGGGGAAACTATGGTGCTTGGCGGAGGTCTGCGCTCTCCGAGTGCTTTTCTAGTTGTTACTGTTTCAAGCTCATGCCTCTTTACACAAAGCAACAACAGGTTTATGCAAAATGAGAACGTCACTGTTTCTCAAACGCTGTTTTACAAGTTCACACGGCTACAAAGTGGAGTTTATAATAATCTACACCATAGAAGGCATTTTCAAAAAAACATCTTGTTTCTGCTTGATTTTTGCAACAGTCCCTGTATTTATACACTGTAACCTTGTTAATGTCTGTATAACAATATTAAATATCTATCTCGTCTATCTGATGCACAGAACTGACATTTCTACCGAGCATGGTGCACAATGAACACAAAACAAAGCTGCACATGGCCAGTAAGTCAGCATCAATGCAGGCTCGCTGTTGGAGGGTATATAACCCACTTCCACTCAACGCTAATTGATTTGGAGCAGCACTTAATATGGCGGACCCCCCATGCAAAAGTGCAAACAGATTGGAAGTCGGTAGGGAGAGGGTGTATAACCCAAGCCTCTTCAAGGCTTTGTTATACATTTGTAGTTTCCAAGCCCAAACTGAGATAAGCAAGTGACCTGAACTGGAGTACAAACCAGGTCTTATCCAACATCAGTGTTGGACCCCATTAATGCTCTCGTGGATGATTGGGATCAAATCCCTGCAGCCTGGTTTCCAAAATCTGGTGGAAATCCTGAAACCAAAGGAGTGGAGTTTGTTGTAGCAGCAGATTAATGTTCAGTAATCACATATTGGTGAAATGTTTGTAGTGTCTGTATGTGAGACATGAAGTACTAACATTGTCAGTGCCACAATGCGGCAGCGAGTACAGGAAACTGTGGTAGCACTTTTTTGAGCTGATCCTCCGTTTACATGTGTCATTGTGGGACAATATCATCCACCAGCACCACTGTTAACCGGGGCTGTTTAGTAGGTACAATATAACATTGTTATTTCATAATTATCTACTGTTATTATTGTTATTGTTATTGACTGTTATACCGTTTTGAATACCCGGGGTCTTCACCTTTGAGAATCTGTAAACCAAGTATATGTCGTCCAAACTATGCCTCATAATGAAGTATTTTGACAGTAAAGTTGTACAGAAATAAACTTTGTAAATATAATAAGTTATAATCAAAAGAGCTGTGATAATTTCCTCATAATGCACATTGTTTAACTGACAGCCAGGTAGCCGTCAGACTTCACACTTTACCGTAACACTCCAGTCACGCTGAAACAAATCTATGTTCTTGCCAAAATATTTCAAGTTATTTTGGCCCAAAACTGACAGGATAGGGCTAGCAGGAAGTAACTGTCTGCCTCAGGCAGAAGGCAAATATCCTGGTGACGACTGCCGCTCCCTCCTTTTCTGGAGCTCTGGGTCTTTGACATGTTGGTGTAGTCGCCTCCATGCAGCCACTAGATGGTGCCATACAGAAATATCAGCAATATCAGCAAGAAATATCAGCTGACTCGGACAAATGTGTCGTTACCTCTGTGGCCACTTTCTTTGTCCATTCATCTGCTGTATAGCATGACGGTTTTCGCTCAAGTAGGAATATTGATCAGTAGCTCAGTCTGTAGGGAGTTGGCTTGGGAACCGGAGGGTCACCGGTTCAAGTCCCAACATGGACCCAAAACTGAGTGTGAACTGGTAGCTGGAGAGGTGCCAGTTTACCTCTTGGGCACTGCCGAGGTGTCCCTGAGCAAGGCACCAAACCCCCAACTGCTCGGGGCGCTTGTCAGGAGCAGCCCCCTCACTCTGACACCTCTCCATTAATGCATGTGTGTGTGTTTCAGGTCTGCATGTACCATGTATGAGTTTAACAGAGTGTAAATTGAATTTCCCCATTGTGGGACTAATAAAGGTAGATCTTCTTCTTCTTCTTCTTCTTCTTCTTCTATTACTGTTTTTGAGATATTTATGTTATTTGTAACATGGTTCTATGTAAAGAAATATAAATATAAATAAAACTCCCAGTAAAAAGTCATTATGTAAACACTGCAACCAAAACATGGAGAGCGCCCGGGAATAGCTTTATAAATTGTCTCATAAATATCACACATATTTTAGTGTATTTTCGTCAAATGTATAGTTACACTTGCAGTCGGAGTAGTTGAACAATCCAGTGGCTTAATTGTCTCTGGGATATTGCCTTTGAAATTAAGCAGCAAATACAACAATCTTATTTTTTTCCATTATTGCTTCTCCATTGAAATTTCCTTAGTAATGTAGTTTAGTTTACTTACAATGGATTCATATTTTCTTGGTCTCCTTGGAGACCAGATATATGCATCTAAGACTTATAACTGAGGGAGGATCGAGCCCTGATTCATTTCAGGTAGTTATTTCAGGCATTTATACACAAATATACACGTTTTTAAGAGGTTAAAAAGAGCTGAGGTGCCATGGTGATTGCATCACGGACGAGGCCGTCGCTGCATGCAGACAAATACCTGCCCACTGCTAGATCTGGGATTGACTTGAGAGGAAACAAGAAGCACAGCAGCCACTGAGTATCCACCAGGGCATGTCACACACACTGTCAGCCTGGAACCTGCCTGTAACGATGACACTACATATCTCTGTTTGCTACTACAGGTGTACTGGTGAGACGTGGGGAGCTGCTGGGCCTGACAGAGTTGCTGGGAAGAACAGAAGCCTGGCCTTAGTGGCCGGGTAATCGTAACAGCACAGTCTGAGACCTCATGGCTAGTTTCTCCAGAACAAACCGGCAGTGGTGTTTACTTGGAGCAGGGGGGTTGGATTGAGCGGTTGAACTGTGCTCTCGCCTCAGTGTGTATGAATCATCTTCCCTCAGTGCACCACAGGAGCAGAGGGCTGCTATGAGATTCTCTGAGCATCTCACGGTTGCCAGACCAGCCAACACATGCTCAGAGTTAGGAGGGGCGAGGACGTTCAGAGCTGGGTAGACATGGAGGTTACTGAGTTCACAGGCAAAGAACGCACACTGCTGAGAAGTGAAAGTCACATTGGCTGCTCCACTGCAAAATCAGCACCCAGCAGCTGAGCTACGCCGCCTCCATTTTGGACTGAAATCGACTACCGTATGCCAGTTAATCATCTGTCTAGTGCTGCACAAAGTAAAAATAAATTATTTCTATTCTACTGTCATATATTTAACATCTCTACCGAAATGGCCTGTGTTGAACAATAAAATTGTTATATATATTTTGTTATTTACTTACTTGCCTGACAGCTTCCCAGAGAAGCATAAAGTGAGCGATGGACATAAGTGGAAGTTGGTCTCTTGACCTCTGACCTCCAGATATGTGAATGAAAATGGGTCCCATGGGTACCCACGAGTCTCCCCTTTACAGACATGCCCACTTTAGTCAGTTTAGAAGTCACAGCTTATGATTGGAGCATATTTTTAATTGAAATACAGTACCTGTGAGGGTTTCTGGATAATACTGGCCATTGTTTTGTGTTGTTAATTGATTTACAATAACAGATATATACATACATTTGCATACTACTCACTCCCATGTTAATAACAGTATTAAAGACCTAACAAATCTCCCTTTAAGGTACATTTTGAACCAACAAAAAATTAGATTTATTTGTGATTAATCATGATTAAGGGCCCCCCCGGGGGCCGGCCCCCCCTCCCGGGGGCCCCCCCCCCCCCCCCCCTCCCCCCCTGGGACCCCCCCCACCCCCCGCGACCCCTAACGGGATAAGCGGTTGACGATGGATGGATGGATAATCATGATTAAATATTTAAATTATAATGATATATTTTTTTATAATTTGGGTGAACTCAACACACAGTACAGAAAACTGCTCTTGATGTGCGTGATCTGCTGGGGCTGATTTTACTGTCGTAATGACCCAAACGTAAACATTATTTATGGTTTTAAAGCCACTGTGGCTCCTGACTGCACTCTTTCTTTTCCTTCCCTCTCACCATCTTCCTGTCCTCTCCTCTACTCCATATAGAACTGTAATTACAGTGTCTTCTGTTTCTTATTAGCAGATAAGACTCTCATAATGGTTCCCTGGAGAGCCTGTCCAAACTTAATTAACGCTGGCTAAACAGTCCCCTCTCTCCTTCTGCCTTTCTCTCTCTTCCTCTTGCCCTCTGTGTCTCTTGCTCTCTCCTCCTCCTCCTCACTCCTCTTTCTACTTGTCTCTCTTCCTCTTATTAGACAATGGCAGCTGCAGGGGGAAGGCGCCCGCCCATCAGCGATAAGACTAGTAGAAAGCCCTGCACAGGAAAATGAAAGCTGGACTTGACATAAGCTTGACTCAGACAACACTGAACAGCCATTGGGGGGTTCTAACTGTTGCTGCTGTGTGTGCTAATTTACTCGTTGAATTGAATAGTGTGTTTGTGTGTGTGTGTGTGTGTGTGTGTGTGTGTGTGTGTGTGAGGATCTAATTCCTCTGAGCGAAGTAAGCCCTGAAATCGTGCTCTGATCTTCGGCTGAGTAGCCCGCTCTTTTAATTCCCATTTGTTTGACTTAGAGAGATTAGCCATTAATTACTGGCTTGAGAAATTAAGCACACAGACGTACACATGCATACACAACCTCACACAGAGTGCGGTGTAAAGCTGTTAAATGGTGCTCATTACGCCAGCCCTTCATATCGCACCAGCCAAAGGCACGTAGAGCTGCGATACCATTGTCTATCAGGACTCGCATGCACACACACGCACAGCTGCTGGGGAGACTGTTGGTCAAAAGATGCTGTTCTGGAAGAAATCAGCAGGTTTTAGCTGAGTGTATAACATCCACCTCCCTCATGAGAACGCTAGGGATTAGCAGCAGAGAGACAAACTGACCAAAGCCAAGACAGGGTGAGAGATATCACAAACACAAGGTACCTGAGCATGCACAAAGGCAGACGGTGTTTGCACAGAGCCCATCAAAGCTTTCCAGAAGCCTTTACACACCGAGCTTCACTTCACATTGTCCAAATGAGTCGTTTGACCCCAACAGGAAAAGAACAGGACAGAACGGCACATTGGAAAAGATAAACCTAAAGCTGCACCAATTCATTTTTTCATCCTAACAACGGATGACATTACGTGTCAGGTAAAAGGGGTTTGTTTGTGGCGACAAACCCACAGAGAAGTAGCACCCACACACCTCTACAAAATGCCTTTCAGCTCATTGTTTCAGTTTTCTGGTGCAGGAACTTATGAAGCTAATGTCCAGCCAAAGCTGTCAGCTAAAGTGCTCATAAACCCTTTGTAACCCACTAAATGCTACTAACTAGCTGATGAGAAAAGCCCTGTCACCGGGAAAAATGTTGCCACTGGACGTTTCTGCCAACCATCGGTACTTTAAACATGCAGTCAGTCAAAAAGAGACGTGCCCGGTGGGTGGGAGGCGTGGTGGATGGGTCCAACAAATACAAGGCTTTCATCCAGGAGGCTGCTGTTTGTTTGTGTCCCACATTCAGTGTCATTTTCACTGTACTATACTGTATCTCAGAAAGGATTGGCAGGTAAAGTTAATATGTCACTTGGCCCTTTAAAGAGAAGGTATATACATTAGCTTGTGATGGTGAAGTGACTTCCTATTTAAATAGCTACAGATGTTTCCAAGCAACTAATTTGCACATTACTAAGACATTCATTTAGTTTGAACTGTGAAACCCAATTTAGTTAATCACTAAGTTTGAAACTAATTACTCACAACTTAGAAAGACACACATTTAGTGATGGATTCACACACAGCTTTCCCTCACGGTTCTTTCCTTAACTTTGAGTTCAATCCTAAGGTATAATCATGTAACAGCCTTTATCGTCTCATGAGTTATTCTCTTCATTTCATTACAAAATTCTCCAAAGGAAAGTCATTTTACCGTTTCCTCAGGCTACAATCAGAGGCCTTAAAGCCCTCGGCGGCTGTGCTGTGATTCATGGCTGTCTGCTGTAATTTACCAGAATCAGTCTCCACTGCAGCCACATTTCCTCCTGTTGACTAACAGTTTGCTTGCGTTAGAGTCAAGGTCACTGACAGGAGGCTGTTACAGCAGCTCAGCTTTCATCTCAGGGACAGAAATTATTCTCCCTACATCATGTTTTATTCATTATATAGCCGCCTTACCTTAAAGCAGAATCCCTCGTTTGCATGTGGCTGCCAGCGCAAACAACACAAATATGAACAGACGAGCAGTTTTGATCAGTTGCTATTAGACTTTTCAGCAGGTGGAGAAGACTGGCTGAAGGCTGTACTGTATGTGTCTGCTTCCCTCTAGTGGTCATAAGACAGGGATCTACTGCTTACTGTACCTGCACAGAGGTTCATATATGGACCAGATATCACCAACGCAATACATGTTGTAGTATTTCAGGCACTGACCTCCAGATAATAACAAGACGGCGGCTGCTCTGTAACCTCTGACCTAGGTTTTGAACAGACTCCTCATTATCTACATGCAAGGCCCCCTTGACCTTTGTAGAGGATCAAATATGTTCAGAGACAAATAACCATTCACGCTCACATCCACACCTACGGGCAATTTAGAGTCATCAATTAAACTAAACTGCATGTCTTTGGACTGTGGGAGGAAGCCGGAGTACCCGGAGAAAACCCACGCTTACACGGGGAGAACATGCAAACTCCACACAGAAGAGTCCCAAGCCGGATTCAAACCTGCGACCCTCTTGCTGTGAAGTGAGAGTGCTAACCACTACACCACCGTGCAGCCCGTCTGTAGATCCATATGTGGATAAAACTTAAATATCACCACATGATAGGATAATCCTTGCTAAGTTACAGTTTTCATTTTTATGACATGTTCTTGTTGTTCTCTACTTGGTTTTGTTCTTGATCCCTATTGGTGAAGCGTTACTATGGTTACAAATCTGACATCCTGTTTCCAGGATAGATCTTGGGCAGACTTCAGCATTAAAGCAGCGCAGTTGGTCAATAATATTATAATATAATATTATTATAATGTACTACATAATACAGCCCTCTACTATTGTTATAATAATAATAATAATTGTTATAATATACTAAATGTAAAAAAAATATAATATAGTATAGATATAGTATAAGTATAATATGATGAAAAAATGTAAAAAGTCATAGTGTCAAAAAAGTGATAGTACACTGTACACTGTCCATCTCAGCTCTGATTGGTTGTTTTCCTCCAGTCTGTGAAGTCTTGCAGATGCCATCAGGAGCACCGGAGGACACAGAAGAACATGATTTTTTCAGATTATGTCTCATACACTAGTGTCAGATATAGTGACCGATTTATAAAAATACCACAGAATGCTTCATGGCCTCTTGTTCCAGCAGGCAAAAGGAGAGTTTAGTTGTTAACCACAGTTTCACAAACAAGTTATTCTTTAATTTTCATTTGGTTTGTCAATTAATCGGTCCAAGTCCGTGGTGTGTTGACTGGAGAGACTCAGAGACTAATGTCTCAGACATTATAACTGCATTCTTCAACAGTATTGTCAAAAAGAGTAAATGACGCCCAAACATAAAGAGAAAAAGCACAGGAGCAGAGAATTGTAACGTATCTTTATTGTTTAAATTCACCAAAAAGTTTTCTGCATAACTACATCCAACAGCATTCATCACCGTGACCTCATCGACACCCGACTGACGACAGTGTGACATCATCAGCGCCGTCGCCACGGTGTCACAGCATCATGACATGGCTCAAGCGGCAAAAAGAACTACTGACTGTTAGTTCATCCCAGAGTCCGTCGTCAATAAAAGCATCTCGCCGCTACCCGTGTAAAGCACAAACATTGCACATCGACTTATAGCATAGCATCAAGTTTCCTTCTTAAAATTACTGCTTAAAAACTAAAACCCACCCGCCCCTCTCAACATGGAGTCAAATAAAATGAAGAACATGAGTGGAAGTGTCTTTTCAAACATACATGGATTTATACATTGAGTATGATTTCAAATATGATCAAAACACCAATAGCACCGTGTGCGCTCATAATGCTCCGCTACTTATATCTTTGCTTTCTTTTCACTCAATATCCTAATATGATATTCATCATATGCAGGCCTGGATTTGGAAAGGGGAGGACTTTAAGCGATGCATGAACCAGAAAAGACGACTTCTTATCTGTACTGGCTTCGTATTAAATGTAGCTAGATTGTACATGTTGGTATTCCCTTTGAAATTTAAACCTGAAGTCATAAATGAAGAGGCAGGGCTGTAGCCAGGATTATACAAATACCGAGGTCAAGAGTACAAAGTCCCCAAATGCAACCACACCCCCCTAAGAAAGTTTTTGACTTGCCTCCAAAACAGCCTGAAAATCTTCTGTTTCCACATTCCTACATCAATGTAACTGTCAAAACACATTTTTTTATAAATCGTAGATTGTTTTATCTATATCTATAAACTGTCTCAATGCTGTTTCAAAGCTGACATGTTTATTTTTTGGCCTAAAACAGTCACAGTTTTTATTTTAAATATCAACTTCACTGTGTCATTTGTGTCTTCTTGTAGAGTCGCACAGCACTTTGTGAAATAGTCATGAAACTCAATGAACTGATTTGTGTACACAGACAAGAATATCACTTTTTCTCACGCTCAGTACAAAATCATTTTGTATGTAATCCACGTCATTCTGAACCGGAGAGCGGCGAACGCTGCGTAACGTCCGTACATTAGTTACTTCTGGAGTTATTTAAACCAAAACCACGATCTTTTCCTAAAGCTAATAAATAGTTTTTGTCACATAACTTCTGTACCTAAGTTACGCCGCTACTGCTGTCATTTAAAACCAAACCACAATCTTTTCCTAAACCTAACTGCCTAATCCTAAGCAAGTCGATCTATTCCTAAAACCTAACTAAGTAGTTTACTTTGAAAAGAGTGGAGCAGAAATTGACATCAGGTGTTGCTGGACAGTCGTAGGAAGACGCACAGAATAATACATAGAAAGTCGCGCTGAATGTCACAATAACAAATGTACAAATGTACACAAATCAGATGGATTAAATTTCGTGGCTATTTGTTGAACTGCTGTGAGACTGTGTTATATTCTCAGGTCAATCCCGTTCCCTCACATGATACTGTGCATGTCCTGTGTGTGGTCACTGGTAGCCAAGGCCCTGTCCACGGATCCAAAAAAGTGCATCGTAATTTAGCTGAAAAAGGATATTCAAAACTTTTCTGTGTCGATTATGCATTTACACTTAAGTTGAAAGCATTTCCAAAATGTGTAAATGTATAGAGTCTGAATATTTCATGCTATACAACAGCATTTTTGCATTGATTTTGCTCTTCACTGCCAAGGTTTGGGCTCTTTATAAAAGTGCTCATTTCATGGTACTAACCTATCTTTACACGTCTGTCTATACTATGACTTTATACTCTGCCTCATCATCTGCTATCTAATATACTCTCATTTGGTATCATTTGCCATTTGTAACATAGCACTGTATATTTTAGCTGTTTTATGTCCACTTGGTGAAGTTAACATATGGCTATAATCTCCTTTAGTGCCATCTAAGTGATGAGGAGCCTTACATACAGTGTGCTCGCAGATTCCCAGTTATCCTCAGAAAAAAACGAGGGTAAATATAATTTAGACTGTGACATTCTTTGTACAAAAAATTTGCATTATTTCACCTATTATGGCTATATTAGCTTTGTTCAAACATAAAGAATAGTGTAAATGCAGGGTAAAATCTGCCTTTTTACTGCATGCCCTGAAACACAAGCAAGATTTTTTTTTTTCTGGTGATTTTTCATTTTCTGTCTGATCTAAATTATTTCCAGGTAGTTTTTGTTTTTGTCCCTGCGTTAACAGAGACAAAAAATAGGCTGATTTTTCAAAGTTACTTTTTTGGCCTCTGTGTAGAAAGAAGGACGAAATCAAGATTGAAGTGCAGATCAGCACCGCTTAAAATACATTTCTAGCCAAAAGAAAGACATGACAGACAATACTGACCATTTTTACAGCTGTAAACATTTACATCCCAAACATGTTCATTTCCTGTTACGGTAAACTGTACGTGAATGACACTCCTTTTTCACACGGGAAAATAAGTAACTTAAAAACATCAGCCTGAAATTGTTTATTCTACCTGTTTCACAGAAAAAAAGGATCTCGAGATTAAACACAGGAGAGAAAATAATTTAGATCAGACTTAAAAATACGTTATCTGTAATATTTTCTGTTAGTAATACTATGAAAAAGATGATCCAGATGACGTGTGTGCATCCTTCAGAAAGTCAAGGAAATTCAAAAACAGTCCTTCATCATAGACGCAGTGGAAAGAAACAGAAGAAAAATGGCATCGGAAAAATGTCGAGCGTAGTATCCCTCCCACAGTACTTGCATAAATCTCTTCGTTAAATCATCTGCTATATACAGTAATACATTTAATCATTACATACACGGCTCAGCTGAGCCTGGCAAGTCTCTGGATCACAACTACACCATAGTCCAGTGACCAAATATTCATCCCTCTTCATCAAGATCAAAATAACCAAAATTCAGATTTCCTCATACAGTAGAATACAGTAGACACCTTTCAAGTAAAAGAACCATTTTTTCTAAGAATACTGGTGTGTTCACATAAGTTCAACAGACCCGAGTCAAACCAGGATTCAAATCCAAGCCATCAGATAGAGAAGTGAAGTCCCGCCCCATCCGACGGACCCCAGAGACCTTTTTTCGATATAATATATACGGTGAAGATTTTTTGGATCCTGTTTGAATTGCGCCAAGAATCCCACATATGTTCTTCGTCAATTTAAAACATAATTTGCAAGTCAATAACTTGTCATAGTATAATTAGTTTTTTGTGAAACCGCTCGGTGAACTACATCTCTTGTCTCGCACGATATACGTTACCAACACTAACTAACTAGCTAACAAGCTTTATTTTACCTAATGTGTCTTATCAGTGACTCCTGGTGTTTTTATCAGCCGGGAAGCAAAAGATTGAGTGAGATCTGTTGCTGGTGTTAGTACATCCCAGTACAAACGGGCTGTTGGGTGTGTAGTCTTTTTAGTTACGCATTTTCTGATTTTATTTTCTTATACTTCAGCAGTTTTTCAACAGTGTGACTTTCTCCACTTGCAAAGTTATCTTCTTTTAAAGTGACAAACATAATACAGTCTATGTCTCTCGCCGCTGACTTCTGTTCGTATTTTTTCTGAAATAAGGTCCCATGATGGTCCACTGGGAGGGGCGGGACTTCCTTTTGTGAGGAGCCAAACGAAACCTGCAGTGGCTGCAAATCTACAAACAGAACTGCACACGAGTAGGATTTCAATCATAATAGTTGACCCAGGCCTGCCTAATGGTTAGCAGACATTAACGTCATAATCAGATGGTCGACAGAACATTGTGACTAATTCCTGTTTTCGTTACTGAATCTGATTAAGGAAAAAAGTAAACAAAGTTTTTAAAAGTACAGAAAAGCCATCATAACCACAGACAACTAAGCCGCCGATTTCTCTGTTTTGAAGAATGTCATATTTTTTGCCTTGAAACAAGGTGAGTGAAAGAGAAACACTCACTACGTCTTTTTTGTACAGTAATCCATTGATAATCATCAATGCACAAAAATAAAAGACAAAAGCACACAAATATTCAAAAACTGAAATTGAGACAGCTCAAGACGAGAGATTTTTTTTTTTTTCCCCTTTTCCTTAGATTTTTTTTTTTCTCACTTAAGTTTAAAATACACATATTAACCAGCTGTAGAATGTTTACACACAGTAGGAATTTGGATTCGTCAAAAAAAAAGCACAGTTTTAAGTCAGTCCAGCTGTCCTGGCTTTATGGTGGAAATTAGCGGTCAAGTCCAGGATGGTCCAGTCCAGTTCAGAGTGGACTACTGGCCTCGGCTGGGGCACTACCGAACTGACAACGCAGCGCTGTGCGCCATCGTGTGCTGGGCAGATGGCAGTTATGTACGATGATTGCTGGGGCAGAGAACTAGTTGAAAGATCGCCCTACATGTCACACTGTACTGTACTCGCCTTGTTCCTCCACACAGGGAAGCACAGTACAGCTTCACGCAGTTCAGCTCAGTTCAGCTCAGCTCAGCTCAGCTCAGCTCAGTTCAGCAGTGTGAGGGGCCTCTTGCTGTACAGTGGCGGTCACCACAGAGGAGGCAGTCTACTTTATAGAGATAGCGACTCGGGGCCCAGTGAGGCCAGGGGCTCAGGGAGCAGAGAGAACAGAGAAAGACAGAATTATGGCTGAACAGTAGGCGATGGGACTGAAGCAGAGCTTTGACCAGGTGAACGAGCTTATAGGGCCGAGGAGCATGGGAGGATGAGGAACGCTCTGAGCTGCAGATGAAGCGGGCTGAGAGGAGATGGACGAAGGCCAACCCAGCGGAGAGAAGGGGAGCTGGCCATACGGCGGTCCACCGGTGATGAATAAATCAGAGAGGAGGAGGGCCGGGCCGAAGTGAAGGAGGGGTGGTAAAGCTCCAGAGGGTTTTCAGTGTGGGGGAGGTCCTCTGCCCATCGACACTGGAGACAAACAGTGAGCGTATATGACTGAGCTGCAGATTTAGGTTTACTCAGTCAACACTCTCACTCCCGATTCATCACATACTGACCAAGGTTACGAACAGGGCTGTCACAGTTAATGCAATAATAACATGCTAACGCTAATATGCTAATGGGGGCGGCAGTAGCTCAGTCCGTAAGGACTTGGGTTAGGATGTGGAGGACCCGGGTTCAAATCCCCCATGGACCAAGACCAACTGGTTGCTGGAGAGGTGCCAGTTTACCTCTTGGGCACTGCCGAGGTGCCCCTGAGCAAGGCACCAAACCCCCAACTGCTCTGGGCGCTTGTCAGGAGCAGCCCCCTCACTCTGACATCTCTCCATTACATGTATATGTACTATGTACTGTGTACTGTAAACAACAAGTGAAAACTGAATTTCCCCACTGTGGACAAAAAGAATATCTTTCTTTCTTCTTCTTTCTAATTTCTTGAAAGCATAACGCAGTTTGTGACTTTTAGGTTGCAGTAGGCTGAGTTTTAAAGCTATGTCTAACCATGGTTAACCATGTCATACTAGCCTGTCATGAAGGAGATCAAATAATTTCGCCATCTCCTGGTATGGCTGTTCAGTTTCTCTGGTTCAGTGTCAGGAGAATTGACGGGAAATTCCTGTTGTCTCTTTTTTTGGGTGGTGATATATCATAGCTAAAAAAATCTAAAACTGAAATGAATTTAGGTTCCTTTAAATTTGATCTTAATTCATTTTTAACCAGGAAATATACTGTAGTTTAGGCTTAGATTTACTTTTTATTTAGTTTCAGCTCACTAACAATATTTTTACTGCTTCTTTTCATTTTAATTTTCCAAACTGTGATGCTCTGGGTATCCCTCTAGTGTCATATCAGTGGACATATCAGTTCAAATGTACAGTTTCTGTTTGTTACATACATACATTCCCTTTTAACAATAAACTCCCAAAGTAGGTTTACATAGTTTTTAGGTTTAGTTATGCGACAAAACTACTTGGTTAAGTTTAGGCAACAAAACTACCTGGTTAGGTCTAGGATGAGATTAGGATTTGGGTTAAAATAACCATTTCTACCATAACTGCCATAAGTGAGGAAGTTATGTAACAAGCCCTGATCCCACCTGACCTACTCGCTGTTTCCACTGCATCAGTTGTTCTGACCGTCTAATACTGACACAGATGGGTTTACACTGGAGTTAGTTCAAAGCCTCATGCAGATGCTAAAGGGTGCCTCGGTGCATCGGTCGAGTTGGGAGTGAGAATGTTACGACTCAGCAGAAACTATTTGTGTCCTTTCATTTGTGTAGTTCAGCTTTGGTGAACACTAACCCATGCAAATTCAACAAAAAGCCATCTTGACAGTGCTGACCTTTGAGAGGACGGACAGCCGGAGAGTCCAAAATAGAGGAAGCGCTTGTAGCTTATTAGCTCTGTTGCACCATCCACTTTATTTATTCTCCTCTGTTGGAATATAAACTGCTCCAACAAAGAGCAATGGTTTGCATATACTGCAAGTGTATGAACTTATTGTCCCGTTAGCAACCAATTATGAGTTTGAAAACTGACCATTAGCAAGTTTGTTCGCTCTGGGAGCTTTAATGTCCCTCTTCAATAACTTTTTATTGCTTTAAATGGTGCACAATGGTGAACCAGGGGAAGTAAACGGCACAGGAAAAATAAAACAGAGATATTGTGAATGACAAGGCCTTTGAGTAATCACTACATCATCAGCCCTCCAGACCCACCTATTTCTAGTGGATGGGTCACATTGAGCTGTGACTGCCCCTTAATTATGTTTCAAGTCTTAAAATTTTAATTTTAATTTTATTTTTAATACTCTGCTAACATGATTTTGTGAGATGTGCTGTCAATTTTAATCTCATTTATTTAGCATTTGACAGTTGTTCCTCTTTTTCTGCACTGCATGTAAAACACAGTTGAGTACTCTTATTACCACATTTTCTACTTCAGTGATTCAGTTTAAAGTATTTTCGAAACTGACTTCAAAAGGCATCAGTGCAGGCATTGCTGCCTTCTTCTGAGTACCACTGCAGCACCTGAAGGCTGGTCTTCAATCTAAACTCCAGCAGAGATCATAGTTTTGCTGTCTGGATGGTATAACTTGCCAAAGGCTTTTTAGACCAGGAAAACTATTTTTCCACATTGTTTTGGATCGGTTAAAGGTCCAGTGTGTAGGATCTGGCAGTATCTAGCCGTGAGATGAGGAAATTGAAACCGACTGAAGCCTCTCCCGTGTGCCAAGTGTGTTGGAGAGCGGCGGTGGCCTATTTACGTTTTGCTCCTGTTCCAGAATATAAATACAAATATATACAAACCAAACCATCCAAATAAGAAATTATAAATAAGAAATACAGTGCAAATAATAATACTGAAAAAAGGATCTATGCAAATTATATAAATGCATGCATTTATAAAAATGCAAGAATAATGCAAAATAAGAAGATTAGTTTAAATGTTATGTACAAACAAATGAAACATAAAAAAACAGATTACTGCACAGCTGAATTATTGCACTTTTAAGTCAATATTGCACAGTTGAAGATATAATAAATTATGGGGTTATAGCTCCTGATAAAAAAAATAAATAAAAAATAATATATGTTGTGTAAAATAAATAATAAAATAAATAAATAAATGTTATGTTATATATGGTTATGGTATCATAATATGGTTTATGAATTTCCCCACTGTGGGACCAATAATTTATTGTGGGACCAATAAAGGAATATCTTATCTTATCTTATCTTAAGGTATATGGTTATGGTAGTCACACTGAGCTCGGATCATGTTCCATGACGGAAACAGCACTGCGCATCGTCAGTAAGGGCAGCTGGTCAAGTCGACATCGATGCAGGCTCGCTGTCGGAGGTTTTTTTTTTAACCCACTTGCTCTCCCTGTGAATTGGTTTGGGATGGCACTTAATATGGTGAACCCTCCAAGCGTACATGCAAATGGAGTGGAAGTGGGTAGGGAGAGGGTGTGTGTGTGTGTGTGTGTGTGTGTGTGTGTGGGGGGGGGGGTTATTGGCCCAAGCAGGGAAAGTTAACTATGTTTGGTTTAACATAGCGGACCCGGTAAAGAGAGGACCTGCTCCTCATGTAGATATAAATGTCTCATTCTGAGGTAGCAAAAATGAAACGATTCTTATTTTCAGGAGATTATACACTAAAAGAAACATACTTATTAATATTATATTTCAGTTCTGCCAATAGATCCTCCTAAATGTTACACACTGGCCCTTTAAGTGAAGTGTCAGTTTAGGCTGAAAAGACAAGTTGTCTAGGTATAAACATATACTGTATATATCACATATCTAATTCACTCACTGTACAAGCATGACAACATAGCGTAACATAGCAGTGTTGAGACGGTGTGACCTACCAAGATACCAGCTCTTCCTTCAGCAGATGGTTTCAAGATGACGTGAGTTCTGAGGGGAGAACAGAGGAACTGCTTCACACTCCGAATAAATACTGGAACATAAAGTGTTTGCAGCTTGTCATGTATTACAACGACGTTATAAAGGAGCTGTGTGTATCTCACCGGTGTGTCGTTCCACTGCCGCGGCAGGTCTTCTGGCTCGGGTGGGTAGGACATCCAGGACGGGCTCCGGTACGATGACGGCGGTGACATGACAAAGTAGTCTGAGTAACCCGGGCGGTTGGCAGATATAGCGTACACTGCTGTTATTGGGTTTCCTGTGAGATGTGAAGATGGACTTAGCCAATGACTGAAACTTCACTTATCACGACTACTGTCTGCGTTTTAACACCAGCACTCTGTCGTACCTGAGTAGGTGGTGATGGACTGGTCAACGGTGACAGCAGGGAAGGGGGGTCCTGGACAGCGGCAGGTATGGGGCGCCGTTGTGCTGCTGGGCCTGCAGGTCTGAGGCCTCTGACACACGAGGCTTCAGACTAACATCAGGGGTGGAGCTGTCAGTGGAGGATGGGGTCACATTTTAACCTGATATACAGTAATCACACTCCCCCCCTCCCTACCACAGGCCTGTTTGTGTGTTAATATGCGGGATAGCAGGTCAATAGTAGATGTCACATACATCATCTGAAAGCTGGAAACCTGAAGATTCATTTGAGATGCAGCTCAGCATTGAGTGTCTTTTTTTCTAGTCATAAATCTGTAATAAACACATATATATATATATATATATATATATATATATATATATATATATATATATATATATATATATATATATATATACTTTTTTATATGTACATATTTAATGAATAATAATAATAATAATAATAATAATAATAATAATAATACATTTGTTTCGCCTTGACATGAAATATCATATTTAAATATTTTTGTTTTGGCATCAACATGTGTACGCTTTGCTTTTACCAGATTTTTTTTAATCAGCTGTCATGACCAGCACAATGCTATGAACTAATATATCAGGGAATTTAAGGATTTAGGAAAGTTTATTAAATTTACATGTTATCATTAGTAGCAAAAACGCCGGCAGGGATTTTATTTGCTGATTCAAAAATGTATTTTAGGCAAAAGAAAAGAAGTAAAGCATTCGTTATCTCCATCAGGTGATAAGGAGAAGACCTTCAATTTGCAACTAGACCTTCATGTTGAGAGAAAATCACATAAAACATATCTGTCTTGTTGGTGCCTGGTTGAAATTTCCGCTTGGCATTCTGGGTACTTGGACTTGTGACTTCACCATCTGAGAAATCTTAGCAATGTCTGCGTTCCAGAGCCGCGCTATTGCTCTCCGTGCAGTCCACAATTTTCCATTTTCCTTTTCCACCCCATCTAACTCCTCTGCTCTGTAGAAATACTAACCGCTGTACATGTAATAGCAGTAAGAGACCGGAGGACAGATGATGCCGTTGTCAGGACCATGATGCACTGTGCACACTAATGTCAGTGTTCAAGAGGAATTAAAATGCTGCACACTTCTTCCACGAGGGAAGAGATGCACAACTTATTAACTACTCACACACCCTTTGCTCTTAAGGCAATAATAATGGTCACACACCCATAGTTTGATCTAAATTATTTAATAAATATCTAACTTACGTTTTTGCATTTTTCTGCATAGTGTGAGTGCATTCCTGTCAGTCTGCATCGCAGCTGGAACGTTTACTCACAAGCGTTATTTTCTAATTTGTCCACTAGATGGCAAACATGCCCCTCCATGCAATCCACAGCAGCTGAGCACTCAGTCACTCTCTGCAGTGCTAAAGTGCCCAGCAACACGGTGCACACAGCAACAGCATTTAAATGAAGAAGCTGCTCAGTTCAAATGATGCAGACGAACATATGGGCCTGACAGAGAGAGAGAGAGAGAGAGAGAGAGAGAGAGAGAGAGAGAGAGAGAGAGAGGGGGAGGAAGGGATAGAGAGAGAGGATGTGGAGGGCAGTCAGTTCAAATGGTGCTCATTAATACTCCGTAGCTTTGTTTTACTCGGTATTCTCTTGTGCGCTCTCTGCCAATAAATTATATATTCATCTGATACAGTGATTAGCCCCAGCACTGCATTCTGATTGGCTGAGAAGTCATCCAGGAATGCTATCAAATCCCACTGCCTGGTAGAGCATTTACTTCTATAGCATTAGTCTGTATCTTGTCCTTTACAGAGGGTGCAGAGTGTTCACACTTCATTATAACCAGCATTTGTACACGGTAAATTAACAGTTAATCACACTGACTTTGTAGTTATGTTACTGTTAACAAACAATGAAAAATTAATTACGAAGGCTATCATTTGATTAAAATATTTAACTGTGATTGCGGATGATTGTCCATGATTAATTGGGATTAACTGCAAAGCAATCAAACATTTTTTTTTTCATCTGTTCAAAATGTACCTTTAAGGCAGATCTGTCAGGTATTTAATACTCGTATTAACACGGGAGTGAGCAAATATGCAGTTTTATAGAAATGTATGTATATATTTATTATTGGAAATGAATTAACAACACAAAACAGTGACAAATGTTGTCCAGAAACCCTCACAGGTACTGCATTGAGCATAAAAATATGCTCAAATCATAAAATGGCAAACTGCAGGCAACAACAGCTGTCAGTGTGTCAGAGTGATGACTTGACTATGACTTGATCCAAACTGACTGTGATTATCATAAAGTGTTCATGACTGTAGAGGGGAGACTGGTGGGTACCCAGAGAACCCATTTACATTCACATATCTGGAGGTCAGAGGTCAAGGGACCCCTTTGAAAATGGCCATGCTTTAAAACTGAGCCCGATACAACCTAAAAACCGTAGGTTACGTTAATGCATTAAAGAAATGAATGGTGTTAAAATGAATTTGTAACGCGTTATCATAGTAACTTTGACGCCTTACTAATTAATAATGTTTACAAAAATATATTTCTTTTTGCAAAAAAAGTTATATTTTTATATATATATATATATATATATATATATATATATATATATATATATATATATATATATATATATCATAGCTGATACGGGACAATAACAATTACATTCTGATTACTTAGTAGTAGTTAGTAAACTATTTATTAGCAGTTTATTGTTGCGCATAGTAAAACATTTTATATTCTATATTATGTATTTGATAATAAATACCAAACAATTTGTAAACCTTTAAGACATTGAATGTAAAACATAAATAAATTTTACAGACATTTACATATTAACCATTAACAGAGTTAACTCTCTAAATAATGTTTATAAATGCTTTACAAGGTATTTATTAACCATTTCACAAGATATTATAATCATCAGTTGCAACTTTATAACAGCCAGCCAAATGATGTTTATAGACGGTTTACAGACCAAATATATGTTTTATCTATGTAAAATTTATAAATGTTTTACAAACAATTTCATAAGTGTACAAATAATATCTTAATCATTAACAGATACTTTTATGTGTAGCATATAAAATATTATAATGTGTGCCAGTTAACTGTTAAAATAACATGAATTATACTTAATTAGTTGTTAGCTGTCAGCAAAATAAGTATTAATTAAGTTTAATCAACTATCATTTACCATTCATAAATGTATAAATTGTGACCAGATTTGATCTTGTTTATGTTTTTTCATATATTTCGGCATTCAGGTGTGTGTGGTTGTGTGAGTGTGTGTGGTACCGTCGTAACGAGGTCCCAGGTGGTGGTCCTGGTCTTGAGGGGATCAGCGGTGGGGGAGACCCGATGCCCATATCAGGAAGCTGGGTGAAACGGAAACCCTGCAGAAGCCACAACTGTATCTTAGAAGCATATTTAATGACTAGCATTTGGACAATACAGAGAACAACAGCGGAAGGAACACCGAACATATCTTGACAAATAAAGAGGACTAGGAAACGAGATGGGTGTCTGATCAGAGTGAAACAGAAGATAAATACTGATTCAAGCTGCGTGAGGCTTGTTGTTATTTGTTGGTGACTGTTCAGTCTCTTTAATCTCTGTAAAGCTTCTCCCTCGCCGATCAGCTGTTGGCAATTCACAAACTGAGAGCAATAACGGCGGCTTCTGTGTCTTTTTCTACCAGCACTATCAGGCAACTTTCAACATGCTCTGCATGGTTTTTACTAACATACTGTACCGCTACGCTTTGGTCACTCAGTGAGCTGGTGACATAACATCAAAGCTAGAATGCTGATTTTCACTGGTGCAGTAACTCAAGTACTAAACTTAGTGCAAGTACAGTTTTTAAGTACTTGTACTGAGTATTCTCATTTTGTGCAACACTATATTTCTACCCCACTACTTGCAAAAGAGAAATATTGTAGTTTTTATTTCATAATTACATGGAAAACTAATAATACCAATCTTGTGGCTATAAATTTAGTATATACAGTATATAATAGTTATTCTACAGATGAACGTTTCTACAAAACGTGATCAATACAATCAATACAACAACTGTTACAAACCAAACAGTACTATGCTATTATTGTGTGCAACAATAAACTGTTACTAATTTGGGTTTTAATTTGGGTGAACTGGCCCTTAAATGTCCTCCTAGTGCTCACCGGTTTGGGCAGGCTACACTGGTGCATATCCTCGTAGGCTGCACTCCTCTGCCTGCCTCCACAGGGGTGGTTCATGGTCCCCGGGGCGCTCGTCACCCCGTCACTGTAGTGGCTGGTGTGGGACGGGTTGTAGGCTCTGTGGGCGTGGTGGTGGTGATGGTGGTGGCTGCGGATGAGACAGTTAACAAACCAAAAAAAAGTTGTTGACAGATACACTCTGTTTAGTTTAGTTTTCGTGTTCAGAAAGTCTCCTCTACTCCTACACATTACTGTAACTGTAAGCAGATGTGCTAAAAAAATAAATATAAATTTACTTAGTTGGAGGAGAAGGGGGGTCGTGGTCCGGAGGTGCCAGGCTGAAGGCGTTGCCTAGCAACATGTGCATCTGCGTGCGGACCTCGTCAATGGATGGCTGAGAGCTGAGTGTGGAGGAGTCGGAGCCACGGTGAGCTTTCACCCCCAAGCTGCCGTTCCCGGTGCCAGTGGATCCACCTCCGTAACCTAGAGAGCTCATCAGACGGTCCACGTTGGTCTCCTCGAATGGTTCCGGTTCACCCTGCAGAGAACACACGCTCAGTCAGTCGGACGGGAAGGGCATTCATCAACTTATCCATTAAGTGATGACGACAAGGACACCAAAATCATACATGGTGCTGACAAATTACAGACAGCATCTCTGACCACCCACTGTATGGCCTTCTGGTTTCCTGAGAAACAAATGCTCTGAGCAACATGCAAAGGATTTTGATGTCGATAGTCTTATCAGTTCATAAAGAAGCTGAAAACAGGCAGTACTCCCAAAAGTTGGGTCAAGATGGTCATAGCAGCAGAAAGCCAAAGAAAATGCACCACAGCTCTGCAGTGTTCCAGTAAGTTTTAACTCATTTGTAGATATTCCTAATCTACACCAACATTACTACATCTTCTGACCAATCGCTCGTAAAAAGCAGTGATCCAGGATAAAAAGGGGAACTGTACTTTTACCATTTTAGCTCCAACACTACAGACTATGGAATTGCCTCCCCTTCATTTTTAAAAACTTTTAAAAACCCACTATTAGACTGGGGCTTGTTGCTTGGAAATCCTTTGTGTTTTTTTTAATTTTATTTGTCTTTTAATGTGAAGCCAGCAGGTGAAAAGCTAACCGCAAATTTGCCTAGTTAGGCAAAGGCCCCAGGAAGATCGCTCTGAAACAAATAGTGGTACTACAACTTCTGGGTCTGTTATGTGATGCCAGTGGGCCCAAAAAGACTTTTTCCCATAGATTGACATTGGGAAAGAGACGTCTGTAACTCAGAGGATAATTTTGTGTAAATCAACTTCCCAGTATGAACACCTGAATAGTCATTTAAATCATTAGGTCCTAAAGGTTGTAAAATGCACCAATAGCCGAATCCATAATTTCTGAATTTCCCTTTGTCCGTTCATGTGAATGAGACCCAGACCGAGGCTAGAGCGAGGGCTGGAAGGTGGACTTAAAGGAAACGCTACTGAGCCTGCTCTATGGGCCGGATGGATGCAGCAGATCACCGGATGATCTGGGTACTTTATCACTCGGCAGTTGAGCCATTTTGGTTTCATGTGTCACTGAGCAACTCTAATGGGAATGAATGGGAGCCCACCTCAAACACTGTATCCAGTTATCTTAATACATTTATATGTTAAACACAGGGTTACCACGGTTACCAGGTGAAGCCTGGGGTGTAAAAATAAGAATTAAAGACTATAAACAAGGAGGACAGCGCATGGGTGTTCTGCCAGGTATATTTAAATTTACACAGAACATTAACATTGAGGATTTAAGATAGTAGATAAAAATACTGGTCTATTCATCATTTGTTTTGTTTTTACTCAATGAAGTCTGACAAAAACAAGTACGGTCAATAGATTTTTTGACAGTTACCTCTAGTCTTGTGAGGCAAGAGCCTAGCAGACGTTCAAACAGGCAGTGAAATAAAAACCCACAGTTGGTATCGTCAAGACAACGTGATATGTCACTGCAGAGTTCTGTATCATTCATATTTATACCATTTCAAGCCCTCACAGCCTCTCACATTTACCAGGTGACATCAG